>WEIT01010370.1:132123-143582 GCA_013389985.1 Dryoscopus gambensis | reverse complement strand
AAGCCTGCAAACAAAAGGCTCCAGCACACCCACAGTTTAAAGTAACAGTTCTACTGAGTAGTAAATATTTATCTTTTAAGATCGTTGTAGCAAGTACTGTAGAAACATGCATGCAAACATTTTAGGAATAGCTAATGTTTGCTCATGGCTGGAAAGCCATATTCATGAAGAAAAACAATCTTATAAAAATGCTTTAATAAAATCAACAAGGAAACTACAAATGTAGTATACGTGAAGTGGGATAGTCAAGGAAAATAAATTATGTGGTGTTTTCAGGAAAGTTGAGTCAGCTGTGGCTCTGATAGTTGGAAACCTGGACAACAACAGATATCAGAGGAAATCCTGAGTGTGTACTCATCAAAAGAAAACTGACTAGTAGCAATTTCAGTGCACAAAGGACTAAACTGCACCCTGTAACTGGTAAAACACTACTATGAGACTGGAAAAAAATTAGCAATGCTAATGGCTGAATGCCAGTGAATGCAAAAAGTGTAGGAAATTATAAGGATGCAGTAGTTATGGTGAAACAGATATCAAAAGAAGAAAGGAGGTCTAAGTACCTCTGGGAAGGCAAATGAAATGGACAGAGGGTACCTGAGAGCGGCTGATGGGAAAGAGGGGCTGGCAAGATGCAGAAGAAAGAAAAAGAAATTGAAACCTTTATAAAGAGAAACATATTAGATGATTTGTAAATATATCTTGTTGCTTATAAAAGGCAAGGATTTCTCATCAACTGGGTTTTTTGTGTACTTATCTGTAGTTTTAGAGATTACATCTCATGCGTATTAGTCTTCCAACATATTGAAACTTTTTTTGACCTTTCCTGAATAGTAAGTGGTATTTTTATGTAAATTAGTCTTCTTCAATCTTTGTTGTGATATCAAATATCTTAAATATTGGGCATGCTTCCCAAAGCAGGACTATTTCAAAGAACGAACAAACTGAGAGTAAACAAACATGGCTAGTAACTTTAATTATCACGCAAAGGGACTCCCAGAAACTGTATTTTAAATAGTTGAATATTTGCAGTGTTCTCACAGAAGTTAGAGAGAGAGCACTTTTCACATCCCATGGCCACTCCCATTGATATCTGCTCCAAGAAGAGTTGAAATGTTCAATTCTGCTAAGTCAGGTGGGCAGATTTCACAAGACTCAATGGACCAGGGAAAATCTGAACTGAGGGCCCACGGGCTAGGACCTGGTTACTGTTCATACTCAGTCTTTCCAATCTGTGTTTATAACTAGCAGGCATTTACCTGCTATAGCAAACCTCCACCTGGCATCTTCTTCACCTCTGCCTTTCATATGCCCCTTAAACCCCAAATACCTGAGATGTCCAACAATGGGAATGGATCAGAATAGACTTAAAGGTGTCTGCACAATGCAGGTTGAGCTACAGATCTCTGCACTAGGCAGTAAGGAGCTGAATTAAATGCAATAATAAAGCAGAGCTGAGCTTTCAGATGCATCCCCTCCTCTTGCTGTGTCTTTTCTAGTAACAGAGATACTGCTCAAAAACATAAAGCCTAACTAGCTGGTATAAACTAACTTTACATAAGCAGTTATGACCTAAACAAAGTTTGAACAGTGCATAGCCTCTGGGTACTCTTTTGAGTACATTTTGAGCTTAAATTTAGATTTTTATTGCCCTTGGAATGCTGAAATAAACTTTCAGTCCCACCGGTGCAACTCCAGGAAGAGACGATATTAAATTTCTCTGTTCATGAAGGTGTGTGCCTTCCTTCTATTCATTACCAGGCATGCAAGTCACATAATAAAGCTGAGTTGGTTTTATTCTTACACAATATATACCTTATTATGCTTAACAGAAATCTGCAAGGGCAGTTCCAATCAGTGAGTGGTACCACATAAGAGCTGAGCATCCCATCAGGGGTCTCTGGAGTTGAATACACAGATCCTACCAGTTGAATACCCAGGGCCTACCAGAGAATGGTCACACATCTTGGTCTTTACTTCTCTAGCCCGGAACAGACACTTTCAATTTCCCTGTTTCTGCAGAATAACATTTAGAACTAACTCAAATCAAACCAATCAGCTTGCTAAGATGGCACTGTGAAAACACAGTAAAATTAAACTTCTGCGGTTTGAAAAGGCAAACCTAGAATTTGTTTATTTGATAACAAAAGAAGTCTTGAATGCCCTAATATCAGTAACATGCACCAGCCTTTCACGCCTGACATTCTGCCAGACAAACGTGGGCCCAAGCAGAAGCAACAACCCTGATGTGGAAACAACCTGACACATTAATAAAATTTAAAATCATTGTTTTGTCTGAGATTTCTTCCTCGCTTCCAGAATCAAATCTGTCCTGGAGTCAAAACAATTTAGCTAACTGGGGACAGGGAAAGAGCAACCTTTCCCTTACAGGTCACAGGAAAGATTCACCCATTTCCTTACTTAGCTGTGTAACTGGAAGAAGCATTCCTTGTTTCCCATGTACCAGTCCATAATGCTGCACGGGCCCAAGGCAGAACACTTAAGGAAACAATTGTAATATGCAGTGAAGCAGAGACTGCTACACACCAGAAGAGAGCCAAATCATCATTTGCCTCAATAAATAAATAAAGTTCTTACGTAAGTTGTAAGTTAGGCAGATTCCAATAACCTGAAAATATTCTTTGGGGCAAAATAATAATAACCATGCTTATGACAAAGAAACTAAATGTGGTGTGTCTCTTGATGCAACTTATCATTATTTTATTGATGTTCCCCTATCAAAATCTCATTCAGTTCTGCTTTTCCTTCAAGCAAAGGTCATAAGTCTTCAAGGCACTGGGACCATGCCACAAGCTGTAGGTCCACATTAGCGGCAGAAAAAGCTTCATTTGTGGGAAATCGGACAGAGGTTATACAAATCGTTATCCTGGTAATAGCAGCTGTAGCTGGTATGAAATGCAGTGTTAAATGAGAGTAGAGCATGGAACAGTTTATAATTATAGTTCTCCATTGAATTATTTACTTTTCAAAGTCATATAGAAGGAAATACTTATGGTTTTAATCATGTTCATTACTGCAGAAGAGAATTTGTGATCTAACCTCTAAGAGTAAGTTTAAAGAAGAATCTGTCATTTTGATGGCTCATTTTTGAGATTTATGCTTTGTGGTGGTTTTGTGGTTTTTGGTTGTTTAAAGACAGAGAGGAAGTTTGAGGAGAAAGCTGAGAGATTGTTTGTGTATTTTTAAACACTGTCTGAGCAATACAATCAAATTGTATTGTCAGTGCTTCTTTGAACCTCTTTACCCACAAGAAAGTCTGTGGTTATTTCTTCCTTCTGCATACAACATAAACAAAAATTGCTTAACCTTACCTTCCTCTTCAGCTCCTAACCTATTCACTGAAACAGGCCTAGATAGGATTCTCTTGCTGGTTTGGGGGACCTGCTTCCATGTTCTTGCTTTATTTTAGATCTTTTCAAAGCTGGTTTTTTTCCCAAAATAGCCTGCTATTTGGGGTTCTGGTCCTTCCTCCTCTTCTAAAGTATTTCGAAGTTTAATTTTATATCTTTTACAGGGCTGTTGATTTTTTTTTTTTTGGTAACTCTTACTGCTGCCTTTTCTTTTTGCTTTTATAGATATTGATAACATTATGAATTATATTATACTATACAGAAATAAAGCTCGCTAGAATTGAAACTTGCTGCCATTTTCTTCCAGTTTCTGTGAGGGCATGAGACTCCCTACGAATTTATTTTAAAAACTCCTTTAATGCTCCTGCTGGACTGATGTTTCCTTTTAGAAAAGGAGGACACTGTTCCAGCCACAAGAAATGACATAGCATGAAGGAAATGAGGGAAAAAAGCCCTGAGTCATGAAAGCAAAGAAGAAATACAAGTGATACAGACTTGAGAGAGGATTAAAATCCACAAACTGGAAGGGAGAGAAAAGTAGGATGGAGCTCTAATTGAAAGGAAATAGAGGACTGACTCTACACAAGAACTAGGCAGATCAAGGAGGGAGAACTTGACCAAGGGAGAGCTGAACTAGCAGACACCTCTCACCTTTTAGCTCCATTCATTATCCCTCTGTCTTCTGTTCCCAGGGAGAGCTGGGAGCCCTCCTAGCAAACTTTTCCTGGCCTCAGTCAATACTGAAGCTCGAAAGCAAAGCATTCAGGACAGGAGCTGCTCTCAGATGGTTACACAAACACTGCCAGGGTGTAGTGATGGACCTGCCCCTCCTTCCAAGGGTGGGATGGCTATCTGGGCTCCAAGCTACACAAGTCAGTTCTTGCTCCCACATCACCGAGAAGAGGGAAGATGTGCATCTAAGGTCTGCAAGTTGATATATTTTGTAGATAGGGAGTTCCCTTCTTTCCTGCTGCTCTGGATGTCCGATCGCCGTGGAGGCAAAGCCCACTGCTGAGAGCCGCACACACGGCAGGGTCTGTCAGCAATGAGAACACCCAACACAGCCACCGACACCGCGCGGGGCCACCGACCGCGCCCTGCGCCTGGCCGGGTGCAGCTGGGCTGGCTCCCTTGGGGTCCATTACAGGAGCAATCCGGGATTTCCTCAGTTCCTTCAGCTTCTTACCCCTCCTAAACACTACTTTGGAAAATCCATGTTTATGGTAACTAAAGGACTCTACTCATCAATAGGAGTGTTACAGTTAAATCAGAGCCCACAGTTACAGATACGCTGCTGAATTTACCATTCTTGACCACTCTGGAGTGTGAGGCACCAGCACTTAAAACAAGAGCTGTGCCAACTCAAAAAGCTTAAGAGGGCATCATTTTCTTCAGTTGTTGCCATGGAATGCACAACTGGATTTTAAAAGGTATGATATTTTAACATTCATCGTTCTGAATAGGATGTTAAAAAAGTAAATCCCTCTGAGCATCACAGCTATACTTTAAAAATGAGTCCAGCAATAAAAAAAGATTTCGAATGGATAACTGATATATTTTCTACTAGGTGGAGAGAAAAAAAAAAAAGAGATACCCCAAGCTATGACAAGTTTGCTGTGTAGGTGATATATGGTAGTAATTGACATCCTAACAATAGGAGACTATAAAGATACCTTGAAATTATTTTCTTTTCTATTTCTTCCCTCTCTGCTTTTCCTCCTCCATTTCTTCAGTAAGGCAGATCTACCAGCAAGACAATTTAATCTTCCAGGGATAAAGAAAGGCTTCCTTGTCTAAGAAAAATAAAAACTTCTACTGGTCAAGGACAGAAAGCCCAAGAGAAGGAATTATCTCCTGACAGTGAGCTATGTTTTTTTATCTCTAGAAACGGAAGAAGCAGTATTCTGGAAGAAATAACATTGATTTAGCTGGAATGTAAGGAAGACATCTTCTGCTTGATGTATGTAGCCTTCTGGACAAGGGTAGGACAATAGCTTGTATTCCCTGAACAAAATACCTCCTACTGTGTTTTCACTATCATTTAGTGAGAAGAATTTTATTCCCTTGTAACACTTAACTCTGAACCATGAGAAAATTCATGCTCAGTCATGAGCCTGGATGGACACTTATTTAATGAGCTACCAATAGGATGATTCTCCCGGGCTCCTTTGCCATGCATAACTGGGAGAGGGAAGAGTCATTGCCCCATCCAGTATGGATAATAAAGTAAACCACAGCAGGTAGAATTTACCTCCTTGGCAAAACAGACACAGAAACCAAACCCCAGCTATTGTATAACTTTGCAATTAGAGCAACTCTTTCCATAATTTTTGCTACTGCACTTCACAATGTAGCAGTATGTTCAATAATATTTGGAAAAGCAACTTATTAGTCAAAGAAACAAACTTGTTCACTTGGGCTTATATGTAAACACAGAACAAGCCTCCACATCAGTCTTCTTCACGAACACCCTTTTGCAATCCACCTTAAAAATACCTTACTGTTGCTTGTGATTCCTTCTAAAGGAATGTTACACTTTTCAAAAGGCCACTTTTATCTGCTGGCTTAAATATAAAACAACTCTTGTACTTTTATTATCTAGCTGAAGGCATACAGAGCTGGCAAGCTTATGCTTAAGGGCTTTAACTTAAAAAACATGAAGCACCTTTTTTGCTTTCAACTCCATGGACACATTTTCAACATCAAGAACATTCTTAAGTGTTTTGCAGAATGGTAGGCTTCTCAACAGAGTAACTAGAGATATCAGTATCTATCTCTGTCCTTTCCTGAGGAACCAGTCAGAGATGCGGGAAGCCAATACTTCAGCCAGAATTAACATATTACTGGATTCCAGCAGAGATCCTAATACTGTATATCAACAGGGTTCTTCTAAACAAGAAAAAAAAAATTAAGTTAGAAAAGGAAAAGCGCAGCACGAACAAGCTATAGAGGTAGTGGAGAAAACTGGAAAGGGCTACTAAAGGCAAGAATTATTTTACGTTAATCTCAGAGATGACAGGAAGTCGATACGCAAAGAGGCAGGCACAAACTGAGTTAGCACAGCCAAGAGGCTCTCCTCCCGATTGGCAAGGCTGAAGTATTGGGCCTTTTGAGAAGAAAGACTACTAAACCAGTTAAAACTGAAAAGCTGCACAACTCGCGGAGGAAACTCAGCAAATGAGCAACTGCAACAGAAGGAATATACAAAAAACGTCTCAAGATGTAAAGGAGGGTATTTCTACAGCACATTACTGATGTTGTGGACATAAACTGCTGTGGCAAAGGGTTTAAAACTCTGCTACACGTGGTCATATGTGGTCAGGGCTTACCTTGCCTGCCCAGAAACGCTTGGTGCCTCCTACCGTGTAACAGTCCCTTTGCTTCCAGCTTGCAAAAATGTTTCCATGCTGTACAGCTGTAGGAAGGAGTGTCTCACAATCCTCCTCTGCCCCTGAGAACAGACTCGGGGTTAGCACAACCTGGCCACAGCGAAACAGGAGGGAAATTTCCATAAACTGCAGAGGTAAAGGGCTGAGTGAGAAGCATCTGAGTCAGACAGGAGCTCACTCGGCTGCACAGGGTACAACAGCCTTTGTGCAGAAGCATTCATTAGACACCAGGGTAGGTACAGTAAGACAGAAACACAGTGTGATGTGATAGGCTGTCACCATTAAGGTAGGATGTGACAGATACATTTGGAAAATATAAAATATATTCACACAGCTTCAAATTGAGAGAATACATGTGAAGCCAGCCTGAATGAACAGCCCTGCCTTCTTTGGAACGTGCTGACATCGATAGCACTGATCAGACCAGCTCCTAATTATATCAATTTATAAATAACACCCCAATGTTGTATTTGCAACATCTTCAGCTTTGCTCAAAGCACAGTACAGTAAGGGAACATTAAAAACCTCAAACTAAAATTACCATTCTGCAGTTGATTTCTGATTATACAGGACTCATCTTCCCAGCTGCTGAAGCATAACCAAAGGGTTTTGGCTGGATTTCCATGTTCTCAGCAGAGAGCAGTCATGACCAAACCTGTGGGTACTGACTAGCTGGCCTAGAGAACTCCGGTATCAGTTTGCTTGGTGTCAGGAGCCAACACTACCTTACACTACGACCATCTCAGCCAAAAAGACACAAAACTGTCAGAAACAAAACCTGGGTTTGTCCTTGATATTATGTTCTCCACAGTTTTTGTGAGCACTTCAGTCGTTCTGTCTTAACACAACTCCAGAACAGTTCAGCTATTTCCTTTCCCACACGGGACAAGTATTCAAATCTTCAGTAGCATCTGAAAGACTGCTAGTAAACAGAGGAGAGGTGGTTTCTTCCTAAAATCATCTTCAGTTTCAAGAGAAAATAGTAACAGATATTATTTAAACAAATTCTTTACTTGATATGTTAACTTTCAATGCTTTTTAATGGAGTTTTTTTTTTTACTCTTTAAATTATATAATTATTTTAAATAGGAAAATTTGTCATGGGAATAAAACAGTTTATGCACCTAAAACCCTACACTGATAGAACTTTACATGACAATCACCAGATAACACTGGACAACTTTGACCCTGTGACACTCCAGTTATTTAAAAAAAAACAAAAAACAAAAAACAAAAAACAAAAAACAACAACAACAAAAAAACAACCTATCCTAGGCATGTTTGGACAAATTTTTTTGGGCAACAGCATCCCTTCACCATGTGTTTACCACTGAAACTATTAAATGTCTCAACAGTTATCCAGAAGACTTATATGATCTTGAAAATAAGGCCAAAAGAATTCAGTTTTGTTGTGTAAGGCTTCATGAAAAAATTTAAATTAAGTGTGAGAGGAAGAAATGTAAATGTGTTTCTTCAAAAGTTCTGGTCATCCAAATAATTCTTGTCTCATGCAAGTGTATCTAATGCTTGCAGCAATTCAGGAAATGGTACTGGGATATATTTCTGTAACAGCAGTTTCCTGAATTCTGCCATAATATCCCATGAGGAGAATAAGTTGCAAGAATCTGCACTGCAACACAGCTATGCAAATTTATGTCAGCAGAAAAAACTCATTTAACGACCCACTGGAATTTAAAACCATATCTTCAACACTGAGCCCTGGCATCTCTATTTTAAAAAAGAAAGATCCTCCTCTTCCTGCTGTAGAGAAAAGCTGATTTTTCTCTCAATGTACTTGTTTCAAAGTCCTTTCTTGTCAATAAAGTCTTTCTACTATGTATATTAGGAAAACAAATATGACTTTCACAGTTCAAAATGCTATGGTATACATGTGCTTCAAGACAGTGATGTCTTATTTCTGTACAGGGAAAAAATAATTCCAAGTTTGGTCAGAGCTGTGCCATTTTTCATGTAGGTGATAGGGTAAATGCAAAGCTGGTAGGTTACATATATTAATGGTAGTTAATCCTAGCAGAGCTCTCAATTAGCTTAATCAAGCCACAGTAGGGGCCTGGGAATATTGCAGGAAACCCAGTGAAGGTCTCTGCTCAGTGCAGCCCTGCGAGAGGTTGGCCACATGACAAAGTGCACAGCTACAAGAATTGGAATTTCTGCTGTGGATATAATAACTGCTGAACCTCATCTCACTCTTCTGGATAGAGCTGGTCCTGCCATTTCAAAGGAGGCATTTCAAAACTAGCGGCTGCAATCCTCTGGGTTGTGTGAACAATTGAGCCTTTGGAAAGGCTCTTCGAAGACTAGAATAGTGAGATTAATCACTCAGAAGACACCAAAGAAACAATAAAACCAGATTAAAAAGAGATACATCAGAAGCTTCTCTTTCCCCACACCTCAACAGACAGAACTGCAGAGAAATTCAGCTCTATTGTCATCTGGGAAACACAAAACCAAGTAAAAAAATTATAAAAACCATTCAAAAGAGAATTATGAATCCATGCCAATCAATAATTTTAAAACATGATTCAATGTATGCTGAAAAATTTCGGGAGAATCAAAGCAGGAAGGATAACTGACCCCTGAAATCTCAGGTCCTGTGGATCAGATTTTAACAATTATGAAATCAGGAATAGTACCACATGCATGGCAAAGACCAAAATACTTCTCCATTCTTTCAGTGCTAATGGCATTTATCAAGTCAACATATCGGGCAGTGTGACCAATATCCTGAAGAGTTATAAAAGAAATTTTGGTGGAAAGAACTGTAGAGTGAGCAACATGACATGTTAATTTTTTTGTTTTTAAGTATCAATATCTTTATTTCTTAACAGAAAGAAATGTTGACCTGCTTTGGTGACAGCAACACTAAGACCAGCTGTCATGCAATTAGTGGCACGGGGGTTTTATTAACAGAAAAGGTTCAGGACTATGCTAATTTACCCTAAAATAGTTACATTTTTTAAAGGGTTGTTACTACTGGAAAAATTGGAAAACACTGTCAGCACAGGAGCAGCTCAAGGAGGATGTCCCTGACTTGAATGACCCTGAAGCCCAAAACATTGAAAGCACATTAAAATTTATTAGCATGAAGTCCAACAATGCAGTGAGAATTTCCACTACAAGCTGGATGAGTATTAACTGCAAACAAAGCAGGAGTCCTCCCGTGAACCTTTAGTCCTTGAACGAGTGTTGTGTAGACAAAAAAAAACAAACCCTGTAAATATAACTGCAGTTGAAGCACTGCTACTTCTTCGAACATGCTGCATGCAACATAAATTACTGATGTGAATGACAATTATTCTCATCTTTTGTCTTCATTTTGCTCAAACTCTTCCAACATCTCTTTCTTGGGCCTTCTTTCTTCCGATAGCTTCGCAGATTTTCAGTCAATTAGGTCACCAACACCAAGAGTGCTATGAGCAGCATGCTGCACAAAGACTCATTACTAAATCTGAAACCTTCTTTTTAGTGATCTAGGCACAAGATCACGAGACCCTTGGGTATATTTTTCAAATCTACATGCTCATGCAATATTAGACCTATTCTCCAATAGTTCCACAACTCCATCCTGAAGAAAAAATTCCCAGACAGGGATTTTCAGTATCTCAGATATGTCCTGAGTTCAGAACAACTGTTTCTTTTTAGGAATCCCATACTATAAGAACCTACGTGCTCCTGGTGAAATGGGACATGGCTCATTACCACATCTCCCCAGCTGTATAAATCTGCAGAAAGGCAACAGCTTTATCTTCCTATCTCGTCCAACAAAAGGCTCAAAGTTGTCCTTGGGGAGGGAGAACGCTCTGCATCCAGATGTGCACAGCTGCTTACACTGGGATCAGCATCACTTTGGACTCTGGACCACCGGACCAGAGGAACCCCACTGCCCTGTAGCCTAGGAATACATCGTAGGAAGGAAGGAGGTACTAGTGGAGGACGGGGGAAGCGCACCCAGTGCAGACATCACCGCCGCCAGACCACACTGGATTTTCAGCGAGTGCCCCAAGACAAAGCGGCTGATTGCTGCCAGCCTTGCCCGAGCCCTCTCCTCCCATGCAAGGCACACCGCTTGTTTCACTCTTCAAAAAAACACAGGGCCTCTTTTCTTTTTGGGCAAGTAAAAAGAGAGGCCTTTTGGCAACTCTTAGCTGGCAGAACACACATCACGGTTCACCTGTCTGAGGGTGGAACAAAAACAGTTTTACAAGTGTGTGTGTGTCCCACCCGGGATTTCTGCACTTCAGGGGTTTCCTCAGAACCTGAGCCTTCCTGCTCTCCCTCTGCACATCCCACTGGAGCGAAACACTGATGTCTTCGCTCCTAGACCACCTTTCCTTTTAAGTGGAAAGGACACTGTCAGAGGTCACCCTCAGCAACACAGAGATCAGATGGAGTACACAAGCTGCTTCCAACTTCCTCACGCCCAGTCCTCACGGTACCCTCACAGTCCCCTCCCTGCCTCTAAAAGCCCCCGCCGCGGCCAGCCCGCTCCGCTCCCCGTACCTGTTGCAGCCCTTAGCACGGCTCCAGCCGGGGCTCTCCCGCACTCGCCGGTCTCCGTCTCCAGCTCGCAGGAAGGATGCGGGCAGGGCGCTCGCTGCCGGGGGCGGCACTGCCGCTGCCAGAGCTGGGCGAGCCTCCCCCCCTGACCCCGGGCAGGGCGCAGCTCTCCCCGCTCGGCAGC
>WEIT01010370.1:90949-117963 GCA_013389985.1 Dryoscopus gambensis | reverse complement strand
CTCAGAGCGGGTGCCTGGTGCGCCCGGCTCCCGGCAGCGGCCGGCGGGCGGCGGTGGCTCCGCTCCGACCTCGGCAGCAGCAAAGCTGCGGGGCAGGGGGGCTCGAGAGGGAAAATCCGAGAGCTGCAGACTGGAGAGCTTTTTCTGGTGGAACGCGAGCACTCTCCAGCAGTTCAACAAAGAAAATAACAAACTAGGGGATGTGGGCATGCAGATTTTGAAAGTTTGAGTTAATAAAGGCTGGAGGAGCGTAACTGCTTGTGCCATTTCTGAAGGAAACCTGCTGTCCCTAGAGCCAAGAGCAATCTAGTTAAGAAAAAAAAAAATCCTGGAAGCAAACCACCTTAACTTGGAGAAGAAAGAATATCTCTCACAGAAAACAAAATGTCTTCAATTGACTAATTGGAGCAATGTTGTTGAAATATTAAGCTGTGAAACAAAAAGTAACTATTAATTTGCCTGGGGTGAAGCAGTGAATTCTGTCCTCTCAATTCTAGATTTCTAATTTTACAGCCAGCTGGGCCTGTGACTCCCCCCACAACAGCATCCTTTGGTGTGCCGATTCCCTATGAAGTTCCATCCAAAGCCTATCAGGCTCAGGGTCCATTTTTTCTTTCATCTTCTCTCAACCTTGAATTTATCTTGCCATCCGTGGACTTGAGTGTTTTGTGTCATTTCTGGAACTGCAATTGTGCTACAAGATTAGGGCAGAAAAAGAATAAAGAGAATTGTTTCACATGAGGAGGACTTTTATACTGCATATTTTTTCAGGTTCACAGAGCACAGGAAGTGCCTGTATGTTGCAGTAAGCTCTGGGCCTGGTACAAGGCTCAGGGGAATGGAGAGGAGATTTTTTTGTTTGCTGAGCATCACAAGGATGCCCTCCATGGCACCAGTGTGAAGGGTGTTGGAGATACATAGGGAGAACTCCTCTTCCTCAAAGGCTAAACCTACTTGTTTCAGAAACTGCTGATATAGGTGAACTTCTGAGGACATACAAATTGCACTTCATGTAATTGTCACTGCTACTTGGGCCAAATTCTTAATTACAATGGAGTAATTTTTGCATGTATATAAAATACCACAACGGTGGAAAGAACAGATAATGAATATGGGTACCTGGCCCTTCACCAACACTGCCTCCACATGTACATTTCATCCCCAAAACAAAAAATCCAAGTTAAGCCTTCACAAATATCATGTTTTCTTACATATTCCTTCCTCTAACTATATCCACCAGCAGATTGTCCATCAGTGCTGCAGGCAGCTTGTGACAAGCTGCTGGTTCAGTAATTACTGAAGGTCTGTACCACATTTGTGATGCTGTTCACCAGAGGGGTTCAAACCTAGAAAGACAGACATCATCATTTTTCTTTTGAAGCTGAGACCAAGCCTGAGTCACTGGGCTGGCCGCTGGCTGGCTCAGCAGATCAGCAGTGGCACCAAACATATTGTATTTATTGAATATTATGAGGGGAACAATGAGAGGTAGGATGGTAACAGCAGTGATACAAAGGGAGCGAGACAGCACCGGATAAGGAATCCAGTCAGGTATTGGCCAGCCACCAGCATAAGCATATTTATAACAAAGATCATTTGAGGGTCATAGTCAGGACATAGAGGGAATCTGCTTTGTTTGCACATCATCGTCACCATTGTTCAGCACATCTTCAAGGTACAAAAATGCACATGTATTTTCCCAGGTTTTAATTAAAAGTAGGTTTTTCTTTTTGCACATATCTTCTCTATTATTTTTGCTTCTCAAGTAAGGTGGGAGTTCTTCATTTAGGTTATGTAAAATATTTACCTACAGAGAAACCTAGCTGCACTGAATGACTCTGCACCATACCATTTTCTTCCAGGGTCAGCAAAATTCTTAAAGGCTGAAGTGTAAAAATTGTGTTGCCTTGCATTTGCGCATTGCCTTCCCCTTATCCACAGAAACTCACCTCACTTGTCTCCGTCCTTTTGCATACTTGGGTTTATTTACAAATTGGCAGTAAAGTGCTGTATTCTCTTTGACAGTTTGCAATTAATTGCACACAATCTGTTTAGGTTTCAAGATGCACCATTCATAAATGATGATATATTCCAAAAGGCAGTCCAATTGGCTGCTTTGCATATTGCATATATTTTTCATATTTCTGGGACAGGACATATGCAAAATCACTTTACTATGGCACAAACACAGGAAAGATTATTTGAAAGAAAGGCCAGAGGTTCTATATCTAATTCTTTCACTCACCTGCTGCAGACTGTGGGTAAGTCATCTAATATTTCTCTGCCTTTCTTCTGCATCTGCACAAGGTTGTTTATTCTTCTAAGAGCTGGAATTCAGTGAATGAGACTGTAATTTATTATTATTAATTTATTCCAATAAGTGGTGTTGCAGTGCTCTAATACTGCTTTGAAGTCAGTATTAGAGAGAATTAAAGAAATAGAGAATTAGAAGAAAAGGTAGTTAAGTCTATCTGATATGCCTGCATGGAAATGCTATTTGTGGAATAACCTCCTCAGAACACGAAACTGATAAAGCCATATGTGCTAAATGGATCCCAGAGCCCTGACCAGCTTCTTCTCTTTTCGCGTGTCCTGAGTAAAGAGTGACATGAGTCATGACGTCCCAAACCACTAAAAGCAACTTTTACCACATAAAGCATGTAAATGTGCCAATAAATACCTTATATTGATATCGTATCTCTCACCATTCTTACGATGAGCTCCTATTTACTTTAATTTTTCTCTCTTTCTTCCTACCCTGCCTTCATCTTTTGAATTATGGGCTGCTCTCAGAAAAGTGACACACTTTAATGATACATGTAATACTATAATTGAATCAAACGACTTTGTTTTCCCAAAAAGCTATTTATTTGCTGCCAGACTGCTTGTTTATCCTAACATTGTCAGTCACATCAGGCAAGCCATCTTAGTCATAAAATAGCTGTTGTAGAGGAAGCATTATTGGTTCTGTACAGGGCTTTTTAACAGTAATTATGTACAGCTTTTAATAATTTTGAGAGTCACCCAAGCATCATTGATACAAACCATTTGCAATGACATGCAATGATGCCTGTGTAGTATTTTTACAAGCAAAATAAAATAAGACATTTTGGTGGTAACATGTAAATTAGCCTTGAGGCTTGCAATGCAATGCTCATCAAGTGTGTAACATTTAATTACAAGACCACTGAGCATGAGTGAGGTCCCCTGAGCTTTTCATCCCCACAGCAGAAAGATTCTCCCACTGAACTGATTATTTGAATCCTCTCATCAGATGAGGAGTGAATTCAGTGCTCTCTGAGCAGGCCAAACTGGCATTTAAGAGTCTGATGGGTTTCAGGACCCTATTTGGTAAAGTACTTCATGGACCTACTGCTGCTTGTGATCCCTTGTTGAATCCCATCTGCGAGGAACTGAGAACTGCACTTCATGAAACCAAAATGTCAGGAGGAAGGAAAGTTCACAAGAATTTCATTTTAAAAATTGATGGACGTTAATTGAATTAACTTCAATTGATGACAAGAATCAAATAGAAAACCAATTAGCCATTTCAAATTACCAGACTGATGCTGTTTTCCAGTAAGAGAGAAAACATTACTCTGTAGGTTTGCTGGAGGTAGGAGTTTCATTTTCATTATCTATTTAGTACAGCAAATATATTTGCTAACTTACTTGTTATAGACAACAATATAGACAAAATGCTGTATGTGTTGTCCCAGTTCCCTAGATGCTGGAAAATGAGAAGCCTGAGGGACTTGCTGCCCTGCTGGATGTGGTAAGGGACAGCTGCTGTTAATGTTCTGAAATGTCCTGGCTTCCCAACACTGAAGTGTTACCTTTTTATGCAAATGGAAGTGGCAACAGCATGCTCAATCTTTGCTATTTCATGATTAGTGTTTTCATGTGCAATCAATAAATCCCCAGAGCCTCTCTCTGAAATGGCCATCTTGCTCAGCCTCTCCAGCAGGGAGGTCTATCTAGCAGCAAGTTTTCAGCAGACCAAAATGTGGAATCAATACCCTGAGAATAATCTGCCCACTTGTCCTTATGAAATATTTGTATTTTTCCATGCAAGTTCTAACAGACTGAATGACTTTTCCAATATGTAAGGGTTTAGTGTCTTGTATGGAAATGCATCAGCTACAGAGTTGCCAGCACATCTGAGAGGATCTCTCAAGGTCACTACTGAATTGACTGAAGAGCTTCAATAAAGCTTTAAAGTCCAGGCATGTGGGTACAGAGCACCCATCTAAGTGGCTACGAACAGCCTGTGAGCTACTACCATGTGTAGGTGAGGGGAGTCTGGGTAGGACATGGAGCTTTCATCTCCTGAGCTCACTCCACACTGCTTCTGTTACCTGAGGCAAAAACGGGATCCCTCTCTGCTGTGTGCATCCCTCACCTAGGGAGGGACAGTGACTCTAGCCTGTTTTCTCAGTTGTTTTTACCTGCTGCATGGTTTCAGCCCACCGTAGGACAGCAACCCCCTCCTCAGTCTGTCCCTTGGGCAGGTGAATCCTCTGCATTCTGTCCCCAGAGTGTTCCTCTCTGGTTGTAACTGTACAATGACACCATTTTTTTCCTTTGAAAAGTAAATACAATGATATTGTTATTAATAATTTTAATAATAATGGTAATTTAACAGGACTTAAAAGTTATTCACAATTAGTTTCCTTTCTTGACTCCTTTAATATAGTCACAAGAATACAGTAATCTCCACATGTCTCTTCTGATCCAGGATATATCTTTCTCCTCCTGGCTTTCAAAGGGGAAGCCCTCAGCAAAGGGTCTGAGGTCACATTTTCATTTTTATCCTGGTTTCCTAAGGAAATGAGGGCCATGCCATTTCTGTCTGTCTGTCTGTTCTTATTTTTCTGTCATATTGCCTTACAGGAACTTTTGAGGCTGTCAGTCAACCTCAGTCAGAGTTAAAAAACCTTTCTAAGCCTCAAGAATAAATACATGCCTGTAAGACTTCATGGCCACTTCTGGCTGGGGAGCAGAAGGACGCACAAATTAGAGCTCTTGCTGAGCAAAGGTGAGGAAAACTCAGCCGGTGCCATCTGCTTGGCAGCAGTGATGGACAAACCAGGGCTGGCCATTCACCAGCATGAGGCTAAAATTGGACAAGGCAGGGCAGAAACAGCTTCTTGGCTGTCGAGGGTGCAACAGGGGACCCAGGTGCTCCCAGCAGTGGGAGGCTCCAGCAGTGCAGGGCACCCCTCCCTCACAGGCACATCTCTAGTTCTGTGCTTCACAGTGGTAATTACAAATCTGTCATTAAATTCTGCCTTCCCTGCCAAAATAGTCAGGGTGTTTTGCAGCTTACACACAGTGATACCATTCAAGTTCTAGAGAGATTACAATTTAGGGATATAAATTATACTCATTCCTAAAACCTACTGTCTGTCTAAATTTTGAATTACAGACTGGAATATAATCTCACGGTATCAAAATAATCCAGAAATTTTCAGATAGAGTCTAATCCAGTTTTTTATGGAGCTGAAATAAAGCTATCACTGAATTTAGTGATGCAGGACCAAACTTGGGCTGTATTTCTATTTGGTTAGTAGCCCTTGATGGGATAACATAAGCACATCGTTTGTATATACTTCATATGTAGCAGCACTGTGTGGCAGGAAAAAGCACTGAGAGGAATCCCCACAAAAATAATTAAAAAACCAAACAACCAATGATAGCAAAGAAAAAAATTCACCTTGAAAAAAGCAACAAAATCAATAGATTGTGAGAGCTACACTGAGGCTTCCACTGTTATTATCTCAAGGCTTTATCATCAAATATCAAGAAATCATTACTGCAATATCAAAACAGTCATAATAACAATACAAAAACTCCACTCAATCTGCTCCTGCAGGGATCTGATCTAAAAATTCACAAGAAAAAAACCCAGTTGCTGTGAAAATGGCAGTTAGCCAGTTCAATCATCCTGCCAACCCGGCTCTCTAACTGTACACCAGCCGCTGCAC
The DNA here is from genome assembly GCA_013389985.1 of Dryoscopus gambensis. Lineage (NCBI taxonomy): Eukaryota > Metazoa > Chordata > Aves > Passeriformes > Malaconotidae > Dryoscopus > Dryoscopus gambensis. The sequence continues at coordinate 111,976 of WEIT01010370.1, read as the reverse complement.
CTCAGTGCCACCACTGTCAATAACTTCAATAGAAGTGTTTAAGCAAACAAATTATAACTAAATCAGACAAAAAATGAAATCTTTTGGAAAGGCTCACAATTGCTATTATCAGGTGCTGTACTTGTGGCTTTGGCTTTTGCTATATAGGGTAACTGATTCCTCATAATTTAGAAATTATAACTTAGACACTCTGCCCTGTGTCCTCCTGTACAAGGCCAGTTCTTATCAACTTAAACATTCTTTAGATTTCCTTACCTTGAAAGCAAGAGTCACTTCAGTTTGCATGGAAAACCTTCATCCTTGCTGCCCATGGGAATGTAGTTTTAAGGGAAACAATTTTCTATATTAAATACTTCTATCGTTTGAGACGTCTGTGCCTTTATGAGTACTTATGCATAGTGTTTTCAAAACTCCTCTTGCAACCTACATGCAAATAGAGCTTGTAGTTCATAATGGTCTTTGATGGGTGGGAGAGCGGGAAGGATGGGAGGAGCAGGGGAGTGAATGTCATTCTCCATTTTTTAGTGTAACAAGAAAAGAAAGTTTTCTGGCCCAGTTTGTCCAGAGCAATCTGCTTCATTCTTGGTTGATACCAGAACCTCAAGTCTGGCCTGAGATTTACAAGCCCACTGAGCTCTTTGCAGTGTACTGTTGTATGTAACAGATATTTATGAAAGGCTCCTGTATTTAGGGACAAATCATAAATACATACTAGTAACAGATGTTTGTCTTTTCTTAAGCTTAAGTAAAACTCATTATAATTTCATTATAATTTGTCAAATTTATACCTTTTTTGTATAGCTTTCTTCTTGAATGTGCGGGTAGCAGATGGCCCTTCTGAATTCCAGAAAAAGCACTAAGTTGGCTGACTAGATCAAAACAAAAAGTTGTAAAAACTGAGAGGTGAGCACAGGAATGATAGGGTTAAAGCAGGATGCTTTCATTTACACAAGCTCAGGTGAGCTTACTCTGTGATTTTACACTGTGGGAAAAGACCTGTGGGAAAAGTACCCAGACCCCCCTGCCTCCCCCAAATGAGACCTTTGCAGGTGAGGAACAGGAAATCAAACCAGAGTGCAGCTCTGGCTTGTATTATATACTGCCTACACGTCCCTGGCTTTTCTTCCGCTGCAGGCAGACTGTCTGAAGTCACCCTGCAGCCTTTCAGCTGATAATCTACTTCCTGACAATAACTAGCAAAAGACTAACATTGCACTTGGCTCTGCAGTAGACTCGAGGCAGCCCAGAGGCAGCACAGGGCCAGCCTGCTGCTAGGCTGTTTGTTTATTTTGGTTGACATTTTCCTTTGTGGAGAATCTGTTCCTTGTTATTCAGTACGTACAGCTCTGCACATATCCTATGTGTTTAACTGTCTTTGGATAAAAGTGGGTATTTTCCTATGTCAATAAATGTTATGGTGTGAAGCTGTGAGCTGGACTCTGAGAGAACCACCCCCTGCTGAGCATCTCACTTTTGCATTGAGTTTTCTTTGTTAATCATGTGCAAAATAAAAAAGGCTTTCTGTCTAGCAAAAACCCATCATTAATTTTTCATATGAGCACTAAAATCTTGAACACAATTCTTGAGTGGCTTCAAAGAAAAAAGAATAATAAAATCAAAGTGCTACATTTTCTTTTTTTACATCTTAGTTATTCGATATTTTATGAAAACTTTTTATTGCCAAATTACATTTCTCTCAGCTTCACAGTGACACATTCATTCTGAAGGCTACATTTGACCTTCAACTTGTCCTTCATTAGTAGGATTACACCTAAACACTCTTTCATTTTACTGCAAATGAGACAGATGCAATGTGTATTCTGCTCGGCCCTAGCATTAGGATTATCCCAAGAGTGGCATTTATGTTCTTGTAGTTCCTTGGTATAAATAAATATCAAAGTAGGAAGACCAATCTGTACTCCACTAGGAATAATAAACTAAAATAATATGGCACTGATTCTGTTTGGGTTGTCTAAATGTGTTTTTATGATTGTATATGTTTATGGCTTTCTCACACAGCCACCATGAATTCCAGGCAATTAAAAAGGACATGGGTTCTGAAGCATTTTAAAAGAGGCTTTGCTTTCCAAATGGTGTGTATTAAAAGTAGAATATATTTTTTCAACAGAACTACTGCAAAATCAACAGTCGTACATTTGCCCTGCTTCAAATTTCTTTCCCTTCTCCCACCTGAAATAACTAATTAGAATATTTCTGTAAGCTGAAAAGAAAGGCAGGGAAACATTCCTTGTGTTTGCACATATATTAGATGCACTGCTAGCTGAAGGCCCAGCCTGGAGGCCCCAGATTTGAAAGCAGCTCAGAGCGGAAATGTAGCAGGTCTCGTGTCAGGTCTATCCACCTACCCATCCTCTGTACAATCTGGTTTTTCAGGCTGAACCACTCCAGTGTCACCACAGGTGGGATGGAGAACATTCTGTGCATGCTCACACTGCCTGGCCTTCACCCTCACTTGACTGAGAGACACAGATTTTTCAGTCATGGGTGTAAAGAAGAGCTGGATTTAATTGGATAAATAACTGCTGTGCTCTAACCTATCTCAGACCAGTCAGTCTGTGTGGTGTCACGAGTTAGTGAACAAAGAAGTAAAAATACAAATAGTGAAGAAGCAGTGAGTTTGATCAGATATTTTTGGCTGGCTTTTGTTATTTATATCGTTTCAAATACAGGGTAAAGGGCCAGGAGAAGAAAAATATTTTTAAACTATTTTCCAGTTATGAACCAAGTCCAGTTTCAAATGGTAATGTTCAAGAAACACTTTGGAAGACTAGAGGAAACTGAACTTAATCGATACATTAAAAAGGTAATTTTTTAAAGGCAAAAATACCTTGTTCCTCCCTCAAATCAAACTGTCCCTAGTCACATGACTTTATACATGAGAAAAAGTGAATAAAACGAAGAGAAAGGGTGATAAAACTTGATAAGTTGCTGCTCCACAAAGTCTCCCAAGCTGTCAGTTGGGCAATTCATGGACTTATGTGGTAAGAGCATAATATTCCAAAATTTAGAATTAATAATTTTAAAAAGAATTTATTGAAGAGTATAGCCACAGCTGTCACTAACCTCTTAATAACACATCTGGAACAAGCAACTGGAATCTCTGCAAGGTCTGGAGACATGGTGTAGTAGTTCCAGCAACTGGATGGCACACCCTTGGATCAGCAGTGCATGTGGGCAAACATACGTAAAAATTCTGGGCCAAGAGCAATGAAATTCAGAGTCCATAAAAGTCATATTTTGTGAGAAAATCACTGGGGATTTCTGCCACTTCAGTTGTAAGATGTTGCCTCTGCATTGTTCACTGGGCTTTGGTCCATCCACCTGTTGCATAAGCATTTTACTGGGAGCATAGTCATAAAGAGAACTATTAGCCCGTTGTGCTGAAGTGCAGAATGTCAGCTGTTTAGTGGAAATGTATCATCGTGTCTTTATTAAATATTTATTTTGTTGTAGCACCAAGAGACCAATCCTGTCAGGTTTCCTCTGTTAAATTTTTAATGAACGATAGTCCCTGACAAGCTGACAGGAATGTGAAAGAGCAGGAATTGACACAAGCTTCTGGTGTTTCCAGAGGAAGGGTGTAAATCCTGCCTAGGACTCTTGTTTAGCAATGAGATCCCTTCTGGAGATAAAACAGGCCCTCCTAGGATAATCTCTGCCGGGAGCAGGGCAAAGAGGAAAAACCCTGAAGAGCCAAAAGTGTTTCCAAAGGCAAGAAAAAACAATCCAGTCCCTCTAGGAGGTTAGGAGGCAGGAAAAAAACCAAAAAGCAGAATGAGGGAAGTCCAACTTATTAATTGAAAATTATATCCCAATTTTGACAGGGTTAACCAAGTCCAGCTCTGGGCCTGGCCCGGTTCCCCGTCTGTGTGGGCACAGCCAGGGCACTGCTCGGGCAGCGTGAGCAGAGCCAGCCCAGCCCCGGCGGGGAGCTGCCCTGCAGGAGCCCAGCTCTCCTCCCTGCCTGGCTGGACAGTCCCTGCCTTGTCTGTGACAGCAGGAAATGTTTTTAAATCTGAACAATGCAGCAGATCTGAGGGCAGACAGCTCAGATAATGAAAAGAAAGAGAACTATTACTTGGAAATGATTGTTGCTTTGTCACTTTCCCTTAATTTCCTCAGTAACTGGTAGAAACCATTCCTTAGCAAATATTTAGGAAATAACATCCATAATACCATTTCCCCGCCTCAGTCTTAGCTATTGTTTCCATCCTTTTACTTTTGATGACAGGTGAGTTTTAATAGTAGTCCTTTTTATGAATACTCAGTGTATAAATTATGCAGATTAAAGTCTCTAATTTCAGAGTAAATTTTGGAGATTCTTTTCTTCTTGTGGTGTATAACAACTGCATAACATTTTGATTTAGTTTTTCAAAGGCTTTCTGATAAAAATTTTTGTTTTAAATAATGATGATAAAATCCCTACATTCAATTCTGTAGGCAGAAGCTGAAAGAACTAAAAAACAAGGTTTAATCCTCAGCTGATTTGTTAGATTCAGGTAAATAATAGTGATGTTCACACTGTAACAGGTAATTTGGAAGGAAAACTGTTTTTTGTTGTTCTTAACGAGCATGGTCCATGGCTAGAACAAACACCATGAGTCAGACCTTCACCTGGTGCAAATATTTTTGAAGTTAATGTAGGAAAAGCAATCTACATCAACAAAGAACTAAAGTACTATCAAGGTTCTGACTGAAAAAACCTAAACCTTTGTTAATGCATAGTGAGATTAGGAAGCTTCATGTGGGGGACAAGGATTCAGCTGTTTGGATTTTAAGGCTCAAGGCTCAAAGTTTGGAAGTAATTCCCTGCATTGCCATTTTCATTTTTAAGCCTTTCTATCTGTTTCTCTGCAATACAGTGAAGAAAACTTTCTTCATTCCACAAAAGAAAATTTTGGCTATGAAACAAACTTCTTGTCAGACATTGGCATGGGAGACATCTCTCAAAAACACTAACTCTAATAGCAAATACTTCCCTCCAGTTCATAGAAGACCAGTTTTCAATGTTTATTTATTTATCTACAATGAACCAGTTTGACCAGGAGCAGTAGAACCCAGCTCTGGAGCAGTGCACTGCCTGATGGCTGGTGACTTAGCAAGGATGCAAAATGTTGTGTGCCTGGTTAAATCTGGCACAGAGATCTGAACAGCAGGCTCCTGCATTTCTTGCATGAGCTGCCTGACTGCTGTGCTGCTGGACACCAGCACAGGCCAAGGCCTCACTTTGTTTCAGCCTTGTAAAAATCAGTATTTTAACTCCTACAAAATGACTTCAGCCTTGAAATTTGGTGCCTTACAGTGACACATCATTTTTTGGAATATTGCCAGTTAACCTGACCTGCATGTTTTGCTATTAAAGCCCCAAAAGTAAAGATGGCATCAAAACGGAGGAATACAAATCTATCTTGAAAGTCACGCACAGCTTCTTTTTGTGTTGGATCACAATAAAACTGCAGAAAGTCGGCCAAAGCCTACACTGTTAGGTTTGGATTGCTGTGCCTCACAAGCCTTTTCACCAGCACCTGAAAAATCTCTCTCATTAATAACAAATGACAATCGCACTGGTGCTACAATGCATATTACATTTAATCAATTTGCTATTTGTATTCATTATGTACATCTCCTATTTTGAGTCATGAAAAATTGAAAAGTAATAACAACATGGAAGAGCATCATGGATAACAAATGAGACAAGATGAGGAAAAGTACTAATAATTGGTCAGTTGTTCTTGTCAGTACATTTAAAGCAATTAAGGCAGGAAATGAGACAAGACAAATGAAAGCCTTTGAAGTGAAACAGAGCATCAGGAAAACCACAGGTGTGGTACCCTGGTTATGACAAAAATTCAACCATCTAAATATGTGCGGTGTTAAGATGGGCTTTAAAGAGTTGTTTAACTACAGCTGTTACTTAAAGAAGTCAAAGTAACTTCCTGAGTGAAACATAATTGTAATGCCTGGTAGCACGATCCTGCTATAAGTCTGCCTGTCACCACGTCCATTACAGCCCCCACTGTAGCCAGGGGCAGCTAACTCATCTTCTTCACATTTCAACAGCCTCAAAGAAGGCAAGCGAATTAATGAATCAGATGTCTATTTCTGCACTAAAAATAGGAAGACACATTAAATTGTTTATAATCAAGAGAATATCAAGATGCTGATTAACCTTTAGGATTTCAACTGCATTTTCTTGTGAACCAGAGGATTACCTGATTACCTTAGCTAACAGAAGTGGAAGAAACCATGTCTTTCTGAGAGAGAAGAGGCTGATGCAGTTTTGCACCTTAAAAAGATCTTGAAAAGGGGAACAGCCACAGTATCTGCATTTAATGAACAGCTGCTGAGTTCCTAAGGCTTTTACAAAACCCTTTAGTCCACATTCCCTCTGTTGCTGATATACATAAACACATAAGATCAAAGGTCCTCTTTAAGAGAAAATGTGCCTAATTTATTTTTTATCAGAATTTTGAGGAACTTATATGTCTACAGCTGACACAGCAATCCTGGGAAGTCCTGTGCCAGTTCTCCCGGGTCCCCAGAGTGCATGTGCCAGGCAGGATCAAACTGAGCAGTGTGTTACACCTGGACCCAGCCAGTGCATGCAGCAGAGACCCCAGGGGCCAGTCCTACTAAGCACACTGGATTTGGCTCCTTAAAACTGCTATTTTGGACCCTAACTCAAATTAAAATCTCTAACACCTGACATAGTACTTGGAAGAGTGGAATGTAGTGGGCTGGTCACAGGCAGCGCTCAGTGTCTTCATGGTAGATCTTCCAAAACAAAAAGGAATTAAAACTAATTAATCAAGTTCTTAATAACTACACTTTTGCTTCAAAATTAAAATTCATCATTACATCGTGTTTTAGGAGAGGCAGTGGTCAGAGGTTCCTGCTATGCCGAGTCACAGGTATAAACTTTACACCATTTCTGCTTAAAAGGATAGCTTTAAGGCTTAATTCAAACAGAAAACAGAGTAAAGACATAAGAACAGAAAAAGACATGGCTGACAATAACTTTCTTGAGAAAGAGAGCTACAGTGACAAGGGAGGGCAAAAGTGCTGAGGAAGGTGATGACTGTATTGCTGTGACATCTGGAAAGTAGAGTTTGGTCATAAAAAACTGCTCAGCATTAGCAATTTTAGTAGCTTTTCTTTGACACTCCCCCTGAAGTTTAGAGCAAATATCATTGATTTCATAATGAAAGCTATTCATTTTGCAAAGGTTTATTGTAAAGTGTCATGAGGAAAGGCATCCTCAAGACACTAAGAAATATAATGAAAAACGTGCAAAAAGGTGTAAAGAATTTCAAATCACTGCATCGTCTAGATATTAATGTAAGTAGGTGCTAAATGCACTGCCTGATTAATGCTTCATTCCTCTTAAGGGAAGAGAATTAATAAAACAATACTTAAAGAAATGGAGACATGAATAAAACCAGTACTAGCAGCACAGTGATTACATAGGAAACAAGACTCAGTAAAGCTAATGTTCTTTCTCAGGTAGGATTTGATCCAGAATTGAGAGATAAAGCTATTCAATGAGGCCATATGAAGTCTTAATTACCTTCAAGTAAAACATTTTTTATCACCTAAGCCCCTTTCCAGCTCTGTGTATGTATAAAATCTATTCCCCATCAGCAGCAGGGTACAAAATTCTCAGCTTAAATCATTCTAGAAAAGAGTTTCAGCTTTTCAGGGAGCTTTTTAAAGCTGCCTGTTCAAAAGGATTGCAACTGTTTATTTGTCACCACCCTGTAGTCAGCAACAATGATAGGTTTTTGTGAAAATGTAGAAGTATGAGCTTTTTGAAGAAGAGACTATGCATTTATGTCTACTCTGAAGGAGAACAAGGATGTCTGTGTGGTGGATACAGGGGCTTGTAAATAAGGCTCCAGACAGTTTATTAGTATAAGCAAAGGAGTAAAGGCAAAGCTAAAAAGAGAAAGTGGTATCCAGGAGAGCATTTTCCAGTCTGGTGTGAACTTCAAATGGAAAGAGAAGAGTTTTTTGGTGTTTTACAGGACATGTCCCCACCAGCCCCAGCACAATAAAATGTGCTGGCTCCCAGCATTTCACAGCATTTGCTGGGCCAACAAGACCTCAGTCCTTGCTCTGTGTGTCAGACTGCTGCATTGGTGCAGACTCTCTGCAGGCACAGCAGTCCCACAGCTCGTAGGGTTGGGACTGAAGTAGGTATATTTTACATGCAAACACGTAAGATATGTTCCAGGTACTACAAATATTAGGTGATGTAATTATGTAACTTAGGACCATGCATCCAGACTGCTAGATTTATTAATATATTGTAGGTCTTGTTTTTATTTGGAAGAAAATTTATATATCAAGCACTCTGAATAGTGGTATGTACTCAACTGCTATTGATTCACAGCTAGTTGGAAGTAATTATATGATTTCTCAATAAGCATCAGAAGTCAGCCATAAACTTCAATTATTTTGACATAAGAGATCAATAACAGGAATCTGAAGCAATTATAGGCTCATGATTCAGAAACTGCTTGACTAAAAATGATCACGTGGTGACTCAGTCCCTGACTGCAGCTCCAAGTACAATCAGTGGTGTGGTTCTTCACATCAAAGCACAAGTAATCAATGTTTTATGCTATTAACATAAGCTGTTATTATTTTGCATTTCCAGAGCACACTCCGCACCATGGACTGCATCCTGGGCTGAGCACATCCTTTCCCAGAGTAATTGTGAATGTAATATTGAGATCTGCCATCACTGATATCTGCAAAAAGCACAAGAGATAACTGCATACATTCACCTCTTTTAAATCAGCATCAATGTGCCATCTCACATTAAATATTAAACAAACTTCTGAGTCAACAAATTTCATCACTGGAGCAAACAGAAGGCAGTACTGGGATGCCTACTGTCAGGCCAGTCCTGAGCACATGCCCTGGATGCTCTTCCAGAGCACTCCTGCTGCCCTTTTTCCCCCAGGACAAGAACTGGCAGCAAACACCTCTGTCCCAACTCAGCTGTGTGGCCAAGGCATCACCCTGTGCTTCCCAGCTCCACACCCAGCTCCTGCCACTGTCCCAGAGGGACGCTGCAGATACCCCCGAGTGTCGCTAGGACGGAGGTACCACCTCTCTTTAATGACTGCCTCTCTCCTGGTCTTTCCTCCCAGTTCCTCTGCTGTAACACACAGACAGCTGGTACTCAACACCAGTGGGTTTTCCTGGGTATGATAATGATTTGACATAAAAGATAATGTTAGATACAGATAGGTACAGATGTGACTTTGGCAGTTCTCCTCCTTTTCCATTTCCTTCTGCTGTCTTTACGTCTACAGCAAGCAAAAATGAGCAATGAAATGTTACCACTCTCTGTTTTGTTTCATTTACTAGGGGTGCAGACAGGCATTCACTGCTGTTTCATCTGAATGAAACCCTCATGAAACCCAGATATTTCCACTTCTGCTTTGCAAATATTATGTTCCAAGGACATGGAGGACAGTTCTGAAGTACAACACATTATCTTACAATGCAAAAGAAGTAAAGATATGTGTAATTTGGGTTCCAATATCTGTGCTTAGGGTCATAGCCCAGGCTGTTCAGTAATGTATCAAATAGCTGACAGTATGTCCAACAGTTTGACCAAACATATGGCTATGCTTAAAATGCATTGCTCTACTTATTTTCAATTGACTTGTTCAACTAAGTTAAAAAAAACTCAAGCAAAAACCAACAAAACCACCAACCCCCACCACCACCACAAACAAGAAGGTTTTATTTTAGTAGGTTCAATTGTTCAGATATTGTTCACCTTAGAGATAAACATGTACTGTGTCCTCGTGTAGACAATTAAGAATTTTTCTGTATCCCTCTATTGGTAACTGTAACCACAGATCTTGGCTTCAAAAAGACATGACAAAATCCTTTCCCTTTCTTCTTACTTTCTCTGCTAATTCAACAGCCATTACTATTTAAAATGGTTTAACCAATACTAGCCTGGATTAAAAACAAGGAAAATATAATAAAGGCATTGTTTATATTTTTACCTCACAAATGGTCAAAATATTCACATCTTATTACAAAACCATAAATTTTGGTGAGATTTGCTCACCAAAAAACCTCCTGAAAACCAAGACAGACTTATGCCACTGAGAAATGTTAGAGAGCACCCTTCAAGTTTCCTGGAGAGAGCTTTGTTTAGAAGCAACCAGAAAGACTATGTGCAGACAAACACCTGAGCAGCATAGCTTATTAAAAAAATACCTTATGTCTTTTAAATATTGCACGTAATTCTGTTTTATATCTTTAAGAGCTATAAATGAAATGGTTGGTTTTACACCAGTGTCATCACCATAGCAGTGTGGTCTTAATCAGTCATCATAAAAGCACATCTCATTTTCAAGTGTGGGTTCATTAACCAGACAGAAAGATCCAACTTCTGCGGACCATTCAAACCATGCCTTAAACAGCGTGGCTATGTGCTGGTTGTGCTAGGGGGATTTCTCAAATTAGAGCTTTGCTCTGCTATTTTCCCAAAGGCCGCTCCTGTAAGTACACATGCTACTGCCCATGTGGACGTGCAAGGTCACAGCAACAGCTCCGTGTTTCTCTGGAGCCCTCCTGTGAGCAATCGTGTGGGGAAACTCCCAGGCTCGTTAAAGCTAAAGCATGCCAGCAATCCCAGCAGCCAGCCAGCTCCTCAAAGGAATCTCACAGTAATCTTGACATTACTTGAGTCCTTTGTCCAGGGACAGAACATTTGTTTCTTGAAACTGGAGCAACCAGCATAATTTGACAGCCAAACCTGGTCTCACTGCCTGGACTCCTTCCTGGCACCTCTATCACCTCTTTCCAAGCCAAGGCTCATCTGCTCCCTGCAGGAGGCATTCCAAAACCAAACTCCTTTCTGGCCTTGCCCCAAACAGCCACTCACTCATAAGCTTCCCCTGACCATTGGGGCACAAATAAGGCAGCAGAAATGAGATTTGGACCACCTCTGTTAAAAGGACGCAACATCTCCTGCCACTTGACACCAGTACGCAGGTTTAGTGCTGTCCTGTTTTTTCTGCCATGGTTTTTGCTGTTTCATAAATATTCATATGTATATTTTATTTGGGAGTGGGGAGGTTGTTGCTAATTTGTAAAATTTGAGGTGAAGTTCCTTTATTTTTTACTTCTTGGGATCCATGGAAGGCAACAGTGCCATTCTGTTTGTGTGAGCACCAACAAATCCATCCTTCGAGAGACAACTAATTAGTAACATGGATGTTTAAATCCTTCCTTATTCCTTAAGGAAGGAGGCAATGTCATGGTGGCAAAACCTTTCACCTTTGCCTGACTAGCCTGAAGGGACAAAGACTGTTATTGCATCATCCAATCCATTTGTGCATCAGGGAAAAGGATGCTGACTTATCTAGAGTGGAAAATGTAATGAACTAAAAATATTCAAAGAGAAATCGTCTCCAAGCAGTTCTAACATTTTCAGAGGCAGCTCTCTCCTCCAGTGCCACAAATAAAAGAGAGTATCAGCAACTAAGTGATGGGCAGTTATTTAATGAGTTAATCTCATTAGGATATTTGAACTCCCAGAAGAGATTCAACGCATTATCTACATGAGAGCTTGGAAAAAAAGCCTTTCCAAAGGACTGTAAAAATATGTTACAAAGTGGTTAATACACTGTGGACTTAACCAGGCTGTCTGGCAGGAGGAAGAGCAAGAGGTTATTGCCGGTGAGCTTCTCTATAAGCCCCACAGCCACCCCCCGAGCCCACCAAGTAACATCACTAACAATTTGGATTCTTGTTTATAAGGTTAACTTTCCTACTCTGTACAATTCCACCTTGCTTTCCAGTTATAAATCCTATAGTTTTGCCTGATCTGGATAGTCAAATCTGGACTAGTCTTACTTTGTATATAAAACAAACAAACCCATCCACCCCCTCCATAATAATAGTTTTAAGTTACTTAACTTCACATGTTCCATCGTGATGGAATCCCTTCTAACCCTTTCTCTTTTGTTTTAACCAGAACTTAATTAAAATAAATGCAGACTCTGATTAACTGCACTAAGAGCAACAGCAGAGTCTCATCTAGAACAGCATCTTGTCAGTACTTTGATTTCAGCGGGATAACAGCTTACACAACTGTACCTTTAGAATTTACGTTCTGTAACTGGTTCTGCTCTTTATATTTGCATATATAACTTCAGTAGAATTATTCACATTGCTAAAGTGAGCAGTATTTGACCCTACAACATTAAATGAAAGGCATTAATAGCAGAACCTAGAGAGTATCTCCCAGCAACAATTAAAACTGACAAATTTTTTTTTCCACCATCATATACCACATTGAAATGTGGATACCTAATGCCTGATTATCCAGATGTACTCCACAAAAGCAGCGAAGAAATTTCTACCATGTAATTGCTAATGCTAATTGCATTTAGTCTATGGTTTCAAAAGCAGTGATATGAAAGGTTCTGACTGTTTAGAGTATTGTAAAATGTAACTGGTAAGTAATGCATTTTTAAGAGTTTGGGGAACATTATTAAGGTTCATTTCCATGCTGCAGCTGCAGGAGTTGGAATTATGAAAGTGAAGAAGCTGTAAAATTGAAAAGGTCAGTAATGACATTCATCTATTCCAGCTGTCAAATCAAGGGAATGTTAACAAAACTAGTCTCTGGTAGAAAAGTTAATTGTCTCCCTGTATTTTGGCTACTCTAATACACATACTCTACTGTGGCTAATCCATAGAAAAGACCACACCGGAACAGTGTATCATTTTTGAACAGGCCTCTTGTAAACAAATAAACCTAATTTCCCTAAATTAGCAAGCTCTAATGATTCTATAACCTAAATTGGTCACAAAGCAGCCAAAAGTTTCAAGTTTAAAGAAAAGAAGTATGTGATTAAAGTTCATATAATCCTGGAAGCTGTTTCCAGAGCGCTGAGAGTACAGGGCAAATTTTAAAATTTACACTAATGCAGTCCCGCAAGCAGCATTTCTAAAATGTTTCCTACCAAGGCACGTTTTACTATAACAACATTTAGAAAAGTTTCTTTCACAGATCAAATCTTTTATAGATGTTCTAAATGTAATGATCCCACAGCAAGAAGGACCTTGTCTTCAACAGCCCAACCCCATGAGGTGAGACAGTACAAATGGAACACACCTAAACACAAATCACCAGTGGACACTGAGTCTAAGACCTTTGTTATTGAATGACAGGCCCCTGCCATGTGCAGAGAGAGGGCTCATCAAGAAACAGTGAGAGCCTTGTGCTTTTTATGATGCACCAAATCCTGCCTTATTGAGAGAATGACATTCCTCAGCAACTGAGGCCAAAGAAAAGGGCCTCAGATCTACAGCATGCCACTCATTCAAGGGAATCCAGTGATTAATCTACGCAATTTTATTGCAAGACCCTCTGGCTATTTTCTATTGCTGTCTGGTTTCGTATTTTCACCCTATATGTTGCAGCTGATAGCAGAGGTGTATGTTACAACTGGAAGAGCCCCACAAAGCTGACACTCAGTGTGAAGACAGAATTCCCATTATACTCATGTTCACCACTCCAGACTTTGATTTGTCCTGTTTTATGTAATACAAATGTGACAGAAACAATCCAACTTGACCAATGACAATGCAATATTAGGTCAGTATGTAGCTTTCTGGGTAACATTTTAAAAATCTTTCTGTTATCTCTCTCCTTTCCTATGCAGAAGTACTGCAAAAGCCAGAAACAATACTGGCAATTCATGAAATATTCAGGTGTACAGTTGCATTCTTTAATAAATGGAAGTGACCTTCAAAAGAGACATCCCAAAGATTAAGAGAACTTCTCGAAAGATGGCATTTGTCACTAATCAATGGCTTACACTCTTCCTAGCAATGAATACAAAAAAAGACCTTTCAGAATTATACCACTTTAAAAGCAAATAATTCATAAAACCTACACAAAAGAACATTAATGAGCTAGCAAAACAACAGATAGAAAACATCAAACAAGGAAATTGAAAGGATAAATCCCCTGTGCCTATCAGTCTCCTTGTCTGGAGAGCTGGGAAGCCACTGGCACATCCATCTGCTGTTTCCAGGGGCTGGGTGATGCTGCCTGCTCTAACTACATATCTTTTATTATGGCATTGTACATCAAGATATTTATAACATTTTACAAATGGATTTCCTTTGTCACAGTCACGCAGGTGTCTTGGCTCTAACTGGGTCACTGTATGGGAACAGATGTAATCTCAGCAGAATATGGTGGGAAATCTGGGCTACATTAATGACTGATCCAATTACAGTGGAAATCTCTAGAAAACCCAGATTTATTAAGAACCTGGAGATAATTACAATGTACTTCTAGGGATGACCAGATGGACAAGCCAGTCTCAAACTCTGTAAGGGCAGTGGAGCTGCACAAGAGGTGCCTATGCCATCGCTTACGTAGNACGTAGTTGGAGAAATTCCCATTCTGAGGATACGATGAAAAAGCTGGAGGCTCACTGCAGACACCTGGGCAGACTGAGTCTAAATAGATCCTAGCCCAGCAGTGTGGCTCACCTGCTGCTCTGAGGATAGGGTGACAGAGGAAAAGGTTCCCAGGAAAGAACGACAGCAGGAATAAAGAAACCCTAGGCAGCTTTTTGTCCAAGGAGACTATTTACACAAAAGAGCTTCTCATGATTTAATATCAGGTCCTCTTGACAAGCTACATTTTTTCTCCTGAATTGGAAATAAGTGCCATCTCCCAGGCAGCAATCTGATCTCACACTTAAACAAACCCAACCATCTTCCACAGAATTGCACCCAAGAAAAGATAACGGAATACACTTGAGAAATTTATAAACATCTCTTTTTACCAATGCAAAGGCAGATAAAATTTCATAGCAACCTCTGTGGTCTTGATAACATGCTTCATCACAGGGACCTGCCCTTGTCTCTAGTAAAACTGCATCTGTGAGTAGTCCCATTAAGGTAATTTGGATCTAAGAGGATGTCTGATTTTAAGAATTTGGTTAATTAGGAACTTTGCTGAATCAAGGTCTTTTTTTTTTCAGCTAAATATTTTACCATAGAAGATACATTAAGCAGTAGAAGATAATAATTCTTATTTCTAGAACTTCCTGCCAACTTCAAACTAGTAAATATTTACGTTTCAGCCACTGATAGCTAATGTGACCTTTCTGTTGCACATAACACCCGTGCTATATTTTCCTTTCAGTGTTACCATTCTTTCTAGTCCATCTTTCATTAACAAGCAGTATTTAAATATATGCAAATTTCCTATTTAGGTGATGTTTTAGGAACATTTTTAAGGTCACCCTGTTTGATCTATCACACAGACATAGCAAATTTATGCACCATATATCCTATCTCTACTTGTTTTTTACCTACATCTGTCTTCTCTGATTGCATTTGAATGGGGTTATTTTCTATTTTAAAGAAAAGATTTATGCCTTAGCTGTCAGTTTGCCTTTATTTGAAAATTTAATTTTGTTTCTAGAAGTCTAGATTAAGTTATTAGATTTAACTGTCCCTTGTGCGTTGCAGCAATAGCACAAGTATATTTTCCCTGGTGGATAGAGAACATAAACAAAACGTTCTCAACTTAAAAATAAAGAATGTTATTATTCAGACCAATACAACACAGTCCAGGATACAAAAACTGGTGGTGTCATTTTTAATAATGATGGTGAGGAATGGGAATTGACTAATAAATATGACAACTCACAAATCCAGCAGCCTCCAAAGCCTGGGAAATGCTTTGCAGAAAAGACATGTTCTCCCAAAATGTCCCCTACACTTAGTCTAGTGAATATCCTCTTGTGCCACAGCACCACTGGGACACACAACTTGATCCCTGCTACTGAAGGGTTTATTTAAATGAGGCAGAAGTGAGAATCTGCACCACTGTTTCCAGTTAGTTGGAGGGCTATTTGTATATCACTTGTTCAGTGTGACACATTCTTTAGCATCTCTCAGCAGTGCCACATTGGCAATATTTTCTCTCAAGCCCTGGAATTTTAGGGCTTTCCTAAAGGGATAACCATGTCATTGCAGTTGCTGCCTGTGGTCCTTGCAATGTTCAAACCAGCTGAGCTCTCTGGGGCAGGGCAGGGGGTGATGTTTGGGTGAGGTTAATCTTTTCAAATGTGTTCTCAAGTTTTGAATATTTTTAATCATTTTTCATTTCTAGAAGTACCTGGGCTTCTGACCAGTTGTGTTATCTTCTCTTCACACTGCAACATTTGTGTAGACCCAGTCAGAATCTAGTTTTAATTAACCTCTGCACCTCTTATAAATACTCAAACCCTACAGCTTCTGATTCTGAGCTCTCAACAATATGCAGTGTGAACAGAGAAAACAAAGAGCTGAAGGATAAGTATTTACCTGGCTTTGTAAGTAAATCTTCAGTCACAAAGAGGAAACCTTGTCCTGATTCCCTTTGTTAAATACTGAACACGATGAAAATGGGTCTTTTGAGGAGAAGGGAAGAATTCCTTGCACAAAGAAAAAAATGCATATACATGATGGCTTTTATCACTCACAAAGTACCAGCTAAGGGTTGAATAGCACGTATGACTACAAGGCCCTCCTCTCTCCCAGTTCAGGACAGCACAGCAGCTATTTAATATAAGCAGTGATGAAGAACAGCATGGACACCTCCTGTTAAGGGAGGCGAGACAGGGCAAAGCTGAACCTCTTTGGCAACCATCAGTTGGTGCATCTGTATATAAAGTGCTATCAAATGCAAGCAATCCCAGCAGTAACTAGTCAGTTTTGACGACAGCCCAGTAAAAATTAAGTGAAAATACTACAAAGCACTGTGTCCAGGTACACAGCACCATCAACACTGAAGTGGAACTATCCAGGGATTTTCTTGGAAAGTCTTGTCAGCTCAGAAATACCCTAAGGTACCTGTTCTAGACACAATTATGAATATGAGCCTCCTGCTGCCACATCCTGGTAAAGAATTCACGTGACCTGCATGACAACAGTGTGGCACAGTATGACCACACCAGTGGGGTACTGGGCAGGGAAGGCTCACATGCACCTGCTCTCTTGCTAACGGGTCCCTTTGCTGAGGAACATGAGCATATTGCTTCTGCTCTGATAGCAAAAATTCATCAAGGGTGTGTTATATTAACCCTTATGTCAATGACCTTTCAAAACATCATACAAGATGAAAGTAAAAGGCTAAGACCTGCAAGGAAGTAAACTGTGCACTACACACTAAGTAGAATATATTATCATGACAATTACTTTGTTACAGAAAGCACCTTCAAATACCAAATAAATTGCACAAATCACTGCACCAATGCAGCTGAAAAGACTGCTCCTCCTCTCTTTGATTTAACAAGTAATTAAGGAATACATAAAGCCCAGACAAAACTTTAATCTATCCCAGTGTCAAATAATTAATCGTTCATTCCACGTTTAATCCTGTTCTGATAAATGTAATTAATATTTCACAATGACACTGCAGAATAGAACGGTACCTGGGAGCAGAGAAGGCAGCCTTCCATTTCTCCTTTGCTGTAATTCTGAAATGATGGGTGCTTCCTACAACTGACAGGCAATCCAGAATACAGTGTTCCCCCACAGCTGTAAATTAAGGTTTATGCATGGCATATATTGTGATTGTAACAAAGCTTTTTTTCTTCTAACATACTATTTAAAAAAACCAAAACAACAACAAAACAAAATCCAACAACTACAAAAAATAAGTCACCTGAACTTGGTCAACCATTTTTCTGACCTGACAGCATTTGGGAAACCAAAGCTTGCACAAATATTTTGGCCTATACAAAGTCACTGAACATATGCCAGGGATGTGGAGAGAGAACAAAGCATGTGCAGATTGTCTGCTTCTGTCCACAGAGAGCTGTGCTGTGAGAAAATGCAACTGGATGAAGATTTAAGTCCTAATTTTACTGCAGGAAAATGCTGACATCTTTTTTGAAAGCTTGAAGTCTAATCAAGAAATGTGTTGATGTGTACAAAATTAAATTGTAGGAAATCCTATGTTGATTTTTCTCAGAGTGACACATCTCAGGTAACCACATATTTCAGCAAAGATTTTCACAAGGAAGATTCCATAAGAAACAAATTGGCTTGGGATCCTGCTACCCAATTACTCAAAAATAGAGAGGCATCCCTTCAGAGGTGTCTCCTTGCTCAGCATTCTCCAGTAGGGCCACAAATTCTTCTCTCTAAACAAATGCTAACTATACTGTCATAATTTATTCTCATTCAAATGCAGAAACCGCCCCCCCCCAAACCCTTGATCAAGAATACCATTTGTACTGATAAGTTTTTACAAGAAATCCAGCCTGTGACACAAACCCCTCCCAGAGTCATGTAATGATGCTGACACAAAGACAGCTGTAACATCTCCTTTTCTTAACATAACCATATCATGCTACTATCCCAGCTATCATTAATCTAATTCTCCACAATGTCTCAAATCAGTAAAGAGACGACTTTCAGATGGAGGTCTCAAGTGGAGTAGGACTAAATAAAGCCACATGAAACCAGGCAGTTTTAATTTTGGGACCTGTCAAGAGCTATTTTATGTGCAAACTAATTTGCACACCTGATAACAGCTTATCAGAAGTGACTGATATTTTTAACACCTAGATAGCAATTCTAGCCAATTAGGCTGGACAGCATTTGCACAGTTACAGAGGACTTTGATTTAGGATCATGGTTTTATCAGCTGAGATTAATTTCAAAGTGCTCTGTTTTCCATTAGCTCTAAATACTTTAAAAATGCACCTAACTTCTCACTACTTGAAGAGAATGTACAGCTGTTAGGAACCTGAGTCATACTCCTTTCTCAGAGCCCTTCTCAACACTAAAATAAAACCTAAGTATCTGGTAAAGTGCTAGTTTTAGGTTACAGGGAACACGTGACCTGATTAGGGGCAATAAATCATCGAGGCAAGTGTCCTGCTCCTGACAGCAGCCAGTACCAGAAGCTTCAAAGGAACACTCTAGTCCCACAATAAAGCCTTAGCAATAGATTTTATTTTTTATGTTTCTTGATTGAGTCAACAGTTCTTTTGCACAGGAGACAACTTAAAAACTGATTGTCTATGCCACATCTTAAACTTGTGCTTGCAGCAGTGGGTGATATCTATACCCTTGTACCAATAGCCACATGGATTTGCTGGCCAGCTGCTGCACTGTCACCTCATTTCTGAATCCCACAAGGAAACCTTTTCCATATTCATGAACACTGCATTAATTTCTAAGATTCTGGAAACCCTCACTGAAGCTCTGTTATAATCCAATTGGGGGTTTTTTTATTGCTTAAGATCAACAAAGCCTTAATTCACTGTAGGAACAGTGTTGTGTGATATTTTGTATATATATATACACACATAACATTATCTCTCTGCTATCACATGCTTTTACTTCTATTCATTTATGCTAATTATTTTAAATGGGGAGGATTAAATTATTGATATATGTAAATGTACCATTCTACACTAAATTTGATGAGATTGCATTATGAAGAGTAACTCTCGTAGAAAAAACCATATTCCTACTCTATAAGAGAACCAGTGTTAAATTGCAGTGGTAGCTCTCAGCCAAGGGTAGACCCATTCATGCTAATATGACCTTCAATTAGTGAAGCAGACATCTCAAGACCCAGCTATTTTATCAGACACACAGTATAGGACAAGAAAATATTGGTATCCTTGAAAATTTCTACTTTGAGGTGACCTTCTACTAAGCCAGGCTCATTATGCAAAACAAAAATAATTGTGCATCTTCTTCCTGGTCTCACTTAAGAAGGCTTTCAGCAAATCTGAAATTACAAATAATGATTCAACCCATAGATTTATGCTAATACATAGCAGCTCAGACAGCACATGCATCCTGTACAATTCCCCAGAGGCACTGGTTTACAGAGTTTTCTTTTACTTTGCAGCAACAGATACAAGCTTTTACTTAAAAAACCACTACATGTCTACTTGGGTCCAGATTTTTTAAATAGTAAATACAATTGTGACATCCTTAAATAGTGAAGAGCTCAGTGGTCCTCAGTAGTTTTCTCACTGAGGCGTCCAAATAGCTGCAAAGTGATGCTGAAAATCTGGCTCACTTCAGCGTTTAAGTAGTTGAACCATCAGATTTCTTTAATTCTCACTCAGAAATATGGCACCTTTGACATGACAAACAAGTGGATCTGTATCATACTCGATTTGTAAGCTATAATATATTCAAAGAATTTTAAGGCTACTAAAAATATGTTTATTCTAGCCAGAAGGAAAATCAATGAAATCACCATGTGGAATATTCTCCAATTTTTATATGAGCCTTTTCAGCAACATGCTGTAGGCAACAAAGGACTGCCATACAATGTTCATTTATAAACAGTCATATTTCTTTTAAGTTACGTACTAGAATACAGAGAATTAGAGAGAGATGCTTAGGTACCTAAATACAAGAAAAAACGCAGGTAAGAGATCTTAAGGTTAATGGAAAGTTGACTATTTGGAAGCAACCACCAGGAGTAAGAAGAGTGCAAAGTTCATGAGACTGAAAGGATTGTAAATCATCATAAGGCTTACCACTGAAAGAGAGAAGAACTGGTCAAATAAAGGAGGGCTTCCCAAAAAGTTCAAAGAATTGGCAGGAATGGAGGGGAATACCTAAGGAGACACAGCTGGTATATATTGCCGTTACTTACTGAAGTCAGATGAGACACAACGACTTAGATAATAGTTAAGGATTTGGCTGTGCTAACCTGTAGACAGGATGAGATAATAGACAGGTACAACGGGATCAAGTTCTATTCTTGGTACAGAATAGAGACAACCTGAATAAACTTTCTTGTACAATGTCTATACAATTCCCTTTAGTTTGCTGTCATATTCTGAGCACTGAAATATGTCAAAATACCTACTTTTTTCTTTCCAAACTTGTCTTCTCTTCTGAAACTATTTCATATATATTAGTCTTTGTCTGTGCCTGTCATCATGTATATATATATATATATATATA
>WEIT01010370.1:3450-89505 GCA_013389985.1 Dryoscopus gambensis | reverse complement strand
CTCTCCCCGCTCTTTCCCCGGCGCAGCGCTCGGCGGGCCCGGGGCGCGCCGGTTCCTGCAGCAGCAGCGCCACCTGCTGTCCGTGCTCGGCGTCGCTCCGGCCGCCGCCGTGCCCGCCCCGCGCCGGCGTTTTCTCACACAGGTGTCCATATAACAGCAAAAGACATTATTTATTTTATATTTTTTTATCGGTGGACAGGCCCATCCCTTACCGTGCCTTGCAAAGCTCCTGCTGGCCGCGCGGGTCAGTAACATTTACGTGACATTTTCCAGCAGAGCAGTTCTAAAATCCTCACTTTCTCCACACTGGTGAAAAAGGATAAAACCAACAAAGACAAAAGCCTGGTACGATTTTGATTAAGTGCAGCCACTAAGGTAGACACTGAAGTGGAGGCTGTCAGCTTGCTCCCCAGAAACACCCCGGACACGTCTGTTGGAGCATCTCAGGGGTGGTAGGGTTGAGGTACAGGTATGGCTGCAGACCGGGACAGCATATTAACGAGAGTGTGTCTGCATTTCCTTGAGCATTTCTAAATCTGGTCTTTAGAGTAAAGGAATATCTCATCTTCCAAGATCATGTTCTGCCAATAGTTTAATTTACAACCAACTAAGTCACACTCATTTTTAATTTCACATGCACATACACAATTTGCTTGCTTGCATTTGTGGGAATGAACTTAGGGGTTTTTTTAAGAGGAGCTTTTTTTCCTCTTCACCACTGTTTGAAGTCCTTCTGATGGCTTACAGAGCAGTGGTGGCCCACAAGAGTGGAGCCTGAGAAACCACCCTGCAGATGAAGTTGCAGGGATCCTTCACATATCAAATACTTGATTCATTTGATAGGGGCTGGTACTTGCTCTTGGCTTTGCTTTTTTTGGCTCTTTTTGTTGTTGTTGTTGTTGTTGAGGTTCTGGGTTTTTTGTTGGCTTTTTAAAAATTTTATTTAATTTAGCTTGTTCTGATAATGTCTGTAGTAGATTCTTTTACGTATAAAACCAAAATTGTACCTTGTACACAGGTGGTAAAAGCACTGATTTGCTAATGAAGTGTGTTTCTCAAAGTAGTTGGGTTCATTTTGGAAATGAACCTTATCAAAGCTGTATTTTACCCACAGCCAAACAAACCTTGAGATGTTACAGAGGAATAATTATTTTTCATATTGAAATGTGGCTCATTTAAAATGACAGATCATTCTATCCATTAAACATTACCTATTCTTCACGCTGAAATGAAGACTGCTTTCAGAGAGTATTCAGCTTGCTACTGAAATGATTTAAATAGGTCTATTGTAACACTGTAAATATGATCAAGGCAAAAAGCCAGTCAATAAAACTGTCAGTTTTACCCTAATAAAGGAGGTAGGCCTTTGCTATTTCTCTGTAGCAGACAGTTTATTGTCCAGCTGTATGCAGTGGCTTCAGGACATCTGGCCACTCAATCATTGAGTACCAAGTCCAGAGCACCAAAGGAGCCATAAGCAAAATAATCAGTGGTCTAATTCACTTTTGTGCTGAAGACCCTGCACACAGCTCTGCCACCAACAGACTGCATGGTCTTGGTCTAAAATGCATTTTAACATTCCTGCTAGCCGTCAGAACACAACAAAGAGCCTTGATGGAAAGACAAGCATGTCTGAAGAACCTCATATTGCCCAGGCTAGGTCATACTGCTTACATGGTGGGGCATGAGCCTGGGAAATGTGAGAGTGCCTTTAACTCGGCTAGGAGCTGGCAGGGCCTTGTCCCAGTGCCTGCCTTAAGCCACAGCTGGAAGCACCAAAGGCATCGGTGCTCCCAGGTGGGAAGCATGACAACCCTCCCAGCTGAGACTGGGTGGCTGTCAACTGTTCTGCTGTGAGACAAAGTACCTTTGACCTAATTCAGAGGCATAAAGAATGGGCTCAAGACTATGCCAAAACGGTGTGGCTAATGCTCGGTGCTGCTGGTAAGGCAGTGACATTCTTCGCTCTATTTACCCTTAAAGCAGCTCCTGCCCAGACTGAAGCATCCATCAAATTACACAACCAACTGAACCAGCTGCTTCCCCCTGCAAACTCTTCTGTAAGGCCTCAGGTAATCCTGTACACACAGAAATCCCCTTGCTTTAGCAAACACATCAATCTCTCACTTTCATCGCTACAGATTAAGGCTTAAAAATACACTTGGTATCTGGATTTTCTGGTTTATACAACAGAGGTAAAGTTCAATATATTGATAGGAGCTGTAAGGCTTATTTCCTTCAGGGTGCAATCAAAGCATGGGGATTTCCACAGCTCCAAGAGCACAGCTGTGGTCTGACTGCAGGTACAGAAGCTGCTGTGGAAGCCCACAGGCAGCTGATGTCAGAATAGACTGAGACACCATGTTGGTGGGCAGTGCCAGCTTATCTGTGTGTTTCCACTTCTGAAAGTGATCCTGCATCCTGTGCTTTAACAAACTTCCTCCAGGATAGTTCTGGAAAGTGATTACGCATCATTATGGTCCTGCCCTCATCCCCAGTTTCTCAGGAAGCATTGCTACTCCCTGTCTGATGAGTCTAATAGGGATATGTGTTAACTCACAGAAAGGACAGAAATGGATTTGGAAAGCCAAAAGGCTTTTGTGATCTTCCCACACCTGTGCACCCAGAGGGTCAGTCACTGGGCTAACACAGGCACTGAATTTGCTGAAGAACTGATATGAAGTAGTAACCAGCTCATCTGTTTAGCTGTTGTAGTAAATTGTCACTAAATCCCCAGGCACCCTCAGACCATGGAGGTTTGAAAGATAGGAAGGAAACATTAACACATTACATAGAGGAGGGACACAAGAGAAGGACAGGGAATCCTAACTAATAGGGAGTTAGGGGTTAAAAAAGGGAACAAATGCAAATTATCCCTTCTTTCCAGGTGAGTTCCTCCTCTACTGAAATACAGAGCTGTCCTCTGTCACCTACTATTTTGTTTGTGTTTGTTCAGTTGTGGAGAAATCTATTGGGTGAAATGAAACATCTCGTCCCAGAAATGAGGTAGCTGCTAAATGAGAGCATTGGCTTCACACAGTCATCAAAGCAAACGCCTTAGGACTGAGCTGCTCGACCTGCAATGGAAAACAATTTTGCTTTTTTTCTTCCCACTGGGCATAAGTCTTCCCTGTCTCTCTGTAGTGCTAGTGAAAGCAAATTTCACTGGAAACTGAATCTGTTTACAAATGTTTTGACAGATTGAGACAGTTGCTCAGGAAAAAATGATTAAATGTATGCAGATAAAATACAGTGTCATGTGAACAGCTGCTGCACAGACCCACAGCCTGTGTGGATGTAATTTTATTTATGCTTTTTAAAGGCTATGTGGGTGTTCCTGTAAAACAGAAACAAAGAGAACATTACTCCTGTTGGTGATAAATTAGAGAAAAATCTCAGATGATTAATCCTCCAAAATGTGCAGTCTTGACTTTTTTTTAACTTTTTGGCAGGAAGATATACATGCAAAATTGTACCAACACTGCTCTTGTACACACTCACACATCCCATTCCATAGATCTCATCGGCAACTCCCTCTGAGGCTGTCTCAGTTCCTGACTGGAACAGGTCATTACATGTGTGCCTCAATCCATCATTTCTGAAGTATCCTGCAAAGAGATTGCCATTAGAAGCTGGTGCAGTGAAACCAACTATCTTCCATCTAGAACATGACTTGCATTTTTGTATCATATCTTATTTTTCTATTTCTAACATTATATTACCTAACTATATTGTTATTTTTCTGTAGGGACAGAGATCGTGCTGTACCTGCTTTTCCTGTACCAATTACTGCTATTTTAGGACTGTGTAGAAATGTCTGCAAATAAACATTAGTTGGAAGTTCCTGATGCTTTCCCCTGACACTGTCATTGGAACATTATGACCATAAATCCCCTTGCCTATAGCAGTTATAATTGATTTTGTTTCAAAGTCTGGACACCTGAGCAATGAAACACTCAAAGTGTTCCAAATACCAGGATCAGTCTATAAACAAAGGGCAACAAATTTCAGATGCAGCTGTTGCACCGAGTGACATGAACAGACAAACTGCTTCTCCATAAATGCCAGCACTCGCTGTAACCTGTCTTACCCAGCACTATATAGAGCACTCACAACCTGCACACGGCTGTGATCCTGATTGCAAATACACAGACATACTTCCTCACCTTTACAGAGCCAGAGATACATGTTTTGACACTCAAATTCACATACTCAATCCACCACAAGAAAACAAAACATCAGTGGGAGAAAAATAATTCAAAGTGCATTGCTCTCTGAGAGCTCAAATAATCTTTTCATACAGTGAGACTGCAATACCCAGATAAAAACATGCTAGTTCAGCTGGATCTTCACTTAAACAGAAAATGGAAGTGCAGGGTGCTCAGACAGCAGCCTTGAAGCAGCCTTGGACAGTCAGAGCCATGCTGCACATGAGCTCCCCTCAGCAGGACACAATCTTGGAATGGCAGATCAAGCTCAGCATGTCTACTGGCTCCTGCCCAGCCCCAGCGAGCAGGGCAGATGATATTCCAGAGCCTCACAGTGCCAAACCAGCTCCTGGTCCCAGACAATCAGCACTGTGGGACGCCTTTACTCCTAAACACAAGAAGCCTCACAGTACCCAGTATGAGGTCATAAAGAATTTAGAGGTGAAGGGGATATGCTCATCCAAAGACAAATCTTGCAAGGATAACTTGGAATGATGCTGACGGTTTTAATGGGTGAGCCACAGCAAAAAAGTTGATGATAAAAATGATCTATAAATGCCCTATTCAAATGTACAAGATGTCTCTTACTGTTTATCATTCTTTGAGCACTTCCCTTGTCAAATTCTACATTGCGACTGATGAAAAAAAATATCCACAGTGTTTCATAATGACATGGCACAGCTACTTTAAGGCTGCTGATGAATAAGGAGGCCTTGAAAATCACTATGACCGTGCTGTTCTTTGCCACATCAGAAAACAAATGCCAAACCACTTCATTCAGGGTCTTCTATTCATCAATCCACTACAAAAACAAATACAGGAGCAAAAGACTGGCACTGGATATAACACTTTGTTGAAAACCACTCTCAAGGCCAGTGCCAGCTTACTGGGGAGCTGCTGCTTGTGAACTGACACCCCAGCTTGCCACCATGCACTGCTCAGGGGACAGGAACTGTTTGGCTCATATTTTCTTTTACCTTGAACATTTGGTGAGCAGTAGTTGAGCACGCATTTAAGAAACCTGCTCATAGCACTGGCCATCAACAGCTGGATTATTTGTATTGTTTGTCTTTTGAAATTGTGGTGCATTTGCTGATCCCTGATTAAAAAGCATTTTTGGACAAGGGTCAAAAGACAAAAAGTGCCTACATATTCACACAGGATGGTAGGAAAACCTGTCACATTACAGAAAGGAGAACAAAGGCAACAACAACTACCTGCATACCTTGGGAAGCTGACACCACACCAGCAGATACTGTAGTCTGCCAGGGGTGAGGATGGGGCTCAGGAACTCTCAAAGCTCTGTGAACCATGATGCAGAGCTCACCATGTGGTCACTTGAGAAGAAAATACCGCAACTTCTAACCTTGCACTAACAGTTTCAAGTTAATTTTAAAAAGAAAGCTTTCTGAACTATAGGATTTTTTTTTTTGCATCACTCTGTTTAGAAATAATAAGCAGGTGCATTTACCACAAAATTTCTTCATGATAAAATGTATTCCAACTTTATGAAGAAGCTTATACTACTGTTAGTTAAGATGAATAGTTTCAGGAGATTCTGAGAAAAATAACACCTATACTCATAAAACTTGATGACAAAATCTGATGTGTTAGAGAGAAAAGTGATTACTCTACTGTATTATAATGCTCGATACATAGTTTCACAGCTCTCCCCTGCTGTGTCTTGTATGAACTATGAAGTCAACAAAGGACTGATAAAGAAACAAATTAAAGGTAGGATTCACATGATTCATATTTCAATAGAGAGGAATTAAAATAGGTAATGGCTCCCAGACAAAGAAGGAAAAATCAGCATATCTTGTAGTATTTCATCCCTGACCCAATTACAACTTTGTGATACTGCAGGTCTATCCTCTCTCTAATTAGTACATATATTAACTGTTAAGTTACTCAACTCCAATTTATGATTGATGTCTACAACATAAAAACTTGGTACTGTATTTTAAAAGCATGACATCCCTGGTATAAACTGCTTGATGAACGTTTGACAATCTCTACTTTTTATCAGAAATCTGCATTCTTAGCAAGCCTGAACAGTTGTCCTTAAGCTCCTCCTCATCTAATGAAACAGCAAAGTGACCTCATTGAAAGTTTCTTTCCACGGACTATTTTCATGTGCATCCTTCCCAACTCTTCTCTCTCAATTTCAAAGAAGCAGATAAACTGAAGAACTGCTTAAAGGAGTAGATGAAAAGCAGAATGTGACCACGTTGCCAGTGCAACCCACTACCAGGAGTCACATCTGTAGCCCTTTGTTTCTGGTAACACAATGGACCTGCCCTGCTGACGGCAGCAACGCGTTGCCAAAGCAGCAGTGGTACCACCAGCCTTCAGTGGGACTTAAAAGCACAAACATTTCTCCTGTGAGAGACCTTGACAGCGCTGCCCAGCAGCCCAGGCTTTGAGTACTATGAGGAACAGCTTGCTGCTTTTCTGTACAACCCAAATATTCAGGGCTACCAGCTGCTGATAAGCATTTGCTAAAGACATCCACTTCATTATTTAGGCAAGACACTGGAAATGCCACAGGAAAATTTTCAAGGGCCTTCCTGAGCTGACTCTTGCTAATTATGGCCGAGTATATTAAAAAAGTCATCACTGTGTTTAAACATATAATTTCTGATATAAAATCCTGAGCCTAGTTGCACCTTTTGTTTCTCCCGTGGTCAGCACAACACAACACAACACACATTAACTTAGTTCACTGTATGTGCATCCACGGCTTGACTGCAGGATTCTGCTGAATATACTCTGCATTGCATAGCTGGGGAAAAAAGAGAATAATTGTTCAAAACGTGCTCTCCCACTCCAAGGTAAACACCAAAAACTGATTTTGGTAAATATTTGTACTGTGTTATACCAGTTGAGTATATGCTCTATGTTAGGCAAATGAGCTGCCCCAGGGTATTATCTTCAAGGACTGTTTGCAGTTCTATAAAGTTCTCATCACATCTACTCACTAAACTGATTTGGGATATTGAATATCAAAAAGGGCTCCACAATGCAAACAAGTAAGTCTCCACTGTGCTGATTTATAGTTTGACAGCTACAAGAGCACTTAAAGGAATTAAGCTGAGCATGAGCAGATGCTCTGTCTTTGCCCCGTGTGCTGAGTACTGACCATGAGGTGTCCACAAGATCTTGGGATAAAACACAGAAACCTGGAATTCTTGCAGGCAACCAGCAACTGGAGGCAGCAGCCTTGATGTGTCATTAATTTAACTGCAAAGGGAAAAACAAACCTTACATAACTGCACAGTGATGTCACTTTGGTGACACAGGCACTTCTTTTCCTCACTCTGTATCTGTTCCTGGACCTTTCAGACTAATTTCTAAAAAATAATAAATTAATCTAAAATAATGGCAAAGTCACCTTCCCCTGCTTGCCCCATCTCTTTCATGCAGTGAAGTCCTAAAATTCGCCAAATGAAAAATTGCTGTCAGAAAATTGAAGGAGCCAGGTGTAGAGCTGGGGACACTTCCTGGGGCAGCCTGCTGCAGGTCCTGGGGTTTGCTCTGGCTCTCCTGCTGGAAATCCCCGGTGACAGCAGCAGTCTTTCAGTCTGTGGGAACTGAACTGAGAGCTTGGCTGGGGACAGCAAAATGAATGCTTCAGTCAAACACTGCTGAGAAAGCGAGGTGGATGATGTCTTTCCAAACATGTTCCCTGTCCCAGGCTGCCTACAGGGGAGACTCCACTCACTTCTGTTCACTAAGTATATAGCCCTCCCAAAAAGCACACAGCACCTCCATCCCAATTTTCTGATGGAAAGGAATAGAAAATGTGGAGAACTATCGTTCAGCTAGAGCCTCATTTCCTCTCTTCTCAAGGCTTGTCAGTGACTTTAACAGCCAGCTAGAAACACCTGTGTTTCTGGGAAAACCTGTGGTAATACAAATAAGCAGGAGATGGCCTTTGGAATCTGCAGCACTCCAAATCCTGGAAAATAGATGCCCAGTTCAAAAAGTAACTGCAACACTTTTAGAGTCAATGTTCAAGTGCCAAACGAGAAATAATGGATGACTTCTCTGCAATGATATCTCTTTTCCAGATACAAAGAGGGCTCTACAATTTTCTCTCTGAAGAATGAATTACTTTGTGCAGAAAAAGAATCCCTCATTGCTCCCATGAATTACATTGTCAAGAATCACAGAGAAAAGGAAACCAACTCTTTAATTAAAAAAAAAAAAAAAGATTTCTGATACTTGAGATATGTGGGTGGTTGGTACAAAAAGCCACTCAAGAAACTAAATAACAGATGACCAAATCAACTAGGAGGATATAATGACATGCTGCTGTGCTCATATTTAACAACCTGAAAGGCAAATCTTGAATTTCTACAAGATATTCTACCTTGTGCATTCCTGCTGAGGAAAACACACTTGCCAGCATCTAAGTGTAGAGGTAACCCTCCACCTCCCAGTGGAGACAGTGCTGCAGGAGGGAAGCAGCCAGCTCTGTTGATGGAGTTAAAGGAAGAGCTATTGCCCCTGCAGCCCAGACCTCAGTGTGCAAATCTATTTCTGGTTCAGAATCCTTTACCCTGCAGATGATAAAGAACAGAGCAGCAAAGGATAAAGAACTTACATGTGGCAACAAACAAAAATACACAAGGCCTCTGTACTCAATATTCAGGTCAGAATTTAACTCTGCCCAAAGTTCAGCAACATTCAGCTCTAGGGTTTTCTTCAAGGCCAAATCTGGGAACAGGAAAGAATGAAAGATCTCATTATGTGTGTCCATTGCATGGAAAAACCTCTTCAACACACCATGTGAAATGCTTTGTATTTTAGAAATCTATCAACCAGATCTAGCGCACATTGAAGTTAACAGAAAGCTTCCCACAGGCTTTACTGGGCTTTGGTTTAGGTTACATGTTTTAATTCTTTTTTCCTTACAATAGAGAAGCACAGTAAATTATAGAGGTTCTCCTTGCTCTGTTACCCTCCAGGCTACAGGCAGCATGCACAGAAGCTTCTCTCCATCTTCTTCCATGTTCATCTTTGATGAGGGCTCCATTAAACTCTCCCAGTTGTTACTGCTCAGAAGGATTTAATGACTGGTGTTCAACCTTGATAGCACTTAATAATAGCATTTACATAAGGAATTTATGCTAAAATGGTTTTATAGCTTGCATGAGAATGTAGGAGCAATAATAATAATAATAAACCAGTCACAATGTCTTTTTTGATTCAAACTCTAACGCAGATGTCACTATTCTTAAAAGACAAGTGAAAATACAATCTTGAATCATAATCTCTCATAACATCATTTTACCAATTGCAATTCAGAGCAAAAAAAAAAAGGCATTTCCTGGGCTTATTTTTATAGAGATTATAAAAACACAAATGTGCTGTTTAAATTTTTTGTACATTTTGGTGAATACTAGAAGAAATCAATACAAGCAGTGTTCTGTTATCAAACCTCAACCTTTCCAAACTTCTGTGTAACACCCTGGGGGCCACGACTCCTGATTGTAAGTAATTAAGTAATTTAAAAGGCTAAAGACCAAAACTTTGGTGATTAAATACTCTACTTAGCCCTGGGAGAAATATTCAACATATGCTTCTTCAGTGGCATTATACATTAATTTTATGTCATCACATCCATAGCATGTTTTATCACTTTTAAGCAGCATCCCCTAATGTATATCACTGCCAGACAGAAACCCTGAAAATGAGAACCGATATTTGCTGGGAGGAGACATCAAGAAGATCATTTACTGTTTTACAGTGCAGTAGATGGATGACCAATGAAAACACCCATTCCAAGGCAGTTTTCTTCTTCTACTACTGAAAGGTTTCATTGCCTTGGATAAGGCACTCAGTTAAAAAAAGATGCAGTCAGTTCTTCCTGATGCATTAAACAAGTTTTGGGGTTTTCCTGGTTGTTGTTTTTTGTTTGTTTGTTTGTTTTTTTAAACACATCTGAACATTACGAGGTTTCTAAGGCAAAGAAAAAGTTTGTCTCTGAGTCATATTTTCAAAGAAGCAGAGAAAGTTCCTTTGTTTTCTGACTGTCAGAAAGTTTAGTATGATTAAAATGTAAAAGCATGCTTCAAGTAGTCCCATAAAGCATGTCCAGTCTCATCAGCATTAGAAACATTGCTCAAATCAAATGTATTTAAGCGTCCTCATGCAACTCTTTCCAGCCCATCTCTCAGTGATCTCTTCAGCACCATGGGACATACTACCAGCTCTGTTCCATGTTTTGACCATTTTCAAAAACCTCTTGCCAATCCTCCCTTGCTTAAAATTCATCTCTACCCAAATGCTCAGCCAAATGCTGCCTTCCCTCTCCTGCTCCATCTCATCTGCCAATGTCCCCACTCTTTTTCCGCCTGCTCAGGGCTGTTGCCACAGCTGTTCATCCAGCCAGGGAGCAGCGCCGCTGAATTTTGCAGGAGAAGAGCAAGTGCAGCCCCTCGCTTTTTTAAGAGACCCTCTGCATTATTTGTTTCAGAGGCAGCCACCTTCACTCTTGGATTTTTAAATGGGAGAGGGGAATTAGGCAAGCAGGCAGGCAGATGCCTGTGTAAAAAAGCCCTTTCTTATAAATAAATATTCCAGATTTTAGTTTACAAAGTAGATTAATAATGCAACTACCAGATAGAATTCAGAGAAATTTTGAACAAAAATAAGGTACTTAATCCTGTAGCACATGAAAACAGTCTCAGTATTAATGCGTGACTCTCACCTTGGCAACAGCAAGTCTTTTTTCGGTTTTGAACATACCAGATTCCCATAAATGTGGACTACCACACTCCCTAGTCAGTGGCAAGGTTTATGCCCTCTAAACATTGGAGCATCTGTGAGGTACTTAAGGATTTATTCACAGGCTGCCACGATGAGGCAGTAGTAAGTTGTGGTGAATTCAGCATTTACAGCACAAATGATGTTGCTGAAGTGCTAATTAGTGCTAATTTGACTTGGCCCATTTTGGACCTCTGACAATCACAGCTCTTCAAAAGCAAGCAGGTCTGGCATATGCTCATCTAAGGAAAAATTCCACCTATCTATTTCCCCATCTATTATGATATTTCTAAGGCAAAATATTAAGAAATTTAAAATATCTGTGTTTTCCTAAAGTAATAGCTGGCTGCCGCTACAGATTGATTTCTAGAAGAGAATGTTATAATATATTTGGCTAAATTGGGATTGTCAAAAGTATTAGAGCAAAGCTAGGAAGAAAACATGTCACTGAGTGTAGATTTGAGTGTTGAGTTACATACTTGCTCAGAAGTTAATAAAGAAAATAACTTTTTTTTTTTCCTTCAGATAAGCAAAAGCTGTTTCCCAAAGAGAGGGCCATGAAGAGAGAACCCAGTTTTTCTGCTTTCATCCTCTGCCTTTGGGCCCTGATAACTGTACTTGCCTCCCCCCATTCTCACTAGATGAATTGGGCTAGTGGAGAAAAACAGCTTAGAGATGCAGTAGGTTCATCCTTTGAGAAACCTGGTGCAGTAAACTGTCTTGATCAGGAATATTTTTTTTTACTAAGATGAGCTACATAATTTGATTCCTTAAAAAAGGACTTTGAAGCTACACTCTGCCTCCAAATTCTTGTCATTTGACCCAGAAGGCAATAAGTGAAAAATTCTGAACAAATAAATCAAAAAAGCTGACACACTTTTCCAGGTGGTAAAGCTTTCGTGTGCTAACAAAAGGCTTGATTCTCACTGCTTTTGATCTCTGCAGAATGACAGGCCAACAAAAGCACGACTCAGTGATCGACAGCGTAGCAGAATGAGGCCAACAGAGTCAATACTCAAAAGAAAAGAGAGTAACTACTCCAGTGATTTCTCAGGTGGATGAAACACTGAGCACTGGACACTTTCTAAAAATTACACTTTAATAATAGTTTTAAAAATGCAGTTAAATATTTTGAAGACCTGAGAAACAAAAATACCTAAATAATCCTGTTTTGCGTTTGATGCAGTGCATTTGTGCTTTAGGTCTCCACTATAACAAAAGGAATAGCAAAAACATTCGATAATTTTTGATAGCTGTTCATTTGATCAAACTATTGGTGCTAAAAATGAGTGGCTCCAGCATCTCCACCGGGCAGTGGGAAGTGATGGCAGGCAGGAAATAGATAAATAAACAAACAAATAAATAAATAAAATCACAGGATGATGCACTGTAACTTCTAATACATGATAAGCAGGAAATATATTTTTGTTGATTAAAAGCCTCCAGATCACGGAGTTGAGAAGAAGCAATAAATATGCACTGAATTGAAGCAGAAATAATTTAAAAGACTGTGGGGAAAAAAATAGCATTAGGAATCACATAAAGCTCTTATCCCATTTTTTACTGCTAAACCTACCAGAAAATTAAACGAAAACAAACAAAAAATGAACCTCCAAAACTATAGAGATGCAACAGGACGTGGTATCATGAATAGATCCTAAAAGTTCATTATGTGGCATGTTAATCCAGGTCCCTGTGGCTTTTACATTTAAACGTTGCTCACATGAAGTTGAATCCTGCACTCACAGGTAAATAAAGCAGCGGCCACCCCTTGCCAAACCTCAGCGGAGATCATCCCAGGCCTGCAGAAAAAGGGAAGAAACAGGGATGGACACAACATTCTCTTTTCCCTTGATTGTTACAAAGATTACTTATGCAATAGATCAGGAGCTGGCCAAAGACATCTGATAACATATTTGAGAAAATGCACGAATATAAACCTAGCAGCACACATTTACTTGAATTTTATTCTCTCCCTCCTTCCTATATTAATGTTTTATTTTCTCCTTTTTTTAAATGAGAACGATAAAAACAGTGATAGAGGAAGAATCAATTTTACATATACACACACACACTGCTGATAACATCCTGGAAATACAATGATATTCTAAATTTTTCTTAGTGGCTTTTTACATTTTGGTTTACTCAGACTCAATCCCTCCTAACGCCTCACAAGACAAAGACACACAGCCTGGAAACTCTTCTTTGCAGGAGATAATGCACTTCAGTCATTCTCCTTGTTTTGCTCTATTCCAGATTTCTCAATTCCTTGTACTATCTATTTCCATGGCACAATTATACCTACCGAGTTCCCTGATAGCAGCATGGGTAGAGTTTATACATAATGCTATCCTTTCTCTCTGGTTTCTGAAGGATGACGGACCACATTTTAGTGACTCCAAAATCAGTCCAATTGCCTCAAAAAGCAGACAAATATTGCAATAGCAGAAAGTCTTAGAAGAAAAAATGGGTTGTCACCTGTCTTTCAGTGATGACAGAAGACTGCTAAGTTAATTTCCTTAATGTATTTGATGGAAAGCAAATTTCTGAAGCTCTGATTTTAAGTTTGCAGATTTGAAGGTTCAGTTACAGCAACAACTGTTAACACAGGCAGCCAAGAGCGGCAGGAAAGGCAAAGTACTTGAGAAGACCTTTTACAAAACAACACCCATCACCATCTACTGTTAATGCCCCTAAACACATATTGGCCTTAGAGTTGTCCGGTACAAAGCAACATTGCTGGGACTTGCATAAGAAAAGTGGCTTTAACTTGCAAAATTCCTGTTGTGACTTAGGGACAGGCTCTTCACCCCTCTCAGCACCAGGGGGCTCCTGGAAATGAGAAGCTGGAGTCCACTGACTTGTCAGGAAAAACATTTCCAGCGTGTTCTCTGCACAAAGCCTGTGGTGCTGTTTGTCTCTGCACTGCAGGCACTCAGATCAGGGCTGGGCTCTGAACACTGGCCCAAAGTTTTCATCATTAGTTAAATTCACTCACTGTGCACTACTGCAGTGAGCAAAGCTCTTTCTGTGCACACTTGAACGAATTCCCTTTCAGCTTCAAATTGGACAGTTCGGCAAAATGCCACTAAAGGACTAAAACTTTCATCAATAAATATCTTGCATTTACAATATGAGACAAATTTATGGTGCTGCTGCTTGTACCAATACATTCTCAATCCCCTTTCTGCTTTTCACTGCTATCTTTTCCCCACCAGCACCGTGTGTTTGGCAGGTAACACCTGTTTCTAACCCTGCTGAAGAAAACTGCAGAGCTGCTGCGTGGGAGCACCACGCACACAAATGCGGACAGCACTGAGTGCGGAGGGAGTTGAGTATTGGTTGTCAAAGACAATTAAGAACTGTGTGCAACTTAATTCAGGCAGATCATACACTGCTCTAAAAATGCCTAAATAGCAAACTAAGCTTTGGAATGGGCTGATAAGTGGACATTGCTCACAAAGAAAAATTACTAGAATTTTGGGACATTTTGTTAAAGGAATTTTGAAAGAGGTAATAAGGACAGTTAACCATGAGGGTACATTTCTTTAAAAGCAGAAGCAGACCAGACAATTCTCAGATCCATCGTGCAGCAATCCATTTGCATACATAACTAACAATTTTCATGCTCAATAACCTTGTTATTCAAAATATATTTATGATTGCGATGCACTTAAGGGGAAGTTGAATGCTCAGCCTTTGCATGGTCTACAGCTATTAAATACTAGTTTGCTGAGGTGTTCAGTGATACTTTTCTTAATTGATGAATTTTACTAGAGTCAAGTATTACCCTTCGTTGGTGCAGCTCCAGGTTGATCAGCCCTGGAAAAGGGCTACTTGTAATACAAAATAAATGGTATTCCTAGAGATGAAACCTTGGCACTGTTTCAAATGAGTTTTTATTTTAAAACTTACATTTTTAATTAATTTTGTGTACGAGTGGGTTTTCCCTCAAAATATTAAGTAAGTATAAGGATGCTTTGGTCTCTATTGCTACAGTAAACCCACGGATGAAATAATTTCACTAACCTGTTCAAAATGCGAGTTTTGCTTTCATAAGTATTAAAGAACTAGTTTTTAACAGGTCTGC
The DNA here is from genome assembly GCA_013389985.1 of Dryoscopus gambensis. NCBI lineage: Eukaryota > Metazoa > Chordata > Aves > Passeriformes > Malaconotidae > Dryoscopus > Dryoscopus gambensis. The sequence goes on along the minus strand of WEIT01010370.1, from coordinate 74,433 downwards.
AACAGAGCTGTCTGCCAAAAAAAAACTTTCTAGAGCAAAATATATTCAAAATTTCCAAGATTTGACACACTCATTGTGATGGTAGAAACACCTGATTTGACACACCTGTAACTCATCCAGGTCAAGAGGGGGCTGAATAATGTGGGATACAGCACAAATCACCCCATGACACTCATCAAACAGGTTTCCCTAAAACAATTTGTACATTCCAGCACCAGGGCACCAGCAGCACAAGCTGGGGGCCAGACTTACCAACACTGAGGAAAAAAAGTGGATCTTAACACAATAAAAATATTGTTAAATAATTTTCAGCTAAACATCTTGCGCTTGGATTTTTAAAGAGCTCAGAGTGTGTGTCAGATGGGGGATAATCCATAGTGATACAGTTAAAGTGCAGTTTCAGGATGACCTGCCTCCACATTGCTCCATTAGAGCAACTTTTCTCTTCAGCTGTCCCCTCTGGTTCTCTAATGCTTTTGAAGAAAGAAAACTAAAAATTCTTGACAGTGCTATTAAGGTAAGTAGCTTGTGCTTTCCATTCCCTTCTCCTCATGCCAGTAGCCTGACTCACCTCTGGATTTAGATGCACACATAGGGAGAAGTGGTTTTGGTGCTCTCTCCTTCTCCAAGTACCTCCGGCCACATCCTCACAGATATGTCCATTTGACCTTCATGGCTGACATGACTTCCAGGTCTGTCCACGGTCTGATGTAAAACGAAGCAACAAAGCTGTGTTGGTGTAGTCCTAAACCAGTCCTAGTACAATCAGTTGAGAGAGCAGAATATTAAGCTGGGCAAGCTGACCATGGCTTGCAGTTTCTGCAGCTCTGGACAAATCACAGGCAGGATTCAGTCAAGCAGGCCTGGGTTCAAGAGACCTTTTAGACTTAGCTATACACAAGTGATATATCTTGCCTTTACAACATGGTAAAGAAGGATTCCCCATTTGACACATGGGAAGGAAAGGACAGCCAAAATCAAAGATGAATCCAGCTGACATGGGAAACCTCTGGGAAAGCTCTCACTCAGCCTTTTAGCAGTCACTTCAGCTGACTGCAGTGCCTCCTTGCTCTTCAAGTATTTACAGACTGCTCTTTAGTATTACAAACAATACCATGTATTTCTTCAAAAACAGCAGTAGAGACTAACCTGAGAGCTGTTGATAATTTCTCTTTATACTGTTTCTTGCCTGGAAAAAGAAACCTGAAGACTGATGGCAGCACTCTTCCACAGTCTCCTTTCACCTCTGAGGAAAGGGTCCTGTCTGCTATTTCCAGGCCCGAGGGAAACCCAAACCATTTTCGTCTCTGAGCGTGCACACACTATTTGGTCACTAATTCTGAGACCAGCTGCGGCATGGATGCACGGTGAAAGAGTTAACAGCAAAACCTCTCTCTCTTCAGGATCTCCACTGTAGTAACACACTACACCAGCTCTATTTTGTAGCTAAAGTTTAATTTGTCCATAAATTTGACAATAAACCTTATTCATGAATGTGCGTGAGCATATCTTAGTATGGTCAATTTATATTTACATCATAAGATTACTTGCTTAAAGAAAACATAGTAGTAGATTTTGATGAGAGTTTGGAGATGTTCCTTTGAAACTCAGAAAGGCTTGCACCAAGGGTACAGACAGTACTGGTACTGTGTGGAAGACTGTATTCAGTCATGAACTTTCATTTGTTTCCCTGCTCTCACCTGTTGATCAGATGACTCAGACATTATCCACTTCCTTCCTCCTTTCCTTGTTCATCTATTTGGATTGCAGACCCATGAAGCAAAATCTTTTATCCAATGGCAGTATAACACCTTGCACAACGCAAACATTTTATCTGAAACATGAAGATCATTTCAGACATACAAAAATGTACAGGAGTGAATCTGCTTGGCGTGGTGGCTCAATGGATTATTGAATGTCCAAAGAATGAAATGCCAAAGGCTTTAAATATCATCAGTTAATGAAGGAAACTCCTCCTCTCCAAAAGTCATGTATAAAGGAATGCATGAAATAGCCCTCACATCATTAGAAGAATTCTCATTTAGCTGCCACAGTACTGTGCATCCTTGGAAATCTTAAATTACTTTTTTTCCCCATGAATTTAGAGAATTTTCTTTTAGGTCCATGTATAATTTTAAATAATTACACATGAATAAATAAATGAAAATCAAAGAAACTGTCTCTACTTAGGAAACCAGCTTAATTTGGCATGCTCTGCTGCACACTTCTAAATGCTCAGAATCTTTCAGGTCTGACTTAAACCAAATGCCTCTACACTGTGCAAGTAATCTTTATAAAAATATTAAATTAAATTTGGCACTAAGTGAGGTGTGAAATTCTTAAGTTGTCTCCTGAAAAAGGAGTCATCAGGTTCAGATAGGGACTGTCATCCTTGTTGCCTCCAAGCACACATTTATTCAGAAAGTGAAACTCGCCAAAAAACATCAAGTTAGGTGCAAAATAAGTGTTGTCACAAGTCCCCCTTGCTCCCTGCAAAAGGCACAGTATGCTTTTTAAACCGTGCTTCTGAAATCCACTCATTGCATGGGTCACACTGATTCAGCCGAGCTATTCCTGCTTGTCCCCTTCCTGGAGCAGGCTGCTCTCCACTGTGCCTCTGCTGACCTTTGCTGCTTTGTGGGTCTCCTAGGACCTGCTGTGCCATTTACACTGCCCACTCTGGAAACAGAAAGTGTCAGATTTTACTGATCACTCCACCCAGTTCCTTTCAGTAGCTATCAGCGGACTTTCTGTTGTAACTGGGCAGCCGCTGTGTCCTAACCAGGACAATTTATGGAGGGGACCTCAGCTCTGCAAAACCTTTCCTCCCTACAACCTGAGCCTGCTGATCAAAGGAACAAGTGTTTAGTCCTGGGGACTCACTTGCTCAGTTTGCCCCCCTCGTCGGGTGTCTCACGAGTGTTTAGTATGACTGTGATGCCAATTCTTTGGAACAAAAACAAAACACAAAAGAGCCCAATCAAACCCCAAACGAAATAGTCCAAAAAAAATACCCACAGAAGGAAAGGGGAAGTCTAATTTATATAACAGCATCCAATTTCTTCCAATTATAAATGTGGAGAGCCTGATTTTGCTTAAAATCAGGTACTTTTAAAATACGTTATAAAAATGGAAATAATTACCAGTTATCAGTTATCAAATCTATCTAAGCATTAGAAATCCTGAAATTTAAAACATTATAAACACACATTTAGAATGGAGCCATGAAGTAGCTCAGAAGTTTTAAAGTTCTACCACTTTCAGGACAGTACTTTCAGAGCAGTCTGAACTGCATTGATTAACATTTCAAACCCACGTGAGTCTCCCTGGAGTCCATGGAATCAGCTCTCCGTCTGTACAGGGTTTTCTACTTACAGGAACTAAGGATCTGAGGACCAGACGCTGTGTTGGCATGTCCACTTCATTTCAGGAGGAGTCTGACAGTGTGGTATCACTTAAATAATGAAGCACACATCTGGCAGGAGATTGCTGAGGTTGGCTAAGTTTGTACAAGGTCAATTCATCCTCTAAGCTTCTGTATGCTGAAAATGAAGCAAGAAGTTTACATGGCAATCATCAGAATCCACCCACTGATCTCAGGGTTTGTTTGCCAAGTAGTATATCTTTCTTTGTGAATCAGTTTTGATTGTATAAAAATAGGAGGGAATGGTATTGTATTGCTCTGAGACACATTTTCTGACTCTTTCCAGTAGCTAATGCATACCTATTCAAAAATATGATGCTTTTTCTTTTGTAAGGAAGTAGAAAACTACAATGCACATGGCACATGGAAAAGTGTACCTAAATCTTCCCAGACCTACCCACTACCCTGCTTTGCAAGTTATTGGCTAGTCTTAACAAAAGGTGGATAACCCTTGAGGTAAGTGGAAATAATACAGGATCAGGCTTTGAAAAATGTATTTAGTTAGTGCTTCCACTAATTTTCACAGACGAACAATACCTGCTCAATATGAAATGTGAAATTCAGTATCCTAACACATTGTTATTAACTTGCTTTACAGAACAGGCATTAGTTCTGACAAAAAGTTTCATTTAGAAATTCTTGCTATGTTAAAGAAATAACTGACATTTTTATAAACTCAGTGTAACATAGAAATGAGGCAAATATAATGAAAAATTACTTTTATCATTCAGTAGTCCACAACATTAAAAAACCAACTTAGTGAGTAAGGGTTGTAGGTTAAAGCTCAGATCTCAATGATTTTTCTCATTGTAACAATTATACAAAGTAGCCTTTCTCCAAAGGTCGTGGAAATCAGCTACCTTCACCCCAGGTCAGGGCTCTTACTACAAGCTGTCTTTTCATATGAGCCTCTGGCATTTAAAAAAAATCACCTCAAATATTTTTTACAAGTTTTTTTGTTCTCCATAATCTGAAGGCACTAACTTCAACATTGTTGTTGTTGTTGCTTTTTAATTTGTTGTTGTTGATTTAATGTTGTTGTGGCTTTTTTAATGTCTCCATTTGGCAAGCATTGATTTTTCATCAATGTTCCTGTCAGAGCACGGACCAGCTGCTGGGTCTCACAAAGTGACAGAGAGAGAGGAGAGCTCACCCTCGCATGGGTGCACACAGACAATGATCAGCAAGATCACCACTCACTCTCTCTCTGACCCTCTCCTCCTGACAGCTTGTTCTTCTTGGATGGGACAATGTTAAGTAGATACCAAGGGAAAGGGGCAGAAAACACCATCAGAATTCTCCTTCTGATCGCCCACCACTGCCATGCCAGCAAACATCAGGTCTCCATAACTGAGCTTGTGTGACTGGGGCTGGCTCCTTCCACAGAGCAACTCAGAGCTTCAGCCACCACAAGTGATGCTTTCTGATGTTGTTTCTTGGTGTCTCTTTCATAGGCTTTTGTCCTGAAGTGACTGAAAATCTAGAGGAGAATCTTAACAGAGAAATCTGAAAAAAGAGAAATGTTTTCCTTTCATGGTTTTTCCCACTGGTCTCAGTTTTAAATTGCCGTCCTGTGAGAAAAGCCAGCCTCCCTTACACCCAGGATACTGTAATAGGCACTTCAACACTGTAACTTCCCATTAAAACAATGGCCTTTGCAATGAGCTGCCTTTTTAAAAGTAATCTTAGATTTATGAGCCAGCTTTTAAAAGGAGAAAGTGCCTCTGATGACCATGGAAAGTTGATATTTTGGCACCAGTTCATTATGATACCAAAGTAACACCCCAGCACCCAAATACAATTTTAAGTATCTTTCACCCATGGTGTGCTTAGTTGTTTATCCCAGAGAATGCACAGAGAGCCGATCAAGATGGTTTTTTCCTGTCGGGCTCAAGAGCTTCCCACATGCCTTATCACCAAAAAGATGTTACTCATGCAACATGTTACCATGGAGAGGAGCCACTTCATGCTTTGCTCATGTTGTACTTATTCCCTTTGTTTTTCTACCTTGAAAACAAGGACACTACGTTCTTCTATACTTGGAAAGCGTCAAGCGCATTCACTTTAGCAACACTTCTGTTTATTATTTTTCTGTTCAGAGCAGCAAAAGAGATGTACTGTCAGATCAGTTTGTGCTATTTGATTTCCTTCTTTCCTCTAACTTGGTCAGTCACTATTACTTTGCTTTCTTAATAGATAACTTCTCTTGGCAAGCTTGTTGACAGGTCCATCTCCTCTAATGTCTTTCTTCATAGAAAAACTACTACTTGGATGGGGAAAACCAGATACTATTCCTTTTGAAAAGAGGTGCCCAGATCTGGAGATCCATGCACTGACCATACACTGCAACAGAAGCCCAGCAGCATTTCGGAGGCACATAGCCATCCTGTAGCCCTGCAGCCCTGGGGACTCCCCTTTTCTGACAGGGGTCTGGAAGAAACTTTACTTTAGCAAGGACTATCCTGGAATCATCATTTGCTTACATACTTTGTATTGGCTTCTCAATAATGCAACCAGGGACCTGAAACTGGAAAATCAGGAATTTTGACAGGTGTTTTATCTTTTTGGGCTTCTGGATAGTGACCAACAACCCTTGGGTGCCCAGTCCATGTGTTCAGTCAGCACATGCAAATCCCTGGGACGAGGATTCAGCTCTGCAGAGTTACATGCCAACAGCCACAAGGTGACATGCAGAGCAAAACAAATTTGTCCTGTCTGTGGCAGCACCAGAAAACTGCAGCAGTGCCATGAGGACAGAGAAGGACATGTGGGCTTTACACAGACATGAAGGGGCTGGACCTCTACTTGACACATTTACCTTCTGTGCCTGGCCTACAGCTCACAGCCCATCTGTTTTGCTGGAGACTGGGCAGGCAGAGCTGCAAGACTGGGAAAAAAAACAGCGGAAGGGGTTATGAGGGTGATGGAAGGGCCCAGACCCCATCTGATGGGAATGTGGGCTGAATGGCTGTTGCCAGCAGAGGCATCAGCCAGTCTTGTTATTCCACCTATTGTCTGAAAAAGAAAAGCTGGTTGCTTATACTTCCGAAGGCTTCGCTTTGGGAAAATCTAATTTTTCACCGAAACACAGAATGTGCACACCAGATGGCCATGGTAAAAGGCACACTGGAGGTAATAAACACTATTTTCTCCCTGCATTAGACCTAACTGCAAGGAAGAAAACCATGTTCAAGCTCTATCAAGAGAATAAGCCCCAGTTTGCCTTGGTGTCGGGTGAGATACCCTGCTCCAGCCAAGGATCTCTTGTGCATAGTACATGTGTAATTACACCAAGCATCTCTTCCCATGTTGGATCCTTCTACCCACAAATTTGAGAAGCAAGAAGATAGAGGCTGAGTACCCTGCACTTGCAGCCTGTGAGACTTAGGAGCAGGACCCAGGCATCCTTACAGCCAGGCAGAGCACCTCACTATAGGAGAAAGTAGCAGGTTTATATTGCCAAACATGATCACATAGGAGCAATTATCTTTGGCAATCTCTATCAATAATTTTAAGATGCTCTCTTCAGTATCATCACTGAATTCAAATGGTAATTTTTTTTTTTTAAATCCATTGTCATTCTCCTTTCTAGCTTTAATTATCTGGACTTCATCCACACCATGAAGCAGAATTGTGACAAGAAAGCAATCACCCCAGAGATTTCTCAGAAATTTGCTTTCTAATTGGGTTGAAAATGCCTCAGCTTCCTGAATTGCATTTTGCACATAACTAGATTTTTTGTGATCACAATCTACGAAATGTGGAAATGTAATATTGTGATTATTTGTGTTGCCACACTGCAGGACCTTATGGTGCTAGGTGCTGTACATAAATTTAGGCAAAAAGACAGCTCCTGTGCAAAAGAATTGAATACTTGAGGGTGAAATGAAAAAGAATAAAATATTGGAGAAAGAGGTGAAGAAAATAACTTTGAAATGAATAGGTGGTGCACTGTAAGCATGACTCTGTAATTCTATTGCAAAAAACCCAAACAAACATCATTTGTTGGTGAATATCTAGAACATTCCAGACTGTTAGTTGCACACATGTAATTTATGTCATGTAATCTCTCTCCCTTATTTACTCGTGGTAGAATGGAAAAAATACTTACTACACCATCCTCATGAAGTATGATTAAATGTTCACAGTGCTTTGCCATCACTTGCTTGGCAACGTGGCTGTGAATTACCATTGCTAAAGACACACTGTGTTATCTGTATAGCTGATACAGTATTGACTAAGCTCATCCTTTCTGTTTTTAAAGTTTTAACTAAGCAATACTTAATGAAATTTGCCAGCCTAACTGTTCCTGTTGTCTCTGCTGGTAATGCAAAAGCAAACGGCTGTAAGTACGGTACCCTGAAGGCAGACATTAGGAGTTTCTCTGTTGAATCCAGCAGAGAAGTTTCTTGCATCTCCGTTGAATGCCATCATGCTGTGATTAGTTAATCATTAAGTACATAGTGCTTTTAATTAACTGCCAACTCTGCTTGGGCATCTGTTCTGAAAATCACATCCGATCATGCTTTTCCCAGTCTGTGGCTATGGAGCTCTTCAATAATACAGTTGTTGCTCCATTCTCCAGCTCTCTCTGCTACAAGACAGCTCAAGTCCAAAGTGTCCTACATGAAATGAAATATAAATGAACTATCCTTCCAAGGGAATAAAAGTAAATGGGAATTAAACAAATTTATTTGCCCAATAGGTAATAAATGCCACTATTAAAAAGCAGATCAGGCCAATTAGCATTTTTTTTCTAGCAGAAAGAAGAGGCTGTAACAGCACTTTTACTCTTCCATGTCATCACATAATTTTAACAAATATCCGTTTAAAAACAACAACAAAATACTAATCTTAATCTGCAGAATATCATCCTTTCTATATTATAATGGGCAGTGGGACTGCAAATAAATACAACAGATTCTGCAAAATATTTCATTTTACTTAGACTGAGCAAAAGATGCACAGTGTAAACATTCCCTTACAAACACTACATTTCTCCATCTACGTAGCTCAATTTCTGTTGGCTTCAAAAACTTAATTTTAAGATGATTTTAAAATGAATAATAGAATGGCTTAGGTTGGAAGTGACCTACAAGATCATCTCATTCCTACCCCCCTGCTATGTGCAGGGACACCTTCCACTATCCCAGGTTGCTCCAAGCCCTGTGAAGCCTGGCCTTGAACACTTCCAGGGATGGGGCAGCCACAGCCTATGCCAGGGCCCCACTACCCTCACAGTTAAGCAAATAATTTCTTCCTAAGATGAAATCAACACCTTTGCAGCATATGCTGGGGGAAAAAAAATTAGATTGCAAAATATCTTAGGTAGCAGATTCTATTTTAAAGGAGATAGGAAAGAAACCAACATCATTTGAGCAAGACCACACAGTGAGAACAGCAGTAGGCAGGGCAACTTGCTGGTGTATGTTGAAAACCAGGTCAAACAAGATCAGAGGATGATTGAGGCCATTTGATGGCACAAAATGAAATAAGGGCAGACGCTTGGATCAGGTGGGACCCTGATTGTGGGACACAGGATTAGCAGTTCCAGACTAAGAATTTGCTGGGTTCTCCAGCCGAGGCACAGAGGGCTGGACCCCTCAAGAGCTCTGGCCTACAGAGGAACAGACTGACCAGCCAGGCTAACAACAGAGCAGGTGTTTTATGACATGAGGAATAGCTGTACCAGTAGCCAACTTCTCTGTTATCCCAACTGGAGCTGGTACAGCCAGCCGGGGAGCAACAGTCTCTGCAAACACTCGGGTCCAGGTGAGAGGCTTGATCACTCTACATGTGTGGGCCATGTACAGGTTTCTGGATTCATGGCAATGCACCAGAAAAAGCTGTAAGAGTGCTTTACATGGATTATTCTACTCAAAACTTAGGACGAGACATGCAGAAACCCAGTGTTCAGGATAGAGCACCAGAGCACAGCGACTTCCCCTGCTGCCACTCCCACTCCTGTGTGCACCATCTAAGAGCTGTTACTTACCATGTATAAACCCGGGCAAGAAAAAAAGGTAGAATTCACAGAGTGCCAATTATTTCTATATAGAAATATATGTCAAGGAAGAGGCCACTCTTTGTCAAGTGCTGGGAACAGAGAAGAATAAACCATCCCTGAGCTTTAAACTTGTGGTTCTTTCAGGAATGGAGTTAAGAAACTTGAATGAACTTTGCGACATAATAAAACACTTTAGTTAAACAATAGCCAGTCTATAGCAGACAGGCACATAACCACTATGGTTAATGTAAAAAACACTCACTGCCAGATACACATTTTACATAATAACCCTTTTTCAACAAGTTCAAAGCAATTCTCCTGTTTTCTTTAAAAATTCCACTGCAGATGTCAAGATGTGCCAGCACATAGAAAAGAGGTATTTCATAACTATATAAAAACATGCATTTCTAATTGTTTCCATACTGAACTACACTGTTATTATGGAGTTCAAGGTATTCCTGGGAACAGGCTATTTTCTGATGACATCATAAGAACACTATCACTCAGGCAACAACTTGCTACTATGGCAACCACAGCTTTTTCAGATGCTGAACACCAGAGAGGTTAAAAACATCATTTGGAAGTTTGTTAGTTAAAAGTTTGCCAGTATTTGATGCAAGTAGCAACAGAGAGTCCATTGCAGATGTACAGCATTGTGCAGTTCTCTACTCATAACTGGAAATCTGAGAGCAATCAGTTATATCTTCCAGCCAAGGAGTTCCTGGGGTAATTGCACTTTCAGATGTATCCTTAAACGCCACTTCAAACAGAAAGACACCTGAACAATAACTTTGTGATTTGGGGGCAGCTGGAAGAAATGGACTGCCTCATCCCTAAAAATTTAGAGAATTGGACCTCTGGAGTTTTAGTACTCTCAGAGCAGAGACCACACAGACTGCGAAGACAGCCTGTTATAATATGAAGACATATCTTTGGGAAAGTGGATTATTTATTTTCCCCCCTGACTGCAAAGAATTATAGAATATGAGATAAAAACATCTGGTTTTGTAAACAATTGCTATCTGTTCTGAAACTACTGTCAGATGAAATCAGTCAGTTACAAAATGTTTTAAAACTAAAAGCCACATGTTACTATTCTAGAATTTTATGCATTTTTCTAGCTGCAGGCAAATCTCGGAGGTACTAGAAGGTTGTCAAATTAAAGATATCAACCTAGCCAGTAACCTGCCCTCTGCAGGATATTGTACAGTTTCCTAGCTTTAATCCTAGGTTTGTTCAGCTGGCTTTGGCAACAACCAGTACAGCAGAGGCTTGTAGTCAATATTCCCAGTAAACCAGATTTCTTGAACTTTAAAGTGTCATAAACATTCTTAAGGGCCAGAAATTACTGTTAAGCTTGACTGAATACCAGCAGAGTATTTTTAAATTTTGCAGTAGCAAACCTCAACTCACTTAGATCCTTTAGTTGTACTCTCTGCCAGGCTGGAGAGGTGCTTGGGGTGGCCTGGCATGAGAAGGAAGAACAGGAGCAAGAGAGGGATGTACAGATTTCTACTTGAAGCTTCTTTTCTTGGCAACACCTTAAAGGGAAACTCTCTAACTAAAACTGCTTAAAAAAGGGCAATTTAAACATGCTTGTTAAAAATGCAAAACCTAAGGTATACTTCTTATTAGGAGTTTGTTGCCACATTTGAACTAACTGGCCACTACTGGCAGCCTCAGAGGAATACTTAAAGCCAAACTGTAACACTTATTTGTGGGGTGGTCTCAGCAATGGGATATTGAGATGCAACAGCAAGCTTTGAGAGCTGCTCCTATTCTGGGTCTGTGTGAAAGTCATTCAACCCCAGGGCAATGAAGACAACTTTCAATATACCCACCTATTGTACTCCTGTATTTTTTTCCACATGTATTCTATTGGGCATTTTTTAGTGTTCAGGACATTTCCTTTTTAGTACAGAAGAATATTAACGCCATTGCTGGGTTTCATTTCTGCATGTTAACCAGCAATCCTGGCTCCTATTGGCAGCAAGCAGCCTCTCCACACAATTCTCCCCCATCATCTGTAAGAAAAGAGATGTGGAAGAGGCCAATTACCTTTTGGAGAGAAGAAAATTACTTGCTTATAATTGAGTTCTCTGAGTATGGTGTCCGCTATTAGAGCCACACTCATCCTCCCACCTCCCCCTGAGAGCTGGGGTTTTATTCCTATTTAAGTTCTAATTATTATAATTAGTCTGAAAAGGATTTGGGAGTTAGGGGCTATGATATGCCATATAGACCCCTCAAGGCATCTTTTTGTACTAACTCATTATGACCAGTTCTAAACTTTACCATTTAATCTAGTCATTCAGTACCCAAGGTCACAACAGCTGAGACCCCCTGAGCATCAATCCATAGAGACTCCCACCTTCAGAGAACTACAATTAAAAGGTAAATAATTCCCTTGCTGCCTTCTCTGTGAGGCAATGCTATAAGTCAGAGAACAGGATCCAACCTCAGCCTAATTACTACTTCAGCAATTCATGCTGTTGCAGTGAAGAAGTTGGAGAATGCTTTTGCATTTATCCAAACAGAAACACAAGGCCAGCCACAGTTCATTTCAAACTGGACAACACTCAGGCTTACAACAGCCAAGCTGCAAACTTTGTATCACCCAAAGTCCAAGAAATTCTGAAGAACTGTGTTCCAAGAAAGCCAAATCATTGTCACAACATGTAGGCTGTGTTCTCCACCATGCTAATTAGAGATGCAATCCTTTTCTTTGTTTATGTCATCACCAAACTCCTATGGAATCAATACAGTACTAGTTTGAAATTATTTGAATCAGTCTGTGCTTAAAACAGTTTGGAACACTCAAAGCTGAATTGAAGCTTGAGCAAGTAAAAATTTTAAAAATATCAATGCCCAAGCTGACAGATTCCAAGAAATTCAACAGATGCTGATATTTTCTTTAATGACAGCAGCCTACAGGCCTGAAAACTGTAAAGTAAACCAGTTTGTTACAGGGCCAGCAGCTGGAGTCATAGATCACGGAATGGCTTGGGTTGGAAGGGATCTTAAGTATCATCTCATTCCAATCCTGCCATCGGTGCTTTCTACTAGACCAGATTGCTCAAATCCTTGTCCAACAGGGCCTTGAACACTCCCAGGAACGGGGCAGCCACAGCGCATAGTGTCAGTATGTGGAGAAGGATAGAGTTCCAAACAATTGTGTTGTGGATTTCTTTGAAAGATAAATGAATTACATCTGCAAATCAGAAATTGCATCCACAATTTTACCAACAAAATACACTATTCGAAAATGTAATACTTGCTAATTTTACATGCTCTTAACCACAAGTACAAAATTCAATGGCTGTATTGCATTCTTAGTGAAGCACTGTCTCTTTGAACCAGAATTTGGAAAGCACAAGTTATAATGTACACCAATTTTTAGGTTGATAAATACAAGTTAAGTACAGAAAAATATTGATAAATGAACTGTCTTCTAAATACATTCTTAAAGAGTAAATAATAGCTTGTTGCTTCATTATAAGTCAACTACAATGTGGCATGTGAAGTGTCCATACTGGTTTGGTAGTACACACTAACATCACATTTGAAAACTGGACAACTCTAAATCTTTGACTGCAAGCAAGTGCATCCTGGGGGTAGGTGTTGTTGTATTTATTCTCATTTTCTGCAAGAACTATTCTTCATCCTGAAAGCAAGCTGAATGTCTACCCTGGGATCACAGGTGTAGCAAACTTCAGCACTGTTCCAAGCCATACAACGTCCTCCTAACCAGCCACAAAATTAAGCACGGTAGGTAATCTTTGCTCTAAAGCAGGGTCCAGAAAATGAATTATCTTCCTCCCAGCCAACATTAGTATCACACTAGGGACCAATATGAAGAATTTTGTGCTGTTGCTGTCTGAGATCTGCATTTGCAGGTGACAAATAGACTTCAATTTCTAATGTTGCTGGGTCAGAAATTCCCTTCTAATTTTCCTAAATTAAATTATAAGATAGTGTCATTTTTCTAGCCAGGTACATTAACTACAGAAGCAATATTTCAGCTGCTCCTATTTCTTCCTCTAAGAAAATAAAGTAGGGGACAACCTTGAAGGACAAAAGTGGGGGAGTAGGTCAGATATTGATACCCTAATCTGGATATGGTATTGTAGCTGTTCAAATGGCTGAAGACCTGTACAAGAATTGTGGCAAGACTAGAGATTAGTCCCAACCATCATATTATTTACAGTTCCTGAAAGTCAGTTTTGGCTGGTGGCTATTCAGCTTTAACTACATTGTCACAGGCACACAGATCTCTGGGGGCATCATTTTGGAGACTAAAAACACTTGTTTCCTCCTATTAACTGAGAAGGTTGTATGTTATGTGCTGCTCAAAGCTTTCCAGCACCATAGACAAAAGTTAATTCCCCCTTCTAAAAGATGAGGAACAAAATAATATATTTTGTCTTTACCACTGGCAGCAAAACTCCACACAAGGGTGCAGGAGCCTAGGAGGCCATGCAGTGCTCCAGAGGGGTTGTCAGCTCTCTCATATCTCCAAGCTGCTTCCCTCCTACTGCTAAGGACACTGACTATGAGAAATTCAAAGCCCAGTGATAAGAGTTAAATGTGTCCAGGCAGGAACCAAGCTGCCCTGTGCCCGGGATCTGAACCCCAGCCTCTTTAAGAGTTTCCTTTTTCTCTTACACCACCAGTGCCCAGAGAGATGCCTGCTTCCCCTGCCCAATTCTCAACCAATCTGCACATCTACCCTCTTCCCTCCTCAAGAAAGGCACAAGTCCCTTTAGCCCCTCTCTCTCCTCTCATCTCATCTCTGCAAGATGCAGAACCCACTCTTCTCCCAAGACATATGGGTTTCTGCCTACACAGCCATCTCAGTCCCACCCTGCTTGCTTCCATCTTTCCATTCCCCCTAAAGAGCACCAAAATCATGAGCTTGGCAAGGATCTTGGGCTCACTTTCCTCCACCCAGCCCAGCTGTGGTGGGAAGCCAGGCTGGACACAGGCTGCTGAGCTGCAGCTTTCCTGAGGGCTGGAGGGAGCATCCTGCCCACACCTGGTATCTGGGGCCACACCCTGCCTTTCACCTCAGTGACAGCCTGAAAGCCAAGGGCTGTTTCCATCCACAAGAAGTTGCGTGTGAAATACCCAACAAATACATGCAAGACAAGCAGACTACAATTACAAATTAAAGGAGAAAATTAAGGTGCCAAGGCTTTCATTTGTATTCCTGTCAGCAAACTGTCAATTACATGAATAGCTGCATTTTGTTTTTTTCTCTTACATGGCTTTTACAGAAGGTTTTACTTTAAACCAGAAGACAAACATGAAGAAAAATCTTCATACTTAATCTTGTTTATAGTGTGTTTTCCCATCTGTCATCCCCTCTTGTACTTAAAGGTCACCTCAACCAAAACTTCACGGATTCACTCCCACGTCTTCTTGTGAAGTGTTAAGAGGAGTCTATACCATGTAAGATCCTAAAAATACTGCCTCCCTCTAGCAGTGTGGTTAAGTTCTCATTTAATAACAAATATATTATTTAATCTCTCCAGATTGATATCTAGCATATTCTATAACCATTAAAAGCTACAAGTCTCTCCCATAAAGCTGCTCTCAGTACATCGTATCTCACAATTGTTAAGTTTTTTGATCTTCCAATAGCTTTGTGAAAAGTCCATTTCTATAGTAATCTACATCCCAGAGGAAGCACTTTCCTTTGAGTTACTCTGTTTCATCAAGCTATTAGATGACCTGAAGTCCCTGGGAGCACCAGATTAGTGAATCCAGAGTTTTGTGTGAGTATTTTATTTCTGACATTCCACCTTCCGAGAGATGGTTGTAGATGAATAATTCTTCTACTCTGTCAAAAGATATATTGGTTTTATTTAATGCATTTCTGCAAACAGATTCACATTTGACACCCCACCTGCAGTGCTGCATCCAGCTGTGGGACCCCCAGCGTAAGAAGGACGTGAAACTGTTGGAGAGGGTCCAGAGGAGACTGTGAGGATGATCAGAGGGCTGGAGAACCTCTCCCATGACGTGCTCCTCATGGACAGGCTGGGACAGCTGGGATTGTTCAGCCTGCAGAAGGCTTCAGGGAGAGTTTACAGCACTCTCCAGTGCTAAATGAAGCCTACAGGAAAGATGGAGAGAGACTTTTTACAAGGTCATGGAATCACAGGACAAGAGAGAAGGGCTTTATACTGAATGTGGGCAGGTTAGATAGAAAGAAGAAATTCTTTACTTATCAGAGTGGTGAGATACTGGAAGTCCAGAAAAGCTGTAGCTGTTAAAGAAAAGCATCACTGATTGAAGAAGCTCCACCATCTGCTTCAGAAGAGAGGAATATCCTACTATACTTCTTCCACACTTAAAATTTAGCCAGTTTTTCTTCTCTAGTCAATGAGGGCTCAGCTCTGACACAAAAGTTACCTGTGCTATGCCTTTGGTCCCAATCATATTCATAATAAGTCTCCAATGCTTGCCATTTGTGGTCCACTCTGAACATATAGAGATTAAATATAAATCACCCTGAACATCTGAAAACTGCTAATTTGTGCAACTTTTAAGACCTCCCCAAAAATAAGACTCTAAAAATGCAGAAAATGTCACTTTAATCATGGCCAGCAGCCACACGCTATGTTCTAAGCACCAAACCACAAGCAGGAAAGAAAATCTGTTATGTACCCCACGGTAGCGAAATTCTTCAACCAAAATTCTAGTTTATGGTGATTTAGCTGCAGATAACGAGATAATACATTTATCTGTCTGAATAAAGAGTGAAAAATTTATTTCCAGAAAGGATGCAAAGTATAAAAAGCATTTGCAATATAAATTTATTTTGAAAAAAGTTTTATAATCTATTATGTGCACTGAAGGCTTTTATAGCTCCTCAAGTTTTCAGTGCAGAGAACACACACTGGGAACCTTTATGAGACAACACAAACAGAAATGTAGCTGATTAAATCATTCCCCTGTTAAAAATGCTCTTCTACAATAAACAGTTTGACAATGGTCCTCAATTAAAATTAAGCTTAATTTAATGGTTAAGCTACTGCCCCAGTTGGAGCAAGCTGGCCTTGCCCTGATACAGTGGCAATGCTCAGTCAATACTTTCTGTCTGGTTGCCAGGTCATCCCTCCAGGGCACAACACAGTAACAGCCAGTGTATTTCTTCTGAATTCTCTAACGATGCAACACCCTCTCTCAAACCAACCATCATTAGATGTTTTAATATAGGTCTGCTAATACTAAATTTGAGATAACAATGTTACTGTGATACAGAATCACCACAGTTCAGTTGCCAGACCAGCACCAGGACCTGTTTGCCTCAGCAGCCCAACTGCCTTTGAAATTAGCACCCTTCTCTCCTCACCTTGACGAAATCTGGCTGGCATGAGTAGGAAGAATGTTATTAGGAATGTTACAGGCCAGCTGGACAGTAAAAGAGCTAAGACATGCAAAGTCTTCAACATCAGTGAGTTATTCCAAGCATGGAGTGGGGAAAAAAATGGGTACTTTATTTTTTCAGCATCTAAACTGGAGGGGAAAGAAAGGAAGAGAAAAAACAAAAGAATTAACTGAATTTCTCATATACATAAAACCTAATGGAAGAGAAGATCTAATAGCCATAATACATTTGGAATGGTCCTAATCACAGAAATAACACTGGGTATAGCTTCAACTAACTAAAAAATAGAGAAATCTATTTTTTTTACCCTCACAAATATACATAGACTACCATAAGTAATTGCACAATGCTAACTTACTAGAAGTTGTGACAACTGTCTGTTAACATTTAGTTTAAGAAAATTTAACAGAGTCCTTGACACTGTTAAGGAGCTTGAATGACAAGCTGACAAAACAGAAGGAAAGAAAAATGAAATTATTCCTAAAAAAATAAGTTAACAGTTACCTTTATTGACATTTCAGAAAATAATTTTCTGCCTTTCTTGTGTTCTTAAGGACAGACTATCATAAGTAAGTGCAGTTCTCACAAGTATAACATGGCAATACCCAGGCTATTATTTCAAAAACCCTTCCCACTGGGAACAAGGCTGAACCTCCACCTTGCCTCCTTTTATCCCAGTTCCTAAATCCAACAAAATGTCAAGGATGAGCAGTAACTTCTGGGTCTGAGCTGAGTCTCAGCTAGAGCAGGGATAACCTGTGAAGAGCATATTCCAGTATAAACCACAACAATTTACTTTGCATAGTCACCATTCTGGAAAGCGCCAGTCCCTCAACAACTACCTCAGAGAATTTTACCCTCTTCTAAATACCTGAATATCTCAGACTCCAAGGCTTTAGGGATAGGTTTCCTATGTCCAAGGAAAATAAAAACTAGAGAATTCAGGCTTCTCAAAGTTTAACAGGCATGTGAGTTGTAGTCAGTTGCTCTAGGGTTTTGATTCATTTTTACAAGGATAAAATTTCACAAGAAAATTGTGAGCAAAATCAAAAAACAAATGCAGAAGAATAAAACCTTTAGCCAAAAGAGTTTCTGAGACAGAGATTATTTCATTCATGGCTGAGAATGTTTGGGGGCTGTGTTCTGCTTTCCTTAAGTAGCATATCTACATTCCTTAGGAAACAATGATACTCCCTGGCATTTACTCCTGCAGGAGAGAATTTAGAAAAAAAAAAGGAAAAATATCCAGTGAAATCCAGTGTATCTGCCCACCTTTTGTCAATGTAAACAGCAGCACAGAGATAAGGTGGACAGCCTATTTATTCTGCTTTTGGTTGAAAATAGCTACTAAGGATTATATCTTATACTTGTTTTTATCTCAGCTGATACCAGCGAGGTGTTAAGTGTTGTTATAGTATATTAAAAGTCTTTTTAAAGCCACCTACACTTTACATATATTATGACCACTCAAACCTTTCTAGTTTGATGGTTCTGAATACCCAAAATTATTTATAACTACAGCAAATGGCCACTAAAGGCCACAATTTCCTCCCTCTTTCCCCATGCTTCACACACACAACAATTTCCTTCTCCACACCACAGACCTGCTTCAGGACCCTCAGCCTCTGACACCTAGACAGGATTTTTAGTTACATAGGGCCTGCCTCTGCTAAACACTAAGAACACATTTCCAATGAAAGATGTATCAATATTGGACTAAAATCATTAGGAGTGTGCTGGAAATAACTGTAAGAACCCCTAGTGCTATAAACACTCAAACTGCAGAATTAACCTTAAACTTACAAATAAACAGCCTTTACCAGCATGGAAATTAAGTGGTTTGACTCACAGAGAATATTGACTAAGTCCATTAGAGTGGGTTAACATTTTGGAGCCATTAGTGTTGAAACAGAGTTGGTGGCTGTTTTTAAAAATGGTTTCTGTCAAAAATAAACAAACAAAACAATCACTGAAAACTTTTTCATCCTCACTCCTTTTTCAGACACAACCAGAAGGAGATGGCAGAGAGGAGAAGATTTGGAGGAAAGTATTTTTACATAAAATTATCTGAGGAAATAATTCTATTAATTGAAACTGTGCAGAAGCTGAAATCTTCACTTGTTTGGGGCCAATCCAAAGTTATGTCCTTTGTTCCCTGCACATCTTATAAATATTATTTTACGCAAAACAGATTAAAGGATTCTGTCCTTGGAGATAAGATCAAGACTGTAAGGGGAGAAAACCATTTGACTTGGGGAACTAAATGTTTTGAAAGACGTGTGTTTGATTAATTTCAAATCTGTAATCTGAATTAAGTCTCTAGTTTAAAGGGCTTGTTCTGGAATTATGAAAACATAGCATTATTCACAACTAAAAGAGAGGTTGGTCAATCTTAATTTACAGACAAAACTCAATTCATTCCTAATTATGAGACCATGACCAGTTCTTAAATAGTAAATTTGCTCACACCCTCAATTCAAGTACACCCTTGTAGCATTGGTTTCTTCTGAGAAATGAATACAAATTCCTTTCTGTTTGTGCTTAACATCAGTTAAAAGGGCGGCTGCATTCAGATATTGCCAGTAATGAGTAGGATTTAAAACATGGGAATAAGAAAAAATCAATTTCGTCACAACTGTCCTGTAGTTAAAACTACAGGAGAGGTCCGTACTTTGAGCAAGCAATAATATCATTGTTTGGTACGGGTGAACTTAATTCCCAATTTTGTTCCATTTGTTTCCTATTTGCTATTTCAGTTCCTTGGAATAACTACGTTAAATATTTAGTTTGTAATTGCAGGAGCTGCTGGAAACTGGTTAGTCTTTAAAAAAAAAGGTTGTATTGTACTCTGACTCATATTGGCAGTGGAAAGTAATGCAAGGTGCCCCCTACGTGAACCAAGAGGCCAACCCTTCATACCTGGCCCCGGGGAAGTTCCAGTGAAACCACTTCAGGGACCATCTGCCCAGCTTGGTCAGCTTGCTGCAGCCACCAAAAGAGCAAGTTCAGACAGGGGAGATCATAACGCTCATGCCATCTTTATGAGGATTGATTTACCAGATTGAGAAACCCAATCCAATTACACTGAATCTGAAGAGCATCCTCCCTCTGCTTTATTGACACCGTTGTTTAAATCTAAATTATAGTTTTAGAAATTATCCTTGAACAGTAAAATTCTGTCTTTCATTTTAATATAATTAAGAGATAATGTCAATGAAACAGAACCGTGCCAGGAAATAATGAGCTCATGCTGACAGACAAATATTAAGGTGAAAAAAACATTTAGCTAAAGCATATTTTTTAATCCAGTAATTGAAATTCCTGCTATACCAACTGATCAGTATCTAAGTACAACAGACCGGTGAAGTGACAAAGCTGGTACCATAAGTGTTTGTTGATCCACATACTCATTGTCTTTGGAGATTGTTTGGGACAGGAATGATGGTTTCCTCCACCCTGCTGGAATGTTGCTCCTTTGCCATGGAGGCATCCTTTAGGACATTCTCTTTTGGAAACCTGCCAAATATCAAGAAAAGATCTCCTAGTTCAGTGCTCACCATCATTCCTCTTGCAGGGTCAGTTCTCCTGCAGCATCTGATCCACAGTACTGTCTGTTCAATATCACTAGGATATTTTTTAATATCCTGGTGGAAGAAAGACTCCAACACTTACCAGTATAATGGAAAATCAGGTCTTTACATTGAAGATTCAGCTTCTGTCATAAAGGACCTAGCAGATTAAAGAAAGCAATGATTCATCCCTCTATCTTCAGCCTTTTGTGCTGTCAAAGCAGTGGTTTGGCAGGTGAATTCTTAGACACCATATCCAGGTATTTTTGATAAAATTCGGTTTGGTTTTGAGAAAAATGACACGTATTAGTCACTACACAGGTCACTGAATATTTATACCAAGTGGATGCTACATATTGTCCACATTTAGACAGGCGCAAGATGGCCTAAAACACTGATGACTAAGGTCAAATTAAAAAAAAAATAAAAAAGAAACAAAATTGTATAAAAAGCAAATTGAGACCAGTAAGAAAAAATGTTTAAAGCATAAAGCATGTCATATAAGTATAAAAGTAGAACTAAACAGCACTGGCACTTTGCTGTATAAGATACACACAAGCAGAATTTACTATTTGGCAGCAGTACACAAAATGGGAGCATACAAAACTATGTGCAAGGGCACAAGCTAGAATTGGTCTTGGATGAGTTACAGGCAAAGTGAATATTTAGTAGGCATTAATAGCATTGCCCTGCTTAGCAATACACTATAGCTGGCTCAGGTGCTCGGAGTTTAGGAAAAGTGTTTAAAATATCAGAAGAAATACAGAGAGGCAATAGAGGAATTAGAGGGTAAGATGTGTGAGAAGAGACTTCGGGAGCTAAACTTACATAGTCTCAAAGAGAGAAGACTCAAGGGGCCTCAATCACAGTCTATAAATACCTTCAAGGTAATAATATAAATGAAGGAAGGGAATTCTCCAGTCTCAGAAGATAGCAGGACAAGGAGCAATGGCCTGGAGCTAAGGAAGCAGGAGTGCGGGGTAGGTTCCAGGGAACAGTTCTTCACTCTGGCCTCCGCTGTGCCGGATGAATCCACTGCAGGGAGGAGGAATTGCTCTCCTTCCCCCGGCTCCCGGGCACATTGCCCACACACATGCACGCGCGGCATTCGATGCATCCGAGACTGCTCCAATCAGCCAAAACCCCCCAGCCTGTGCAGCTCCGAGCTGTGCATCAGCACGGACACAGGCTGAGGGCTCCCACCATCTGCATGGACCCACAGGTCTCCTCACCAACACAGAGTGATTCCAGAGTGAAGGCTTCCATTAACCCAGCACCACTTCCGTGAGCAGAGGAGGGACATTGTGTGTCTCCACAGCTGTATTTTCCTACACTTGGATGTTTCTGGTCTTAGAGCACTGTTACAAAGGTTGGGTTTGCACATTCTGCAAAGGGTGAATAAAGCTCTAATCACAATATTAGCAAATGTGCTTGTTTGACTTCCATTTATCCACTTGGTTCAGTGGAGAACAAAAAGTCACAACATTGCACTAGTTAAACAATGAAACCTTGTGCCACTTGTCTACTCCTAGGATATACCCACATCCTCAAACAGTAAAAAACTTCACTTCTCAATTTTTTCAGGAAAATCTTCTTTTCTGGAGAAAAGACTGTCCCAAGATTTTCATCTTTTGTGCTAGTTCATGACCAAATCTCGACTTCAGTTTCTCTGGCCATTTTCTTATCCTCCAATCTACCTGAAACTACGATGGTGACAAATCACAAGCCCCAAAGCAAAAAAAGACAGGGAATTCTGTAGATGCAGGGAGCTACTTGCACCCAGCAGAAGCCAAAGCACTGAAAATGAGAAAGGACTAGAGTGACTGAGACAATAACTTGAAGTTTCTGAAGTGACTTGACTGACTGACATGGCTGGTGGCAGAAGAACACAGGCAAAGCACGGTAAAAAATAATCATAGCAGCAGTCTCAAGTACTGTGCAAAGGGTTCAAACTAGAAGAGTAAATGGACACACCTCTTACTCCAGTGACCCACAAAGAAATCACTGTTGTTCTTGTACATTAAAGCATGGCTTCCCAAAAAATCAGTTAGTCAGCTCCCCTTCCATGGACAGGAAGAACTAGAGCTACTTCACTTTCTGGAAAGACCCTTTAAGTTTTACTGGTGTCCTAATGCAACACTTTAACACAGAACAAAACAAGGGTTCTGACGTTTCATGACATCTTGACTGTCCAATCCATTTATGTTGCCCTTGCTCTGATCACAGAGAAGGATTTCAAGTAAAGGGATGTGACGTGTATGCTGCAGGCACTAGTAATAATAATTTTATTTATCAAGTATTTCTCTGGTTCAGAAAACATCATCCCTCCTATCTATCAAGCTAGCATATTAGCTGGGTGCCAAAGAGGAATCCAGGTTGCAGCTACCACATCATGGTTTTCTACAGAACCAGATCACCCACCTGTGACCTGGTAAGACACATTCCTTAAATCAACAGTAGAAAGAGGTCAGGAGATGCTTTGGATTTGCATCAAGCTGGCTTTTCAAGCTTCTCTACATTTTCTAATTCCATATGTCCTGAAATTGTGCTTTATGTTTGCAACCTTACTGGGAGCTTGCATCTTGCCTCAGCCCAAAAGCCACCATGCCTGTTAGCACAGATTTATGTTTGAAATCACCTAAGCTGTTATTAACATCAGACAACTTAATTACAATTGGACACTTCACATATGGTGCTTGGCACCTCTAGAAAAAACAGACCTCTCAGCAGGGCACTGACATACGTGTAAAAACTCCACAGACAGACTGTCCTGAAATGGTAACCTGTGAAAGACTCCTTGCCTTGTTAAACATAATCACCTCCTTCAAAAAGGAAATCAGGAGAGAACTCCTGTACAGAGATCTATCAGTTTTAAAAGGTGGTGTTTGTGCTACTGTACCCCTCAAGTAAATACTGTTATTATAAAAAAAAAGATTTGAGCTGCTGTTAAGACAGATATGTTTGAGGGTTTCAAAAACTGTTTTCTACATTTATAATTGAACATAAATAGCAGTATCAGCTCCAGTGAGGGCTTCCCAACTCATATTTGCATCTGCAAGTTACAGCTTAAATGTACTAAAGTATATATTTGTGTAAGCTACCATACCACATATTGACTGAAAGGCTAGGCAGCTTTGTAAACACACACTGAAAAAATTATCTGTCTTATTTGTGTGTTGTCAAGAGACTGGCACCACTTCTGGGTACAGAAAATACATTTTTAAAACTACCTAATTATGTACAGTATTTAACTTGAAAGACCTGTAGCCATTTTGGCCTCTTAGGAAAAAGAACATACATGTTTTATAACTCTAAAATAATGATTTCTAATAGAATATTAGAAAGTATTGGAGCCTTAGAAAGTACATAGTCCAAATTAGTCTACATCAAGCAAGGCATACATGGCATCTATAAGAGTTCAGTTGGTGACACCAGTTTTCACTGTGAATTGCTTGTGAATTTCACTGTGAATAGCAATTCTTTTCCCCTAACTTTGTTTTCTTTTAAAGGTAGCAAGTAAAATAACTTATGCTTTGCATAATCAAAAGCAGTGGAAGAAAATCTCCATTTTGGTATCTATCAGGACACAGTATCAATGACCACAGTTAACATTTACACTCAGCAAGCTCCAGAGTTTTCAATACACACAGAACATATAACTCAGTAGTAGCTCTTAACAAAGGACAATTTTATTTTTTTCATGTACCAATCACTGAATAATTGTCTGTCCTAAGTAACTGTTCTGGAAAAAATATGGCCGGAAAACAAGCAAGCATTTTAAGGTGAAAAAGACTGAGCCAGTATTAAAGTTCTTTGTTTTATTATTATGCAGTCCTGCTTCCTAACAGCAGGGATCCAGAGGCTATCGAGTGATGCAAACTGATGCAGAACTATGTCACTGTCCTTTGGCATCCATTTCTATCCATCCTCCTCCTTGGAGTGGTATCCTCTGTGCATCCAGACTGGATTTTCATTTAAGACACATTTTTAAACTGACGTTTAGAGTCAGAGGCTATCTGTGGCTACCCTCTACAGTGCAGGGCACATTTCTCAAAACTGGGGGGGAGGGGGGGAAAGGAGAGGAACAAAATGGGGGAAAAGGAGGACACAGAGAAAAAGAATATGGCCCAGTAAGTACTGAGGGAATCTCAAGCTCTGGAGAGATGCGTTCAACTCTCTGCTCTGCCAAATTCCCTGCATAATGCGAGGAAATCAATTAGTACCTTATCTGTGAAATGGGGATACTCAATTACACACAAGGGGATTATGAAGCTAAATAAATAGTCACAAATTTCAAGTGATTTAGTCGCTCTAGAAGTAAAAGACAAACAGTACTGAGAGAGACATATTAAGATTTCTATTCTACACACACACACACAAAACAAAATTATTCCAGCGATTCTTCCCCCTGCAACAGAAACAAACTCCTCTACACCACCAGTTTCAACTACCATTTCCACGTTGTGTCCCAAATGGCCTGCATCTCCAGGATGGGTATCAGCATCAACTAGTTTGAACATGGATAAGAGTAGCTTACCCAGCCCAGAAGCTACAGCAATGTTTCCTTCCTTGCAAACGTTACCAGAAGTGGGACAGAAGCTGCTGTCTCCTCAGCTTCCTAGGCATGAACAAGCCTGCATCTCCAGCTGATGAAAGCTGGAAGATTACCTCTGAAAGTGTGTGCAGTGAAGACAGATTTAACCAAAGACTGCAATCTGACCTGGAGAATTACTGAGCTGTAGATTAGATTATTGTTTCTGTACAAGTAGAACATCTCAAAGATTTATAGTGAAAAAAATAGGTATAACGGGTATCATTAACAACTCATGAGCTCCTGACTGAGCACACAGTGTCACATGAGCTACTGGATTTAGCTTCTGGAGTTAGCTTGGGAACCAACCCACACAGTGCCATGTGCTGCTGCTGGCAAATGATCTTTTAATGGCAGCAGCTGTATGGGGTTGCTTCCATTCAGCTGCTTCATTGCAAGATGATGATAAATGATAATGAGAAATTATTAAAACTATCAGAAGTATTAGTAAATATTCCTACTGCTTGGTGTTATAAATCTAGAGAAGTCTTTGAGACTGATGTCAATCCAGATGATGCATGCCATGCAGTTAATTTTACATTTGATAACTTGAATTTGGGGAGCAAATTCAGCACTACTGGAACACGAACCTATTAATTCTTCAGAATGCTGTAACAATATTTAAGTTATCAATGAAGGAACTTTAAATATATGATACAGTACCATCTTGACAATAAAAAATAGTCAAGGATTGATGCAGTGTGCCAATTTTTCTTTCAAGCGATTTGTGTGCTCTTGTCCCATCAGTCCCCCTCCAATGGCAGAAGCACACCTGTATTTTCAGCGAGAGCTTTTAAAATCTTAGAAACATTGAATAATTTAGGTTAGAATGGAACCCTAAAGAAGACCTAGTGGGAGACATAAAGTAAGCATGTGAGCTCCTACAAAGATTAAACTAAAACCCCCAAACCAGCTGGTTTCTCAACCCTTGCCAGCTCATGAATCTTAGGAAGGCCCAGTGATGACCTGGCCTGGTCAGTGATGCTTCCTGCTGCAGCAGAGCCATGGAGAAAGAGCTCTGACCTTGTGCTTGCCCAACCTCTGCTCACACCCTTGTGCTCTTGGGGCACACATGGGATGCAGTGAGAACACTTTCCAGATGGCTGAAAATTGTTTCCCTTAATAGTGTTGTCACTATGGCCTTAAATCTAAAGTCTGTACAGGATTTTTACCTGCCAAGAAAGGTCATTTATTAGAAAGAAATCAAGGAATTACATTTTGGGGGGTTTGGTGGTTTTTTTTTGTTTTATTTTGTTTTGGTTTGGGTTGGGTTTTTTGTTTGTTTTTTTGTTGTTGTTGTTGGTGGTGGTGGGTTTTTTTGTTTGTTTGTTTGTTTGTTTTTTTAAGAAGATGCCAAATACTCTGTTGACAAAATGTTTCCCTTTTTATTTGTGGGAGGTTTTCCTTTTTATTTTTTTTCCTTTATTTTTTCTTCTTTTTTTGGTCAGCTAGGACACCTTGCGGGATTTTGGGTTTTTTTAGTGATCAGACTACACATATTAAAAGAATATAAAAATATAACCCAGCATTTTCAAGCACCAATAATTCAATCCAGGCATATTAATAGGCTACCTTTTTCTCCAAATACTGCTGAGCATGCCGTAGGCAGTCATCAACTTGAAATTATTTTTATTAAAGAAGGATGTGTGTGCCTACAGCACACAACTCAAGAAATGTCTCTAATGAGGCAATATGAAACCATTTAGTGACAACTATGTTTGAAAGAGCAAAGCAAAAATTGAAAACTACTTGCAAGACACCTTATTGCATTTTCTTGAATGCAGATATCTGGACCTATCTCAGAGCAGTATTAACACTGCTTGAGTCAACAACACCACTCTCTCCACAATACCTAGTGTGACTCTAAGAGCTTAAATTCTCTCAACTGGCATTTGCTGTCATTAGATCAGCTTTTAATTATCTGAAGTTATGACAACATATTAAATGAATTCACATCTCTTTTGAGCCTTGAAAGAAACTCATGTTTTGATTGCTCTGTTATTTTAAGAGAGATCACCTCTCAGTCCACTACTACAGGGCTCTGTAATAATTTCTTTAATCAGAATGAGAAGCTGATTAAATATGTGTTTGGAAAAATATTATTTTTACAAACTAAATTTTCAACGGGTTTTCAAACTATAATAATTAACAGAAAAGGACAATGTTCATCTAGACTGGGATATGATATAACTAGCCAAAATTAGAAATACTTTTTGTAGGTCTGTTTTCTATTCACCCCATGCATTTAAAAATAATAGTTCTTGAAATTGTAACAAATTTGAAATCAGAAAAAAATTGGAACTTCTTTATATTCCCCCCCCCATTAAAAAACAAACAAACAAAAACCACCATCAGAAATATACGGGTTTGTGGGAATTTTCAATTTCAAAAAACCTCACATTTTCCCACATAATACAGTTTTGATGAAAATCATCTTGCAGGGAACAATTCAGAAAAGCTAAGGAGTACACAAGGGCAAACAGCCAAACTCAGCCATCCCTCTGTATATAGTGCTGCATAAGATGTCAAAGTTTTTATAAACTCATTCTTGTCACATTCAAAATCCTCTAAGACAAAGACTTACTTTTATGCGAAGGTGCTTTATTCAAACTTCAGTGCCTACTATAAGCCATCAGTGACGTTTGTGGTCTGTTAATGCTTCTACATTATTTCCATTGTTCTCAAAAATCTTATTCTATCAAAGGATAATTTATCCTGCTTGAAAGATGAGACAGTGCTTCCAGTTTAAATATTTTGTATAAGATTTCCCAAATCACACTTTCCGTTTCCCTCAGTCTAGTTCTTTTCCTGCTAACATACCATCCATCATTTAATTAGTTTTTACTTCTCTTAGACTTGATTGCACCCATCCTACTACTGCCCACCCATAAAATTATTGATGCTGCTTGAAATACATGGCAGTTGCCTCTGCAAAGCAAGATTAGTTCCTTCCGTCCTCCTTCCTCTTCTACTTTCAAATTTTCCCCCAGCCATGGGTTACAACCACCTGGCATTTCACAGCTCTTTGCTGTTACAAAGAGCAGCTCCAGTTTCAATTGCTATTGATTATCGATTCAAAGGCAAACTAAAACTTAAAACACCACTGATGCATTTACTTAAGTCTCAACCAGAAGTGGTCAACTTTGGCCCTTAGGAGAGGCATTGGTGTTATTTTTTAGGTTGGAGGCCTAAAATCTTAATGAAAAGCAACTTTGCACAGTTGTGGCCACCACAATTAACAGTTGATAAGCAATTCCATTATATAAACAACATCAAAAAACTTCCATTTTCATTGCAATTGTGTTGTGTTCATGTGGCAAGGTCAAAAGAGAACAGTAAATACTGACATGGAAACTAGTCTCTGTGAGAAATGCTGAGTACTGCAGCGTAAAATCATTTCATTCAGAATTGAAATCACAGCCTCCACAGCCCTCCAGCAAGGTGGGAAAAGGGTTAAGTTTACACAATCTATACAGTGCAGGAAGGTAGTGCTGAAGGGAAAAGAAGGATCTCAAAATCCCTGTACACAAAGCTTCATGAAATAGCTTCTCTGCAGAGATTCAGAGCAAATTCACAGCACCATGGTCTAAATATTAGTTCAAGTGGGGATGTGAAAGCCATAACTCAACCTTAACTTAGCCATAACTCCATTTCTCAGCCTTTTAAGATGTTCTCAAACATAAAACTCCTTCCAAGTTTTTTTGGAAGAACACAGTATGCACTGAAAGAGGTCCTCAAATTCGTGCTATAATTAATAGGAAAAGCTGAAAGCCACGCAAGCCATTAACAAAAATTAGAAAAGAAAAATGTGATTTAGCAAGAGCTATCAGAACTGTAATGGAAGATCCAAAAAACAAGCAACCAGCACATTAGTGATTAATACTGTATGCCAAGAAAATTTTCCAAATTTTTTATACAGAACTGACAATTGTACAACATCCATTTCCTCTTTGCTACAGGAATTCAGCCACACCTCTCTCGCTGCAGTTCTTTCTAAAACATCAGGAGTAAACACAAAAGAAAACAAAAACACTGACATATTCAGGCTCAGAAAAAAGGATGTCATATTGAAACAAGCAAAACCACGAGTGCAATGTTAACTTATAGTGGTGAAAGAGGTAAAACAGGGTAGGAGCAAGTCACAGCCCCATTCAGGAGGGGGAAGGCCCCCACAGCACCTGCCCTTCATCCCAGTGTTGAACACACCAACACAGTTCAGGCACTCCCTGACCTGTGTCACAACAGAACAAACTACTTGCAAATACTTGAGCACCCTTAATTGTAATAAACTTACCAACTGCATTTATGAAAACACAAAATAAATTAGTATTACATTAGGTAGCACTAAAGCCAGTGTGGGCCATACAAAGCTGTATAGGATGTGTGGAGCTATAACCATCTGAACTTGAAGACAAATATAATAATATGTGCATTTTGAGAAATGAATAATAATTAAACCCCCAGCAGTTGAAGAAAAAAGAACTGAAACTGATTATTTTGGATGCTTACTCTCAACTCAGTTCTTCATGTAGCTGGAGAAGCTGAAGCACAGGAACTCCTAAACCTCACGCACCTGAAGTTTGTTCCTATACTCATTCCAACCTCGCTCATCCACCGGTTTAAGACAGGAATGGGCTGCCCTCACTGAGCTGGCAAGCTGCACTCCAAACTCTGCCTACAGAGAGAGTGCCTGGTTTTAGTCTACAAGCAAGAAAAGGCCTTTGGGACCTAACCCAGCCTGGTGTGGGTCCCAGTGGGCTCATGGTGCCAGCCCCGCAGTCCCCACCTGTCCCCTTTCTCCAGGCTACCCCAGCAGTTCTGTGCCAGCTCAGCCCAGTGCTGCCATGGGACAGAGCTCCCGGGAGCTGCAACACACTGAGCTTTTGCTGTGATGGGGAGTCCATGCAAAGGTGGAAACCAAAATGTTTACCAAAACCCACCCCTGGGTCACACCAAAACAGACACTGCTGTGACAGCCCTTAACTCTTTAACAATCACTACCAGCCTTGAATGCAAGTTGACCTCAACCAGCACCAGAGCAGAAATGTGATGGAAATGCCCAACTTGAATCTCACGCACATAGAGGCTGTCAGAGCTTCCTTTCTAATTATTCTCCTTGTTCTCATTAGCTGGTGCACTGCTACTACCTTGCACAACAAAACCACAGGAGCTTGTGATAATTAAGTTTTTCAAGGAAGTGTTTAATTCCACAAACAAAAGTCAATTCAATATTGTTTTTCTAAGCTGAAGAAACTGTTGAGGTTTATTTGAATTAGAAACGTGAAAAAGTTAGAACACCATAAGCATTTGCATTAAAATTCAATCTTCACAAAGGAAAAAAACCCATAACCTGTCTGCGAATTTTCCAAAAAATACTTCTTTCATTCTTTATTAAGATATAGTGATTATTTTGTGCTGCAGAGCTGGTGTTTTAAAGAAGTGTTGTGATTAGATTTCACCTAGATACATATATATAATTTATATACTTAAGGCTTTGATCTTCTGCAAAGAGTTTCAGAGTTTTTTGTGAATCTTTTCCCTGCAGTTACAACTTCAGTTGTTTCTTTACATCACCAGCAGATGGGGCTCACTTATAGCTGAAATCACTGGACATTACACAATTTTAAATTACAGACACAAATTATGTTGTACACACACATATTTCTACTGCATGCACATTCGTTTTCACAGTATATTTGCACACTTTTCATCTCATGAGAAAAATCTATATTTTTAATTTACTGATACAACTGGTTATGGATTTTTTAACATTATTTTTAATAACTGCATTAATCTCAGAACTACTTTTACACTGTAATAACTGCATTAATCTCAGAACAACTTTTACATTGTAAGCCCAGTTTAGATCAAGTTGATAGTTGATAGCAAGAAGAGGGGATCTATTGCTAGGTAATTAGAGTGCCAGCTTTCTAACTAGTTACAGGTTTGTGGGAGCTGCGATGGGGACTGTCTCATTACATGCCTTAGAATCACAGAATGCTTTAAACCCTGCTGCATCCAGTTCCAGTGCAGTCAACAGCAGCAAAATCAAATGCAATGCTTTTGGGCAGTGCTTCAATCTATTAAGAAACCTCCAATATTGTTTTGATGTACCAAAATCCTTCCCTCCCCTTTTATTTTTTTTAAGGTCAAAAAAAGGAGGAGTGAAACCTCTCGCTGTATAGCCTGGAAATTCAGTCAGGGAAATGCCCTATTTTTATCACCTACTTTCTCTCTTTCTGAAGGCTTTCCTTGCTACATTATTTTCTCCCCTCTTCCCAGTTATACATGAGCAGTAATTCCCCTAGAAAATAACTGAGCTTCCATTTTAGCTATTCAAATTTCTCAGGACTGATTTTGTGAGTGCAGAAGGGCTTTAGCCTGTTCTCTCAGTCCAAGTAAGCAGCGCTGGGAACTCTCTGGTTGATGTCAATCAGAAACATACTGTGCTCAGGTTAAGCAGCAGCAGGGACCCTCAACTGCCTATTTGATAGAAAGATTCCATAATGGAAGACAAATATAGGAGATAAGAATTGCAATATGCAGGAGAATGACTTTGAGTCCATCAAATGCTCCCCACCACAGTGGTGAGAAAATAAAACTAAAATTAAAACAAATGCAAATCTATTTCATTATTCATAGTTTAGAGCCATAGACAATATGTTAAAAAAATTCTGTGACTTCATCTTTGAAGACTCCAGGGAGCTTATCAGACCTGGCTTCTGCACAGGCTAATCCTAATTCTGCATTAAAAACTGTATCTCAAACAAGAGCACCTCTGACTACATGGTTTGGCAGCACCCACTTGATTTACATGGTGCCTACTGCTATAGTGCTCCATCAATATTTTTCAACAAACATAAGCACAAGAGTATCTTTTCAGACAAAGACATTTTGGACAGCAATTGATTAGCTCTCAAGACTCATCAGATTTTAAATAAAACCTGTATGTAGAAAAGAGTCTTTCACACATCACCAATACACAGTGACAAAAGTCAGCCCTAAACAACAAATGTTGTGATGCCTGTTCATTTCTCTAAATGGGTGCCTGGAGTGAAAATCCCTCAGTCATAAGACAGGACTCAACAGAAATATACAGAGTTTGCAAATTATATCTCTTGTTAAATATCCTAAAAAGCTAATACTGCAAATAATTGGGTATTTTTAAAATATTGACCTGCTTCTTCAATATTTTCTTCTAGTGGATGCTGAATTTAACTCTGATATTTTAAATTTAATTTTACACTAACATACTTCTGAGATACTCTCTGAAACTCTAAGTTAGGAAAACAAACATTATGGAAAGCAACTTAAGACTTCGAGGTGATACTTCCTAATTTCTCCCTTTCACAGAATGTTGCTAGAGTTGCCACACTTTTAGAGATCTTGATTTCCTTCTTGATACTGGAGAGACTTTTCTGGAGGTTGATCTAGGGGGGAGGTGAAGCAGTTTGCCTGGGCAGCCGCTGATCCCATGGCCCTGGCCCTGCCTACAGGTGGGACTGCTCAGCCCCAAGGGGGAGGAACAGGGGCACAGTGGCCCAAAGTCCCCAGGGAGAGGAAGCAGACAACTAAACAGGCACGGTCTGTCACAAACATCACCCACCCACAATCTTGGGCTACAGCTACAGCTGAGCAGAGAGAAGAAAATGGAAAATGAGTAACAAAACTCCTTAGGGACAAAAGAAGGGAACTAAGGTCTGATCATCCAAAAGATAAGAGAAGAAGGGAAGAAGAGGATTTACTTCCTGTTTAGCCATGTCTCCCAGAAGGCTGAAGTAGTGAACACAAAGAGAGAACAAAAGTGGTGAAGTGCTGGGACTTGTGTGAACAAGTAACAGACATCACCATGTACAGTATTGAAAGATGTTCAGAAGCTTCAGGTCACCTGGACTGCACTTGCTTTTTAGGTGTTTATGTGAACCAACCCCAGCTTTCCAAATCTTCTGGGTTCTTCCACTGTTTGACCAACATCTGGTTTTGTAGGGTAATGCCTGTGCTAACTGACTGACAAATATTCTGTTTCTCCCAAGAAATCCAGGGTGAGGAGCAGAATGATTTTAAATGAGAAACATGGTCAAAAGTTCCTGTAGAGGCCAATTTCCATCACATTTCAACTCAACATATGGAGGTGGTTAAAAAAGCTTAACAGTGACTGTCTCTTTCACTAGCAATAGCATTTTAATTAATACACTGTTATTAGAATGGATTTGGATGGAAAAAACAAAGTTATTCTGCAGCCAGTGCAGTAACAGATAAACTTGAACCCTACCAGTATTTAATATTCAAAACTGAGACTAGCACCAAAACAGCTGCTGAGCAACTTGAGAAGTTGGATGAATTCACTCTACTGAACACCTTTGGTACATAGCTCAGTTTATTTACTTCTGACTTCAGCTACTGAATCCAGCAGCAGAAGTACATTTTTGTGCCAGACTGGCACAAAACAGACCCAAAGGTACATTTTTGAAAAGTAGTTTTTGTGTGTTACTGGAATATGCCTAAATGGTCATCAAATCCAGTTGCTCTCATTTTTCATGACACATATTATAAGCACATTTTCAGCTTTTTCATGTGGATTCTATTGGTTCCTTAACCCTATGACCAATCTCCTATGAACAATCAGGACCATTGCATACAATGCAATCTGTCACAAATTTTTGTTTCACATATGCATGACCAAGACATAATTTCTGTCTCTAAAGGCTGCAGAGCCCTGGTAGACTGAGTGAGATCCAGACAGCCCCATCTGTGGCTTTCAGAGTAAGGCTTGTGACCCAAATGCATCTGAAAATATGTTGTCTTCTGCTGTAACAGACCTTTGGTAAGGTGACCACCCAGAAAAAGTTAGAACACTGCTGCAATAGTTTTACATTGCAGTCATAATTTGGCAGTTAAAGCTTTGACATAAATCTTTGAATTTGCTCATTCTTGTGGCTCCAAAGCGCAGAAGAGTTTTGGCACATCAAAAAAACTTTAGTAGACTGACCTTGAATATTCATTTACTCTTACAGTGTACCAGCAGCTATAAAGAAACATATTTAAACATAAAGCCCTTCCCTGAAGAGCTTACATTTGAATGCTTGACAAGACCATGACAAGCAGTAGGAAGGCAGAGGGATCCACACTGAGAAAAGGAAGAGTCACTGTAATAGGATCACAAGACAACTTCACTTAGCAAACGTACAGTTTGCGGGTTTGTGAGCTTTCCAAGAACTAATGGTTACTCTTGTGGGTGAAAAAAAGAAAAGTGAACACTTAACAGTTTTAAATGGAGCTGAATAAATGTGGAGGAAGAAATGTTTGATGCAAAGTGTGAAAAGAAAAAGGTCTCAAGGCTCATATAATTTACAGAGGAGGCAAACAAGAATTGACAGGTCACAGAGATAGGCCAGGGCAGAAATGTAAACAGTTCTGAAGAAGCAAGAACCAGCTTCAGAATTTCTCTTGAAGCAGAATCTGAAAAGGTGAGGAAAAAAGGGTAAAAAGTTAATTTCAAGACAACGTAATAAAATATTAAAAAGGCAAGTACTGAAATGTGGCATTTGTACTGAACACACTTGGTTGTCAATGCAAATGCCATAAAGTTTAACATTTTAGTTTGAACAGATGCTTAATTGTATGCACTTAATGAACCATCATAAACCAGGAAGATTCCTGATATGGTTATAAGCAGTGTGTTACACTGCATAATGGCAGGGACAGATACAGGAATCTCAACCTGATTACAGTGAATGGGGTATGGCAGACACAAATAACCAGAGCTGATATGGTCCTGATTTTTAAAAAGCCTTTACAAGTCTAAGCAGGCAAAATCGTTTTGTCTGGAAATAACAGTGAAAGTCCTGCAGTTCAGAAGGCAGCACTGGCCTTCACCAAGGCAAGAAATGGGCCTTGAGTTATCTCTAACGCAGTCCAGGGATAGTTATGGCACAACAGAGTGGTGCAGAAAAAATAGTAACACTAGAAAGAATTCTCTAATGATGATGAAATTCTTTTTAATTCTGTCCCTTTCACAACGTGAGTCATAAAAAAGGCTAATGACACTTAGAGTACTAGAAGATTCTCAGAAAAATACCCCTTATCACAGATTATATCAAGTTCTTTTCATTTACGAAGAAATTGGTGGCACGAAACTCTTTCATTACTGTAAAGCATCCTTAGTGTCCTCTGAAAAATTCACATTCAAATGTAATGACAAAAAATATGCACTTTGGTTTTATCAGTTTTACATACTTATCCCTATCAACTTTTGGAACAGTTTGTTAAGCTATGAGCATATATAAAGAAAACACTTTAATGGCTCAAAGTCTTATGTCATTATGGGCTGCAGCACCAAGAGAAAGCAAGGGTACCAAAGTCCTTATCAGCAACTGCCCCTTCAATAGGAAGCCATCAAGTAGCTAAAACACAGCAAAGGAAGATACTCTACATGTATGGAAGGGAAAACAACAAAGCTGCTGCAAACAAGAAAATAATGGAAAACACAAAATCAGCTGCTATCAGTTTATGAAAAAAAAGGTACTTGAAAGTCTCAGGGGACTTGAGCCACTGTGCATCACAATACTATTAATCTCTGTGAACAAGATGTTAATGAAGTTTCAAGGGCAATGGATGAGCATAGACATCACTAGCTCTTTCTTTCCCAAAGTTGTTTGAACCAGTGAAGTCAAAATATGCTCTAGAAGTTCTTGCCACGGCACAGACAGAAAGGCACCTGCCTGCTGGTGCACCTCCCTCATGCACAGCCCCTGTATCCCAGCACAGCTTGTCCTCTCCACACTCCTCCACAGCCAGGAGCCTCCACACACAACTCTGCTCAGATGGGCCAGGGAGATGTCTCAGTGGCCAGCCAGGAGAAGAAGGAGTGCAGGCAAGGGGGGACAACAAACACAGCAGTCCCAAAGGCTCCACAGGCCCTCAAAAGTATGGGGGGAACTGGTGGACTCTGCTCAGCACTCCTTTTTCTTCCTCTGCTGAAGGACAGGCCATGCCAGGACTCCCAGTACTGGGGAAGGGGGATGCACAGGGAGCCAACATATGGTGTTACAGAGTAATGCTAAAGGTCAAGAGAGTCAACTCAGGTTTCCAGGACCAGCAGCTATTACTTTTGGTGTCAACTAGAAGCTGTTGTGATATCAATACATTGCAAATTGCTGCATGAGGACAATAACCAGCACCTCTGGCTCGATCAGCAAGATCTTGATTTTTCCAACCCCTGTTACAGAAAGTATTAGATCTGTATCATGAACACAAGCATGTTATGAATAACTACATTAATTATCTGAAGAGAAGTTAATCGAAAGGTTACACACTATGCTCTCACTGACACTGTTTAATCTTTATGTGCAATATGCATACCAAACAAATCTAGCTCCCCCACCAAACAGTCAGAAATCCAGGACTCTAAACACAAGACTGCTGAAGTAGGATAATTTCTCATACTTGAGGTTCAGCATCTGAGCATTTTCTGAAATCTTCCATTATCTTTTTTTTTTTTTAAAAAAGAATTCAGCTATGGAAACACAGTTTGTCAAAGGGCTATTGATCTGTATGTACACCCCTCCTCCCACTTAAATGAGCTGCCTGTTAAAGCTAAACCACTTACATCTATTTAAAGGTAGCTTGTGACACGCACTTGAAGAAGGGCTGCTCTGCATGTTCCCCGGCCCGCAGCTCCTTGATGCTCCTGGCCATGCTGCAGGAGGCATCCAATCAGAGCGGCTGCCACTGAGGCCAGGGAGGCGGCCAGGAGTTTGATTTTCTATTCCAGCGGCAGTGCAGGGGATGTAAGGCAGCGAGTGTGTACGGCACGAATAATGAGTTGTACTAATTCACAGAAATTCACTTTTTTTGCTGTCACACACTGCTCCTTTTTCTATAGACCAAGACTTTGAAAGTTCATTTTTATGTGTCATTTACTTCCCCAGGGTGTAAAGCCTGCTAAAAATATCACCATTTCTTCTCCTCTGACAACAGATTATTTATGCAAAGGCAGAATAATTATTCTTGACATACTGGAAGACTCCCCCTGCTCTCCCCAACTACCCCCAGCTAAGGTAGTTTTAAATGATACCTTCATGAAATACAGCAAAGGTCAATATTTCAGCTAAAGCTCAACATTGAACATGAGTCTTCCGAACTCAGGACGCTGGAAGGCTTGTTAAAGGAAGGAAATTATTTTTCAGTTGTACAGGACATTTGATGTGAAAGCATGAAGGGAACTCAACTGGGACAATGAGGTTTCTGTAACCAGTTACCCCATTCAACCCTGAAGAAAATGAAGTAAGATCTGTATGGTGTAGAAATATAGTAGCAATTAAACCAGGCAGAAATATATGTGGGGGAAATCCTGACAAATGGCATCAAGAGGTTAACTCTTCTTTTCTTTTTAATCAGTAACTAGTTCTGTCATCTTTTGGTTCAGTGCAAAATCTCCCCAGAGAAGCGCCTCCATTCTTTGAATGTCCATAAGGCAATTAGGTTTTACATTTTTAAAACTGAAGGGTTTTACAGGATGAGCCAATTTATATGTTTCCATAATAAGAAAAGACTCAGGGCTACTGAAGTATCTATTTCAAAATGGCTTAGGTGGTGCATTATTGAATCCTACAAAGCCAAGGGGCTTCCAGGTCCCAGAGTCTTTAACAGTCATTTTGAAAGAACTACCTGGGCAGAATACAGAATGTCTTCATTTTTGGAAACCTGTGAAGCAGCCATTTGCTATTTGGAGTTCCTTCAACACGGGCAGTACAGTGCACTGTAAAGAGAGGCCCTGGCTGGAACACAGGCACCCAGATGTGGAAGGGTGCTCCCACAGCACAGAGTGGTTATGTTTCTTTGCTCAAGAGCTTTTTTATTGTCTCAGTAAATGCTGGTTGAGTCCCAGTCATAAAAAACAATTGGGTGGATATAGCTGTGAGCAAAAATGGGTGATAGCTTTCAAACTGGAATAGCGTAACAGCTCTATCTACCAATTAAAGCCATTCAGTGAACAAATCTGATGATTAACTGGATATGTAATTAAGCCTTTATTATTAGTCTAATTGGATGGTTAGGGGAATTATTAAAGCTGTTAAGATTCTGTGTAGCAAGCTGACTGTGCAGTACAGGCAATATGAAATTCAGCTCATTACAGGCAAGGCCAAATGAACATATTTGAGTGGAAATTTGAGACAGCTGCATCCAAGTCTTTCAAAACAAACCCAAACAAACCTTAAAGTCATGAGTTCAGCTCAGCAGAGACAGATATAATGCCCCACTCAAACATGCATGGCGACAAGCCAAGCACAGACTCATTTCCAGGAGGCTAAGGAGAGGGGACATCTTCTGCTGTGATGCTGGCTAAGGCATCTTCCCTCAACTCAACTCCCATTCCCATCTTTCTTGACACCAGGATAAAGAGGAAGCTTTTCAACAAAGGCAGCTGACCAGCCAGACAGCTGAAATACAACTCCTGAAGTGTTATGAGGAACAGAAGACTGTTGATTCCTGAAGGAACTTGGTGCTCCAAAATCCGGTCTTGGGAACTTAAAAGAATGAGAGGGAAGGAATTTGCAGAACACTGTGTAGCAAACATTGAGATTTCTGTGAGCATTTAGTCCATGTTCTGTCTGTCCCAGGTCAAAGTCTGGACTCAGCAACAGTAACATGCCAAGCTGAGAGTTGAGAACCAGGACTTTCATGTCCCTTACCAACAGAAAAAGTCACTCAGCCTCACCTATCCTTACCAAAAAAATTAATAACAGAGAAACTAATTAGGAAATTGCTAGGCTTACCTGGTGACAGAGAAGGTAATTGAAGTAGCATGCAGGCAAGAGGAATGATGGCTGTTGAAAAGTTATCTCAACTAGCAGGCACAGGTTGTACCAAGGGAAGCCCCTCAGTCCTGTGTATCAGCAACCCAAACACACAGCAAAATTCTAAAGACAACAGAGATATAGACACCTCTTCTGCCTGCAATCAGCGTCAGTGGAGAACCCCAGCACCACCCTCCAGTTGCAATCAAACTGTTTTAAAACTGCCAAAAGCAAGATGACATATGATCACAATGCTGTTGCACGCATACAGAATGTATCTAACTCTCTGTGGAAACCAGTGATAGATCTGATATGCTTGAACACTCTGGATAAGATAAATCTTGTAAGTGACTGTAAAAATTATAAAAAATGTTACAGAACTCACAGTATGTGTTTTGAGCCTGATTTAAATTCTTCTCTTCCTCTGTATGAGCTACATACTATTACTGCTATGAACAAATTTCATTTGGGGTAGTTTCCTCAGTTCAAAACCATGCAACAAATACAAATTCTGTGTGAGAAAATCTGATATGGACCAGGCACCCACACCTCCAATTAAATAAACACAATAAAGTGAAAGAAAACAACATATGATTCTATTAATCATAAACTTGTTTTCTAGAGTAACGTAAAGAAATTGTAACTAAAATACATGGTAGCCACAAATAAAGTAGCATACATTAAAGAGCATATGCTAACATTGATAGTCAAAATCTACAGATTCCATTTTATCTATACATGTGAGATTAGTTTTGTGCTGGTAAAGATCTCTGGAACCAAAACAAAATAGCAATGTGTAAATCATTTAAAATAAAAAGGCATGTTAAGTACATAAAAACCAACAAAATTTCAGTTTCTCTTTGCTATAAAGAATTGTATAGCTAGCGAGCTGAAAAGAAAAAGTCTTCTCTTGTCAATTAAATTGCAACAATTTCTACTTTCACATGTCAAAATGTTTCACTATTCTGTAAAGTATCATGTCAATGTTTATGAGGACAATGAATAAACAAAAAAATCATTTCACAATTTCAAATAATTTACTTCATGAATTTAAAAACATCTTAAGAACAAATAATCTAAATATTTTCTCAAAAACTCAGTTGTAATGCAATTTGAGTTTTTGTATTCAAATTGACATAAATATATTTAAATCTTCCACTCTGAAACCAGAATCCTGTGATATAAGAAAACATGGAAGGAAGGAGTTCATTACAGAAGGGCACTTAGTCACAAAAGTATACATTAAGAAAACACATTAGAAAGAGCCTTGGAGCAGCTGCAGTTAGAAGAGCAAATCAAGAGAATGTGCTTGCAGGACAACATGGATAGAGCATTGTTCAAAGAGAAAGAAACCCTAAAGCCTCTCATACAGGCGACTCAATCACGTGACACATAAAGCTCTTCAAAGGTATGTTCTTCTTGTCCTCAGAAAAACCTGGTGCACACAAAAGAGGTGGAAAGACCATACTGCACACAGCCTTAAACATGGGAAAGCTCATCTGGGTCAGATCTCCAGATGTACTTTGTGTTACCAATTTTTCCAGAAAACGTTGGAAAAAATATCTCCAAGTTATTGCAATGTTTCAATTTTATTTATTTTTCCAGTAGTTAAACATTTCATGTTTATGAAATCCTTTGAAGTTTATATAAAATAAGCAATAGACTTGTGTGAAAACCGCTGTCACAGAGTTAATTATAAGCAGGCATGGAGCTTTTCTACAAGCAAAATTGTTTTCAGTTCTTTTAGGCTCTGACAGGAAAATTGTAGGCTGATGAAAAACAGTTGGTAGCTCATAATCCCTTATGCCAAAAACTGGGTGTGCATATCTGTACTGGTGTGTCTTCACAGACCACAGTGCCTCTGCCTACAGCAAACTGCCAAACTTGAACTTTAAACAGCTCAAAGAAAAACATCATCTTGTAGCATGAAAAAAACCAAAGGAAAAACAAACAAACCGACCAACCTCATAAATATGCACATTTTGGTGATAATTCATCCTCTCTGGGTTGAGGTGAGTGTTTCTGAGGTCAGCCTTCCAGGACATTAAAGCAAATTGGAAGACTTCCATATATTTTCCTAAGTTGCCACATAAAACTCATGAGAAGAAAAAAAAAAGAAAATCTAAGACCACTGGAAAAGAAAATACCACTGGTATAAAGATGACATTGCGACTTACTGAACATATTGCAACATCCCTCAAGAGAAAGGTGAATCAAACCTGCTATTTCACTTCTTTTTTCTCCTAGAAGAAAGATGAAGACCTGTCATTCATCAAAGTAGGCTACTTTATTTTAAAGGAAAGTAGGAAAAAATCCTACCAAAAATATTCCAGAGCAAGAAACTTTTCAAGTGTCATCAGCCAGTTTTTATTACAAAGCACACATAAGACACATTTGGTTAACCAGAGAAGCCATCCCTTGGCATCCTTGCACAGAAGGGACTCTGCAGTGACTGGTTCAGGGACAGGCCCACGCTCTCCAAGCTGACCAAGAGGCCACAGGCATGGACAGCTGCGCTCCCAGATCCAGAAAGGATTTTGCACTGGGCTGCTGTAAGTAGCACCTACACATCATGGACAAGGCTGGGTGAGTTTCTTCTGCCCCTCTATTCAATAGTCTGTAGGGCTGCTGTAAGTAGCACCTACACATCATGGACAAGGCTGGGTGAGTTTCTTCTGCCCCTCTATTCAATAGTCTGTAGGGGACTGAGACTCCTTAGTAAACAGGAGGTTAATTAATACTATCATCATCATTTAAGAAACAAAGATTTTAAATTCCATTGTGCATATTTTAGCTTAAACCTGATTTGCAATATTACACAAAATCTTTCTGAAGTGGAAAATAATTGCATAAAGAATAATATATCCTCAACAAGTTAATAAAATTTTATTCTCAATAGAGTCTCTAAAAATACACTCAGTGATGCAAATATCCATGGCAAATAAAGCATACAGGACTAAAATTTCTAAGGCTGTGCAAAATATTAGGCAGGGTATAGG
Source organism: Dryoscopus gambensis (assembly GCA_013389985.1). NCBI lineage: Eukaryota > Metazoa > Chordata > Aves > Passeriformes > Malaconotidae > Dryoscopus > Dryoscopus gambensis. The sequence continues at coordinate 32,648 of WEIT01010370.1, read as the reverse complement.
GCCAGCTGGAGAATGCCATTCATTAAAAAATACATGTGAAAATTCCCTGTCCCAAAGGCTTCTCATAGCACTTCTAATTTTATTAAAGTTAAAAGAGATTTCATTCATTTCAAGTTTTGGAAGAAAGCTGTAGATGGAAGCAGTGCCTTAAGAGACAAAGACAGAAAATGTTTTAAAAACCTATTTTCATCCATTCATACTAATTCTAGTTCATCTTTTTCCACATAGGAGCCTTGGAAAAGCCAAGAACAAAGAGAGACATCTTTCCACTGTATATTTCGCATTGCTTCCTGCATATGGGCACGGTCTTTAACTGACTCCAAACCTGCTCCTTTAATTATTCCCAAAAAAGCCTAATTTTAAAGCTTTTCTGTAATGCTTTGAGAACTACACTAAATGTCTTTGTCAAGCAACTTGCTTGTATTTGTCCCTTTACACTGTAAGGACAGCACCAGGCATTACTGTCAGACATACAGGCTTCAAAAAAAGAGGCACCTCAAGTACACAAAATAACATGATTTTATCAATGCACATGGTTTCTGATTCTCCATGAAGTCTGACCTGCATGGTGTGATACAGAAAAAGGTATTAATATTTGAACTTCAAAAATGACAAAACAGGACCTGTCTGAATGAAATCCTCTCTTTGGTAACTTAATGCTGTGAGAATATAAAGAAGCAGGATTGACATCGGGAAATTTTGTAACTTGGTATGCAAGAGCAAGGCACTCCTCAAAAAGCCTTCCTTAAAACCATCAAAGAGTTTAACCAGAGAAAAAGTACATTTTCCTTTGACATTAATTTTACCAGCTCGACTAATAGGCTACTAGAACTTTTTGTATTTGGAAATCACTACTTGCAGCAATAAAAACAAACAAACAAACAAACATAAATCTTACAGAGCTAGAAAAAGGTTGAATGAGACACAATAACCTAATAGTTATCCTGAGGCACTGAAGCGCTGGGACACTGATGAGAGCTGCTTCCAAGCTCATACCCTTTATATAGCCCAGTCTCTGTGCAGAACAGATATCAGAGTTCCCAGCTTCTTATTCTTCCCCAAAAAGCATGAGAAAGTGAGTAGTGAGAAAGTAAAATCAAGCCTGAAAAGGGAATGCACAATTCTTAAAACAACACCTTGAAAACTGAAGATTAAATTGATTTTTTTTTACTAAAATAACAGTCTAAAAAAGAAGAAATGTGAAATACTAATATATTTTAGCCATCCCTCAAATATTTACAGCACTGCTTCCCCCTACACTCATAAAAATAGGTAGCAATCACTGTAGTAGAAGATGAAAATACAACTACTGAAATAAAATTATGTTGTTGAGACTCTATCAGAACCATAGAACATTCTTCACATAAGGGGGAAGCTTCTTCAAGAAACATGAATGGGTGAATGATGGGCTATAAAAATCCTAGAAGACCACACATCAATAGTAAATGCACCTACAAATAACATTCAGCTTGAGCTTCTATTAGCCATAGTTTAGAAACAAGGTAATTGAGAACGGCTATACAGAGCATCTATGATTTTAAGTGGCTAGAGCAGAACCTGTCAGCTTACAAGAAATGACTGCTGGTATACACCAAAACAGGGAAGCTACTCAGAGGAGTGTCAGTGCTCAGGATATCCAAGAGTCTCTCATAACTGAAAACACCTGTGGAATTACTAGAAATCCAGATATGGCTTCTAATCATCAGATTTGTATCTAAATTTGTATCATCATTTGTATCACTAACTCATCCTGGAACCCTAAATTAGTGGTCCTTGCTTTAGATAGCTCTGGGAGTTGTGACATACATTAGCAGGACTAGCAAAGTCTCCTGATGTTGTGTCTGCTGGTAGTTGAAAAAGCGCTCACCACATCCCTAAAATCAAGAAAAGAACTGGGCAGAAAGAGTAAGACTGAGGAAGGATATGGCAATCAAACCAGTTTAGAGATATTTTGCAGTGGAGAAATTGAAAACCCTTTTCCAAAATAGCACAATTAAATGCTGGTAGATGTGGGATGCTCAAGGTAGGGTTTTCAAGCATGCCTCAGGTTTGACTATGTCATTCTCATCCCACCCTCTGCATCCAGCACTCTTCCCAACAATTTTTTTCTCAGGCTGAATGCTGGAAGTAATTACTTTTCACCTTTTCTTTCCAGTGTCTTCATTGACTAAAGCTAGAGAAGTCTCTGCCCTTGTCTCTCTTCCATATCAGTTTTACAACCCAAGAGCATCTGATGGCCATTCCTGCAAGAACATGTCAGTGGAAGCTCTGAAGTGAGCACATTATTAACTAGACCAAACCATAATAACCCTCTGGAACACAGTTCAAGAATTTTGGCCAAACGTTTTCAACTATTACTTGCCATCTCCTAGCTCAAACATTCAGCTAATATGTCAGAAATTGAAAAACAGGCTATAAAAACAGTTGTGTACTGAAAAGTTTCTGGTCTGCAGTGCGGGGTTATTTGAATAAATAGCTATAATTCTGGCATCATGTAAAAGTGTTTCTGCTTTTCTGGCATAGATCTGTAAATCCAAGCATTTATTGCAGTTGTTACTGACACATGAATGACAGCTCTCAGGATAAACACTCCTATAGGAGTGTGGTCTTCAAGCCTTTTACTGTGAAAGAAAGACCTTGCAAGGTCAACTGTAGAGCAAGGGCAAAAGCAGCAGCTCCATGCAGAGGCATCAAGCTGCAGTATGAGTGGTTCGCATGCAGGACTCCAAGGAAACTCTGAAAACAGCGGGTCAAAGGAGAAAAAGGAAGAAGCATTACAGCACCAGCTGGGTCATGGTCTTAACAGCTGAGCAGCAAGAGATACGTGAGGACTGCTGTGAGTGCGAGGGGGAAGAAAACACAACAGGAAACAAGCTTTCTGTGAGCTCTTGAATGCAGTCTCAAACCCATCAGTGGCTTGTGACTGATTTTTAAAGAAGGAGCTAAATGTGCTTAGCAACCACAAGCACCAAACACAGCACTGAAAGGTCAAGAAACATAGCATAAAAATAATAATCTAAATGTAAAGGGCAAATTCTCACTTGTGGTTTTTCTGCTGAACAGACCTACCCCTTAATCAAAACTATTCAAATAAATGTACAGATTAGCCTCGATTATCCAGTCTCAAGTTATTTGAAATTCCAGGATAACCGAGGATATATTGCCTTACTTATTCACTGAAACTATTTTTACTAAGAAATTTATTTTCCTTAAAGACTTTAAGAAATGTGGTATGCAAAGGCAAAACAGAAGTTGGATATATCCTCTAGTGTTTAGCAATGATATTACTTAATATTGCTACATAATGATTTCCAGGCCTGTGTCAATGTGCTTAGAGAAACGCAGTGAAGGGCAGAACTGTTGTGCTGTGGGAAACATGACCAAGGTCAAACACAGGACCCAGATCTTCCAACTTTAAGTGTGGTGTTGCATAGATCAGGTCTAAGCTGTGCAAGGGAGAACAAAACCTTCAAATGAGCAGAGACCAAGCTGGGTCCAAGCACAAGACAAGAGCTGCACCCTGTCCTGTGCGAGGCAGCGCGGTGCCCGTGGGGCTCAGTGCAGTGCTGGCACACCTGTGCTGATTTGGGACTGGATCTATACAGCACGATGCAGACACAGAATGCTGGGAGCCCTCCCCGGTCACACTGCATCAAACCACGCCAACGGTTCCCACCTCCTTGCTACCCAGCAGAGCCATTGCTGCACTGTACACACAGCTACAGCAGTTACTAGCTGTAGGCAACACTCAAAATGTGAAACGAGCACCCCTAAGAGCCTTCCTTTGGAAAACCTAAGCTAAATAGGTTAATTTTTAATAAATTACAAAGTTCTTCACCATTCTTGCTGACTTCAACACTCAACTTATTAGTTCAGCAACACTTACAGCGGATATTTCAATCCAAAGAGAGCTTTATGCCCCGCAAATTTATTATTTTTTAGGTCTTGGTCATCTTCCTGTCAAGCCTTTGAGGTTAAACAGCTTAAATGCAGCTGCTAATCATCTCCCTTGATGAAGTTAATGAGTACATCACACCCTCATCTGAATCTTACCTATTGGGAAGGAATCCAAAATAGCACCTAATTTAAGGCTGCCAGTGCAAGACTACCAGATTTCAGACTCATGTTAAAGTTCATGCTCCAGTCTATGAACTCAATCGTTGTCTTTTCATGTTCTTACTTAATTTTTGCTACACAATTACCTGTGTAGATATGAATGATGTGAATAAATCTGCAAGGCCCCTTCCACACACAGAATTATATTCCTCCTAAACGTCTATCCTTTCCAGGGAGAACCTAATCCATTTATATAATTTATCCTTATTTGTTAATCCAAAAATACCTGACTTCTGGTTACATGTTTAGCTGTGAGCTCAGAAAGTGGATAGTCCTTTCACCAGAGTCTGAAAATACTCCAGAAATACTAAATAAATAAGTCCTTTTCTAAAAATTCAAAAACAGTTTAAAGATATTTAAATTCACATGGAAGTACATAATTAATTTCATTGTAACATTAAGGCTAAATAAAAATTTCAATTGTTCGCATTATGAAGCAGGTATAAAATATGTGCATTCATTACATATCACAGCAGTTTGATTCTCAATTATAACTTGATAGCCATATTAAAAGACAGGGTTTATCACATAGGAAAACAAAAATCAGTTTTGAAACTGTAATCTGTAAACATAAACACACACAAATGCACATAAAGCTATCTATGGTATGACTCAAATTATAGCTATTTGGGTGGGAGGGACAGTGAGGATGTTTTCACAGGCAAGACACACATATTGTTTGCTTGCATAAAGCTCACACAGTACAGTCATGGCCCTCATGTCTGTTAACGCATTTTGTTTGGTGACAGGAATGGGTACATATTTGTAACAAACAGATTTGGAAGGCCTGGGAGTTTTTTGTTAATTTATAAATCTTTTACATGAGGTTGGAATTCCTCAAACATAACGTTCATACAACTAAACAGATTCATATATAGTACTTTGATGACCTGATTAAGTGCCAGAGCTCACATACAAACACAGACACAACCAGAATGAAGATAAGGTAGATTCTTTTGTCAAAGATGTATTTGAGATTAATGGCAAGCTGACAGACTGAATGGGTTCCACTGCACAGAGGCAATTACTGCAGTAGGTAAAGCAAGTGATAAAGATTTATTTAGTACAAGGCTGATATTCATTAATCTCTTTAAACCCCATGTTAAGGTTGTTTAAAGTACTGTAGTTCTTCTCGGGAAAGGTCTGTTGAATCTATGACAGAAAAGGCAGACCTGCATAAATGCAGTGCAGGTCTCCACAGACTATGACATTTCTATACCTCCACAGGGAGGCAAGTATTTTAGATTAGTTTGGTTAGCACTGCAGATGCAGCATGCTGATTTACTAAACTCTGATGCAAGTTCCAAAAATAATTAGCTTATCAAAGATCCACTTTCCTTCCTCTCTTTTATTAGTGTGCTAAATATGGCATTGTTGCAAGGAAATCATTTCATGAGTATTCAAACACTTAAGCACAGACTTGTCAAAACTGAATCCTTTTAAAAAAGAGCTCATTTTCAGTGCTCGCTTCTTTTGAAAGATATTCATACTACATGAGTATCTAAACAAATGTCATTCAGTTGTGTAACTCCTTCCATGCTATCAGGGGAAAAAAAGGAATTAGCAAGCTTTTCTGAAAGTCAAGTTATTTTATTGATCCAGTGTCATCAGAGCCAGTAACAAAACAAACAATTACACGGACACATGGTACACAAGCTTTGCATGAACCAGCTTTGAGGTGCCACATAAGAAACTTGTTGAATGGAGAAGAAGCCAAAAATTTTGTGCTTCTATGGTAGAGTTTCTTTGTTACAGATACTCATTTAGGAGAGGGTTTGTTTTTTTTCCAAGGGAAAAAATATCATTTTGATTTTTCATACAGAAAATACTCCCTTTGAAATAGGTTAGTTCCTTCAGTGTGTGAGCAAGAATTGTTTCTCAACACATCAGTAAGAAAGAATTTTGTTTCAAAAACCACGGTCAAGGTTCCCAGTTACTAGTGGCGTGCATATAAATAATCAGCAAGACACCCACTGCCCCTCCTAATTTTTTATCTTCAGAAAGCATATTAAAATGATTTATTTCTAGCCTGCTACTCATAGCGAATGCAAGTCAACCTCTCCTTACCTCGCCAGTGACAGGGATATCAACAGAACCCCAGGTACCAACTCCCTAGTGAACTGTGCCTGGGGCAAAATCAGCTGCAATAATTCCAGCAACTGGAAATAAAAAGGAATGTTAACAGTAGAAGCTAATCCAGCACACACTGGAGTTACAGCAACGACTTACACTATGTAGCAGATAACAATAAAAAACACCAATTCTAAATGCAAAGATGTATTCTATGAGACCACACAAAACCACATTTTAATCAATGTCAATTAGAAAATATTTCACGCCTATATTAAAACTTTCTTAAACTACTAGAATCATGCAGAAATGGAATTATAAAAACCAGCTTTGCACATAAAAGGAGAGCAAGTCAGCAGGTGCCATCTTCATTTCAATAGTAATATATTAACCATTTTTTGTTACGGCTTTTTCATGGTATTTTTTCAATAAGTTTTCATGCTGTAGGGTTACTTAACCCAAGTTAGTACAAAAATAATGGAGTTGGCCCAGTGTTTCTCTAACATTTTTTCATCCACACGCTTCCTTATCTCATCCCTGCTCTCCCTCTCTCTATGTGGCCTCTACAGTTTCATATCTTCATTGAAATGCCTTCCAGAAATGCCTTTGTGCTGACAGAGTTGCCTTTTCCAAAAGAGCAAAATTCTCCAGAGACTAGGGTTTCCAGATCTGAATGCTTAATTTCATATTCCAGCCCAGCAAGGGCAAAGATTCAAAAATATTGGATCAGGTGATCAAACTACAAGGGCTAGTTATGTTGAAATATTCCCTTATTTTCCAATGCTGTTTCAATATTAACATGTATCAAAATACACGAAGATACATACTTCAAAATACATACTTTTGAAGAGCTGTATTAACATTTCGTAAGCCTAATATCCAGTCTATCAGTAAATCTACCCATAGAACTCTGTGCCAGTTATTAAATAAAATTTAAAATAAAGAATAATTTAAATATGTTAAATATCTATTTTCTAAAATAATAATAAAACCCAACAACCCATAACACTCAAGTCATGAAACAAACTAGCTCCACTGAAACAACAGCACTTCTTCTCCTCCAAAACCAAACCCAAACCCAAATCCCCCACACTTTGTCTGTCAAATAGCAGAAAATATTTAGTAGCCACCAGTTTATTTTATCCCAGTTATTATTCACTTTTGTTCCTTGGCTGTGAGGTAAACAAACTACTTTTTCAGGATAAAAAATTATAAAAACACAAAAAACAAATAAAAACGCCTAAACAACAAAAAAAATAAACCCAAACCACTGTGCTCTGAATTTAAGGGAAAAAATAACTTTGCATCAAATACATCACACAAGTGTTACAGCCAAATTCTGTTGCAACTTCCATTTGCCTTCATTTTGGAGAAGTTCTAATCATGATTTTTCCTTGAGTCCTCTATGCTGATTCCCATATTTGAAAGGTGTCTTTATTAGTATCCAGGCCAAAACCTAGAAATGAATTTATCTGACTGAACCAGACATATAAAAGAACTTTTAGGTCTCTAATACGCGAAATACTTCCTCCTCTTTCAGCTTATTTCTTAAGTGCTCCAGTATGGAATATTTCCATAGAAGGAGAATTCTGTCTTTCATGTCATCTATCTTCAATTTCAAACTGTCTCCAATAAAGCTATCATATAAATGTAATTTCATAAATTAATTTTATTGTATGGGATTGTTACCAATTCACAAAATCTGTTGTTGTTGTTGTCTGTAACCTGCTTGTCAGTAACAATCAACACACCCAAAATTTTCAGTCATCATTGCCTTCTTACAAACAATATAAAACCCCATTTCCTAGACGGTAAGTTACTGATCTGCATAACATGGGTCTCTTTCCTGCCTTCTCAGTACCAACCACAGAGTTCCTTTATTACTTGAAATACCTCCAATATCGTAATTGAGTAAAAGTAAAAACATCAAGGCCAAAGAAAAAACAATTTAAAAAAAAAACAAAACCAAATATCTTCCCTACTTCACTTTTTTTTTTAAACACCAACACCAAACCAAACCCCCAAAAGAATGTATTTTGTCCTTCAATGATTCTTTCAACATCTGGTACGAATGGATACATACACCAACAGAATTATTTCTTAGCATTGCACCCTCTCCTGACAGGTATTCTCCCCAGCATCACATCTCTGCTCCAACGAGTTTGTCCTTGCAGAGGAATATGGGAAGGCTCTGCTTTTGTTCAGGACAGATGGGTTTCAAAGGAAAGGTGTTGAAAGGGTTTGCCACGGAATGCACACAGCTGGTATGGCTTAGCTCTCTTCAGGGTTCTAACACACAGGAATGAGACTGGGATGGTGGAAACCAGATTCAGGCCTTGGGAAACCATTTCCTCCCCCTCAGCTAAGCAGAGCCCTTGTCCCTCGAGCCCAGGGCCTCCTGATGCAGGACTCAGCCCGGAGGTGCACGACAAGGCCAAAGGAGCTGCACTGGAGATCCTGTGTGAAGAGCACTGTTTAAGCCTGGCTAACAAGGAAGAAGGACTCTGGATCAAGGTTATCTGTACATGGGTACAGAACAAAGAAAAAAACCAGGACATTGCCTCTTGTCCTGTCACCAGATACCAGTAAAAAGAGCCTTGCCCTTATTTCTTCACACCCCTCCTTGAAGGTACATTGATAAAATCCCCTGAACCTTCTCTTCTCCGGGCTGAACAGTCCCCTGTGTCTCAGACTTTCCTCTCAGGATAGTTGATTCAAAGATAATTCCTTAATTATCCTATGGCCCTTCACTGGACTCTGTCCAGCAGCTCCATGTCTCTCTTGCCTACACTACTGGCTAACACAAGAAGGGGAGAATTCACAATGCTGGAAAAGTTGTTACGACAATTAAGACCATGGTCATGTTACTCATAAAAGGTGAAATCACCTGTGAATTTATTCATATTCATCAAGAGTGCTTGCCAAACCACAGCACCAGACAATCACTTTTTCTGTGTGAAACAAATCATTTACAGAAAATCTATTTTAAACACTGCTTATAAGAATTTCCAATATTTTCATGTCCCACTACCTCTCAAGTCAGGCTCCCTCAGTGCCCTAAGTCAAATGATATCAGCCTCAGAATGAGAGAAAGATTTTAACAAATACATTTTAGAAATCTCAAAGTGATTAAAGTAGTTTTTCTATGCATAGTAATGAGGTGGTTTTCAGGTTTGCTCTTAAAGGGCTCAAAGCAAGTTTTAAGATGTGATCTCAGAGCTAAAAGTGACATGCTCACTGGAAAGCTGGTAGTGTCCCCTTTACATTGTTATGCAGAAGTCTAATATTTCTAACAGACTGGATTTTAAAATACCTGACATTAATCCCATCATTATCACTAAAACTGACCTAGACATCAGGCCAAGGTACTCTAGTTAGAAATTCCACTTAAGTGGAAAATATTTACTAGAAGGGGGATTTAAAAAGACAAAATAAAAATTATTCATTTAAATGCAGAACTGAAGGTTAAGAATAATTCTAAACAACAATAGCAAAGTCATCTCTCAGTAAAGACACCAAAAGCATTTGATAACCATCTTTCCATGTGGCTGTGTAAATAGCACTATTTGTCTGCTACACAGGTGTTAAAAATTATGCTAGAGAGCAGTATCACTGTGCAACTGTATGTAAAATATGCTCAGTCCAAAGATTCAGAAGAATTGCAAAAATTCTGGTTGTTTAGATATAGCTATACCTTCTTGGCAGAATTTTTGTTATCCTATATTTAAAACTGATTACTTGAAATTGCTGAAAAACTAAAATAAGAAAAACCAAAATAACAAAAATCTAAAAGATCCTAAAAGCACAGGACAACCAGAGGCTTTCAGGTCTAGCTGTCAAGGTCAACTGATATCATTAGAGTTACATGAAGGAGTTACAGTAGGGAAATCATGTTAGGAAATATGGGTCAAGTCATCATGTAGTAATAAAGCTGTTACTTCCAGACTCAGTTTTTGAAATATTCTTTAAAATCTGTCATGGTTTAGCATGTCTAATCTTACAGTCATAATTGAACAATGAAGTATGCCAATGTTTATAAAGGGCCACTTAAATATTTATTTTGATGTTTTAAAGAAAAAAAACAACCAAACAAAAACAGTCCCCACCCCCAAAAAAATCAACATGCAAATCCAAAAAAATCTCAATTTAGACCACGTCTACTTTTCTACTTTTTCCCTAAACACGTACAAGCAGAAAAATAGAAAAAGAGTTATATATATATACACACAAACATACATGAAAACATATCATGTTTATGCATACTGAAACATGTAGGGTAAAGAGATTCTAAATGCTTGTGTGGGTACAGTGTAGAGCTGGACTAAAAATATACAAAGTCCAAACAGACAAAAAGAATAAATCCCATGTAAATAGGAATTACGGTGTCAAATTCAGACAAGGTGGCAAAGTGACATAATCAAGTAGATACAGCACTAAATCTAGGGCACTCTGTTACTACCATCACAAGCTCAGTCTAAAAATTAGGTTGCAACATTCTCAAATGTATATTCTCATTTACAGTTTAGGGAGGCATTTTCAAAGCACTCTGTGTTGGCGTAACTACTCCCACTGAAGTCACAAGGACCTTAACAATTGATTTCTAAGGAAGCAAGGTTAGGCTGAGCACTTTTGAAATCCCAGTTTAAATGATTTACATGGAGAGAATTGGAGCTTGTATGGAATCCTTAGGATTATAAGCACCTCCAAGGGCTTAAAAAAAATGAATGATTAGATACAATGTGCTCAATATACACCGAGTAAGAGCTCACAGAAACCCTTGGACATTCAAACCTGCTTAGCTAAGAAGAAAGCATGCAGATAAACTATCCCCCATTTTTAATAACTGCTGCTCATATGAGCAAAACTGGTAGTTAAAGATTATCAAAAGACAGCTACAGAGGGACAGCCAAGAGCTCCATTCACCATCCCCACAGATCTTCATTCTCTCCTGCCTATTCCCAGCTCAAACTCTCCTTGGTCCCCCTTGGAAATTCAAGCTTTAGCTTCTTTTGTCCGCTCTCAGCCCTGCGCGGCAGGGACAGAGCAGAACTGCCTGCAGAGGCAGATCAGGGGACAGGCGAGCCGCCCCGGAAGGAGGACAGGACAAAATGTGCTCGTGCACTGTGTTGCCTGGCCACAGCGCGGGTTTAACGGGGATGCAGCCCCCGCTCAAAAGATTTAGACATTTACAGAAAGATCCTGGATACTCCAAAATTAGGTATCAGAAATGCTGACATCGTTTCAGTCAATCACAGCAATTAGCAGAGTGGGTTTACCTATTTTTGTACTATTTTATTTTTTTACTTTTAAAGACAGTAAAATGTAAGTTTTTTTCCAAGTTTAGTATGAAAGCACACACAAAATTGTTTTATATGTTGCTCAAATTTAGGCCTCAAAATAGCAATTTGATCTCTTTTTCAGAAGCTAAATACAGTGGAAGCCATTTAAATGAATAATGCATTTTTTTAATGGAACAGAAAAGTAATATAAGTGGGGCATGTTAATTCCCAGGCATGAGAAATTTATTGTCACTTAGGTGCCCACTGGGAATAATTTATGCATCCTCGATTAAGAAAATATTTTTAATTTGAATTTGCATATTTTACTCATTACAACTAACCTTGACACAGTCCTTTTTGGAGGTGCCATGCCCTTAGGTGGGAGTTTACAAAATGTCCACTTACCAGGAAGAAATAATGAAACAAAGGTGTACACTTTTCTAAGGAGAAAAATAATGTGTCTGGACAATAAACACCCTTGGCTTGAAATGGTCTTTGTGTAGTACAATTAAAACTGGGTTAGAATTTATTCTTCCTTTAAAGGAGACATTTATTCAAGAGCTTGAAACCAAGCTAATGCAAAGACAGTATGGTAAATTCCAGCACAGAGTGACAACTTAAAAAAAAAAAAAAAAAAGAAAATCACAAAATGACAAGGGTCAAGTAGAGAGAGAAAAACAGGCAATAAAACTAATCTCTCCATCATCTGCCATTACAACAACATACACACACCAGTGAACAGTTTCTGGAAAAGCATTTAGTCTTCACAGCTTTCTTCTGACAAGTCAGCAGCTGTGAAGTTCTAAGATTTATAAAACCAGATTTTAAAAATGTTCCCATTAAACTGCAGTCAAAGTCAATCTTAAAACTCTTGTCTCTAAAATATTCAGAAGCACTTATACTAATTAAAAAACCAAAAGTCACAAAAAAGCCTATGGATAACAAACACCTTTCCCTTCCCCATCTGGGTTCTTCTCCTCTCCAGGTGAGAACACTGATGCAAGCTGTTTTCTGGGAAGTAATGACATCCAGTTTCAAACATGCAAGGAGATCCTGCGCATCCATAAGCCTTCCTGAATAATCTCACATATTGGCATCCACACACACCTTTCTAAAAGAAATTATTTCTATTTTAACTGCCACAACAACAACAAAAAAAAAGTAGGTAAAAAACTTCCTGGAAGAGGATATGAATTTCAGGTCACCTCCAAGGCTTGTGATGTTTACATTTTAATTGTTTTTTCCTATGAATTTCCTACAGAAAGAGGCTGTCATTAAAAATCTGCTACATTCTTAGCACTAGATCAAATGTGTTATAATTTTACAGGCCTTATAGAATAACTGTACTAAGCTGAAATGAATCTCTGCAATTGACATCATTTATCAGATCTTCACTGTTAAGAAAACCTATCAGTTTAACAGCTTATTTCATAAGAAGGGCTGCAGATTTCAGAACTCCTTACAAGAAAGACAGCTGAAATGTCATGTAGGTTTCAAATGTGATTGAATTCATCTTGATTACCAGAATGTGTTGGCATTGTGTTGGTTACAGGGTGAATGCTAGAACACTGTTTAATTTCCACGCTGCAATCAGACCCATGCTGGTGTACTCCAGTGAACACAAGACCCCACCATAGCTGCTACAGATGAGCCTGTCATTTACCAGGTGAGATTACAGGAGCCAGGACTGACTCTCAGCAAATTAACTAGAACCTCACAAACACCTCATGCAATACATTTAAAAACAAAGTTGAAGAGCATCTTTTAGAGGTGTCTAAGAATTGCCTGAAGAGCACATGTTGGCCCTGCTAAGAAGCTGTCATTTCATAGCCATAGTGTGACTCAGAACATCCACTTTACTATCCTCACAGCTGTATTCTTAAAATTACAACTTGTATGAACTGCAGCTAGCCCAAAACTTTCTCTTAGCCTCCCCACAGGCCACATCTCCCTTTCTGAATTAATTTCACACTGAAGTTCATGAACAGCATAGTGTTTGCCACAGTGCTGGGTCACATATCCAGATCCCCAAAGGATTGCATGGCACAGAGGAGGGATTCTTCTGAGCTATCCTAGAACCACAGAATGGTGTGGGTTGGAAGAGATCTTAAAGCTCATCTAGTTTCACCCCCTGCCATGGGCAGGGACACCTTCCAGTATCGCAGGTTGCTCCGAGCCCCATCCAGCCTGGCCTTGGACACTCCCGGGGATGGGGCAGCCACAGCTTCTCTGGGTGACCTGTGCCTGGGCCTCATCACCCTCCTGGGGAAGAATTTCTTCCCAATATCTAATCTACGCACCTCTGTAGCCAGCTTGGCTGGATATGTTAAGATCAGAATGGCAATGCCAAGGGCCTTCATTAGAGGCAAACAGCTGCTTCTTTTGCGGGACATCTTTCAACTGATATACGACAGTCCCCTGGGAATACCTCTGCTTCTATTACAGGTTCTCAGTTTAGGAACCAAAAAGCTCTGCAGAGTTAATTGCCTGTTTAGAGGTGGAATTACAGAGCAAAGGGTTCTTTGCTTCTTGTTTTCAACAGCAGAGATGGTGTAAAGGCCTCATTTCTGTGTATGCATGTATGTTTTATACATACATTGCTGCAGTTCAAAGCTTGCTTTGCTTATCTGTAGAAGTTTTCAGTTTCCTGTAATACATACCTAGCCAGGATTTCTTGTTACATTTGTAATAAATACTTAAAATAGAAGCATGAAATAGGTATTAGATGTACTACCGAGCCACTTATAAAAGGACAAAGAAGTCATGTCAAAGCAAGAAAACAGCTCATATGGGATCAAAGATATCTCTGCTTTAACCTGACAGTTTCCCCACACTGCAAAAGGATAACTGCTGGTATGTCACAGATGCACACCTGAGATGGCAGGGAGTGAAAAAAAGTGACTAAAGGAGGGTGTGATAATCAAATGCTGTCCTTAAAATGGATATCCCTAAATAAATGGATATCCCTATACCTGCTACACACAAAAAGCCATCCTTAGGAGTGCAGTGCAGAGTATAAAACAAGCATTTTCTCAATAAAAACTCACATATTACTCCACTTCTGCTCTAGGGTGAAGATATGTTCCCCTCTCCCCCAGCATACCTCTTATGGCATGTCCATGTGCTACAAAAAGCTGATATTCCAAAGGAGAACAATTTCATAAATTTCATAAGATCACTGGAAATATCACCAATAGAAAAGTGTTGTTGAAAATACATTGTGCATATTATGTCATATGAATAACAAAAATCGAGGAATCATTCCTGATTTTTCACATACAGAGACACATAACAAAGAGGTTTTGCTGAATCATTGTGCTTGATTCTTAGAAGTCCCTTTTAAAGAGGGATTCTTCCTAAGCATGTGCAGCTTAACCTTATTTCTGAAATTCCACATTTCTCTATACCATCCTTAGAGTATTAAACAGCTTAACTAGAATCAAAATAAAATGTGCAGCATTTTCCACCTGTCTGAAAGACAGAAGGATTCAAAGCACTTTTAGTTTTAGATATTCAAAAAAATGAAAACTTGAAATATTTACCTATGCTTACTATTTTGGAAAGATGATTTCCTGAAAATATATTAAATAGAAAGGTAAGTCAATGACGATGAATAATAACAGAAGTACATTTTGCAAATTTTTTACCAAAAGAAAAAAATATTGTGTAAACTGAACAAAGGAAAGAAGGAAAGAAGTCCTCGTTTTGGCTGGGACAAGGTAAATTTTCTTTTTAGCAGCTGGTTTAGTGCTGTATTTTGGATTTAGTATGAGAATAATATTGATAACACACTGATGTTTTAGTTGTTGCTAAGTTTTGTTTACCCTAAACCAAGGATGTTTCACTTTCTTGTGCTCTGCCACTGAGCAGGTGCACAAGAAACTGTGAGGGAGCATGGTCCGGACAGGTGACCCAAAATGGCCAAAGGATATTCCATACCATCGCATGTCATGCCCAGCATATAAACTGCGTGCAGTTGACTGCAAGGGGCCGGTGCCCTATTATTACCTTTTATTTTGTTGTAATTATTAAACTGTTCTTATCTTAACCCACAAGGTTCAATTATTTATTTGATCCTGATTCTCCTCTGCACAAGGGAATGGGGCAGGGAGCGGGGAAAGAATAAGCAGCTGTGTGGTACACAGCTGACTAGGGTTAAACCATGACAGAAGAGAAAAAAGAATGACAGAAAAAATAGATGTTACTTATTTTAGAAAATTATTCTTTTGCAGCATTTCGCCACTGAATTGTACAAAAAAAATACACTAAAAGGTATGTAAACGAGAAAGAATTACTCAATATTAACTAAAATGAATAATCATGCCATTGACAGTTTTTTCTCTAAAGGTTAAATGCTTGAACCAAGAACAGTAAAGTAAAAGTTCTTAAGCCTCAGAAAGCATCACTTTCCCATGAGAGTTCTCTCCCATTTCCCAGTCAACTGACATGGCCTCCTTCAACACCTCCATCAGAGCACTAAGCAATATAGAAATTTGCTAGGAAGCATCTCAGTGTTTCTGCAACCTGCCAGAAGTTAAAAGATAAGGCCTTGGGTTTGCATTTTGACTTACCTTTTTCCTGTGTTCAAGAGAAAAGGTGAAATGATGTATATTGGAGGGGAGAGGACACTTATTAGCTTGGGCCAGCTAATCTCTCAGAACTGTCCCAGAAAATAATCAACTTTTTTTCCAAAACTCTCTATCCCACAATGTCATGAGAAAAAAAATTCACTAGAAAGGAGTCATTAAAGTTATTGTTTCTAATTCAGTTTGTTTGAAGACACTGGAGTCCTGAGGAAAAAAACCCAGGAAATTTTAAAAACCCCAACCAAGTAAGAAATAGCCCTAAATGGCACCAGCCCATTGCTATGCAGCCCCTGTTGCTCCCCTGGGGACTTCCCCAGCAGCGCTTGACTCACTTTGCAAGGACAGAGGCCACCAGCCGCCCCTTGCCCCAAGAGGTGCTGCATGGCCACGTAGCGCCCACGACTCCCTTCTGGGCTCCCCAGCAGCATTCCCAAAGTGCCCTGCCCAGTGCCTCCATACCCGCTTCTCCCAGGGCCAGATCCTGCTCACCAGGAAGAGCCACAGCATCGGCTCCCTTGCACTCAGCCAGACCCAGAGCACGACCAGCACTAAGGACCGCAGCACCCAGCCTGGCTGATTGAGGCTGGCAGTCAATTCACCCTCGTAGCAGTGGAAGGGATTTTAAATTAATTGAGAAGTCTCTTTGAAACCATTTATGACTACCGTAAATGCACAGCAAATTTTAAAACTACAAAAACTTTCATTGGCCACAGCCCAAAAGATCGCATTTTTAACATTTTGATCTAATTCTCACACAGGCTCAGATAACGAACTGAAAGCACAAGGTCCATTTCTTCTAGTTAATGATTTATAAATTCTGATGTCCCAGACAACTGAAATTGATCTTTCCTTGTACCTCTTAGAAAGAATCATCTCACCTGCTGAAAGGACAGAAAAAGTGAAATGTTTCATCAATTTCAGTACTGGTTTCAGTAAAGCAGTAATCTAACAGAAGTTATGTAGTTCCAGACTGATCCTTAAGAATATAAATATTTTAAATTATTAATTCTCCTTTGAATGAATCTACTGATTTAAAAAAATAATACCTGAATAACTGAATTTTGAGTATAGCACTTTACTGTGTTTCAATTAACCAAAATCTTTACTGATATTTTCTTATTGTTCTTCGTATGTAGACACATCCTTTATAAACTGGTTTGCTACAAGTCTACAACACTTCTACAGGGAACAGACCTAAATGAAAGGGGCAACATTGACATCAACCCATTCCCTCCCCCAGGAAAGTGGATGTGAATCCAACAACAGTGCAGGACTGGTCCTGGCTCAGCAGTTCACTGAATTTAAAATGTCAACACTGCAAACTGTTTTTATGAGAAACAAAAGATTTTAAATTGTTTAAGGAGTCACAAGCACTTTAGCATTGCTGCTACCAGCCTTGTAGGTGCTAAAGCAGTCTGGACACAGTCTTTGGTACATGTTACATCATTTGGGAGATTTGGAACTAAGCTCCAGCATTGCATATAGCATAATATTAAATCACACACAATGCACCACAAGCAATCCTCTGCTGGCCCTATCTACTAAAATGATTTATGCACAGAAAGCTTAACTGTACAGCAGGGAGACTGCAGCACATTTGCACCTTCACGAAGAACCCTTGTCAAGCAAGTCACCAGTATAAATGCCAATTGGGCAGGTTTAGACCAGAGTGAGATTTAGAGTTTTGAAATAAACCCAGCTTCTTTCAATATGAAAGGACAACCAACATTTTATATGGAAAGGATGCAGTTTCTTATGCGCAAACATATAAATACATTTTATGGCAGTCACCTAACAAAAAAAAGGAAACCCCGCCAGCATTAAATAACAGAGCTGCCATAATGCAACCTGTTGTTACTCCTTGGAGTGATTAAAATATGGCTTCACCATGCTGAAGTGTCTCTCCTCCCCCTCACACCAGCAAACCCTTTTTTTCTTCTGTATTTGTTATACATTCTCATTTATATTGTCTGTCTAGCTGTCCATCCTTAGATTGGAATCTGCTTAGAACAGGCACTTTTCCTTCTTGACCATTCAATGAGCACTGCAGTTGGTGGTACCATGGGCAAATATTAAATGAACCTCTCTGAAAAGAGACAACTATAAGAGGGAATTCTATTGTGTAAAACAACCGTTCCCACAGAGGAGAGCTAAGGTACTTAACTGAACTGACTATTCAAAATACTAAAACACTCCTCTGTACATTGTTTGCTTGTATGGAAATATACACAGGGCAATTTTAGGGGCCTCATCCTGACCAACATTTGGAAGCACAAACTTATTTTGGTATTTTTAGAGGAACTGTGACTCATGTAACAGTTTTGGGAAGTTTAATCAGTGCCTTTAAAGTAAGTCAACATCAGAAGTAGTAGCTGGGTTGTGATTCCTCCTTAAAAAGCTGATTATGGAGTAAAGGAAAGATTTGTAAGCAAAATTGCATTTCGTCTTGCAAAGGGAGCAATGCACGAATGAAAAATGGGGGCTACAGTATCTCTAGAGCACCTGTATTCTGCCCTGTTTAAGTAACCTTGCAGCATGAAGTAACTGAAATAAAAAGCTGTTAAAAATACTTTCTTTGTTATTTGTGTTATTACTTACAATTTCATCTTTTCTGATTGAGGATTTCCATCTAGTTTCATAAAATTTGTCAGAAAAATTATTTTTGAGAATCTTCACTTAAGTGGCAAAACAATTCCACAATTAAAAACCTCATTAAATAATTTTTAAAAATTACATGAGTTGTGTTCAGGTACAGCTGTGAAAAGGGTATGCACAATTTGCTGCGAAGATCCACTCACACCCCCTCCAATCCTGTACCCTTTTGCCCTCAGCATCCACCTTCTCCCCTGTTGAAATCAAGAATGCAGAGTGGATATTGAAATTAACTAGTACAGTAAGTGAACTGCAGAATTAGTACCAGTCTAGCAAATTAAACAAGGGAATAACCTAAATTTTTTTCCATTTTCCCTTTTTTATTTCCAACAAATTAGAGGGCTCCAGTAGATTTTATCAAATACTGAGCTCCCCACTCTCTTTCTCAAACTGTATAAATGCCTTGAACTCCCAAAAGAACATCACCATTCCTTAGCCCCATGTAGTTCTCTTTCATTTACCCACTTCCACAGCACCATTTTCAAAGACTTATTTTAGCCAAAGGGAACAAAAGTGGAAATCCTGAAAGGAGATCTGCCGATTTTTCCAGAATTTTTACTCTGCCCCCTCCACCAACTGTCCATAAGACCTCAACTCCCCCACTGAGACATCCTTTATGGATGACTCCTGAGGCACTTAAAGATTAAAACAAAGGACGAGCCTCACAAGTCTCACACTGCAATGCTGGCCACAATAGTTTAGTCACCCTCTCTGAACACAAAAAAGGAGCCCAGCCTCACCTTTGAAGTTGTAAGCCTTACTCAAATTCCAGAAAACAACAGCCAGACATGACTATATATTATATAATTTATTTTGTGAACTACACAGGGACGCACATACCCTACGTGATCTGATCGGACGCAGGTGCAAAATGTAGGTATCACCTACCAGGTTGAAAGTGTTTTCTTTAAAATGTAGTACTAAACCAAACAAAATTTACAAATATCCTCATGGAACAATACTAAACATTTAGAAAAATAAGGAAAATGTCTCTTTAATGCGTAAGCCATTCAAAATTGGGCCCCAAGTGTTGTGCGAGGCGAACTACAATAGAGCGCCTGCGGGCTGCTTCAGAACTGCACAGGCACTGAATGCAAAAAAGAACCACAGTGCTTCCACGGTGGCATCAGTTCCAATTTAAGCACAATAATAGGGCAGAGCACAGTATTCTGCACTTGCATCACAAAAGGAAAAGACCAGTAATCTCAAATTTTGTGTACAATCCCTAAAACAGAGGCTAAAAATCCACAACAAAACCCCATGATCCTATTTTACACTAAGTTCCCCTCACACAAATTACAAACATCTACTTTACATATGCAACTGATTAATTCATTGCAAATCTTGCTTCCCTATAATATAAATTTTCTTTGCTTTCAAATAACTCATAATTTCCAACCACTCCCATGGCACAATTTAACCTAAATAAATCCATTCAGGTATGCTTCTCTCATCAGTTATTTTGCAGCGTAGTAAATTCTAACTACGTATTATGGGGTGAATTTTGTACATAGATATGACAACAGTGACACAAATGGGCCAGTTTTGGTGATAAATTTCTTCTGGTGAACTGAAAGCTTTAACTACAGCCTCCTTCTCCAGGAACAAGACCATAGCTGTGCCACCAGCTGAGCCCAAAATGGTACCTTTAGAAGAGGCCATCACTGGTACCTGCTCTGTTTTGATGATGCAGACACACAGAGTATGTCACCCCACAGTCCTCTGCTCATGTAAAAGAAGAAGATTTAGAAAGATGACAAATCCAACCATGTATCAAGCTGATCCTAAAACAGCTTGCTAAGTCATAAAAATGCAAATCTTACCAAGCTGGCGAGACTAATAAATAATAGAACAGCTTTTACCAAGTCCAAGATGTGCTAGACAGAAAAAACTAAGGTTTGGTTTGTTGGGGTTTTTGGTTTTGTTTTTCTTTTTTGTCTGCAGAAAAGGTTGTCTTTGTGAAGAAGAGGCAGAGATGATTTTAAAGAAGGAAGCAAGGAGACCACTGGAAACAGAAGTCCAGGAAGACAACTGATGAGATAAACCCTAATGAAAGCCTCTGATCATCAATCTGCAAAGAACTCAGCACCTTGTTTTGCAACACCTGCTAAGAAAAAAACATTTCAGTGACACGTTATCTAAGTGAAACAGATTAGCCCATGGGATGGTACCTTGATATAGCCATCCATGTGTTCATGTGGTTTCTAAAGCTGAAAAAAAAGGGCATCAGGACTACTTAGTCTGAGGTCTCAGGTTAAATAGGATATAGACTTCCACTCAGTCACACCTCTCCTGAGCTCTCTAGATCTTAGATGCATTAGAACATGTCTCTCAAGACAATTACAGTGTTTAAATCAAGACTTCAAGTGACAGAGAACCTACTGGGGCAAGATGTTCCAATGCTTAATTACACTATGTTCATTATGGTACATAGGGCAAAACTACTCTGCTCAGGAGACATATCAAAGTCAATAGAGGACAACAACCTAATCTGCTAGCTCCAGCTTACTTTATGGAAGAAATTCAGGCTAAAAAGACAAGGCCTACACACCCTTTCTTAAAGCGGGGTGTGGCATACTATATTCCACAAATGGGCATAACGTCCTCTTATCTCCTTAATTATGGCAAACATGTCCATCTCTGTTTAAAATACATACCCATTCCTGTGTAACCCAATGTGGAGTTTCAAGTTTGAAAATACTCTGAAGTTCATAATTTCTGACCGATTGAGGCAAGGAAGGAGACACACAAGACTTTCCATTCAAAAATATTGAATAGCACACAAAATAATAATCTAATAACTTAATGCAATGCAAGTCTCTTGGAGTTGAAACACAGCAGCTTTATAGTAACATGAGCTGTTTAGGACATGAAGAGATTAATATTTTATCCCAACTGAATTTCATGTGGAATTTTGATAAGAACGTAATTTCCCAAGCTGACTAATGAGCCAGGCCTGTGAGGAGGTGTAATACCCCTTCTGTACATGAAGCAGTGTAAAATCTATAGTTACCACACATGTTAAAGAGTTTACTTTCATATATCACCCAAAGTCAGCAATCCAGCTACCCACTGACTCCTAACACTGTTCTTAACACTGTGTATAAGCAGAGTACTCTTCAATTTTGTCTTGAGCATCATCTACATTCTTTGCACAGGACAACTTGCCTAAGAGACATCCCAGATAAATGTTCATCTTCTAAAATCTGGCAGGATTACAGGAGAACAGCATGTATTCTGTAGCATACTACAGAAAAAAACCCCTTCAACTGGCTGGGTAAAACATTTATTCAGACTTCTCCATCTCTAGTTTATACACATTGCGTATGTATTAACTGAAATATTTATCAAGTCAGCTGCATTGTGTTTATAATATAAATGGGCCTGTACGGAAAACTTGAGACAAAAAGATATTTTATATAAGATAATTCAATCAGGAAAAAACCCTCTTCAAACAAAAAAGAAGACTTATGCAGAACAAATTAAGTGATTCGCTCACATCAATAACATTCAAATAACATTTTTACTTTTTCTGAAGCTTCTTTGTAATGGAAATCCACGTTTCTGTCACATGCAAACAGGTTATGTAGAAACACCTATGAAAAAAAAAATTTACTTTATTTCTCTGTAATCACGATATGTGTATTCCTTGGCTGGGGAACCAAAACGTTTTAATATTATGATTACAAAAGAATATTTAACCCAATAGAGTACTGCAACTTCTGAATTCTGAAGCTTTTTTTCCACTTAAAAACATTTACAGTGATATAGTGCACATTTTAGGATATTCAGAATGACATAAAAATCACTTCAATAACATGATGCAAAGCACTATACTAGCATCAAATCACTCCAGTGGATCAATATAATTCAAAGAATTTTTAAGAGGAAAGATCATGTAACTGCAATCTTCATCCTGTGCATCTATCAGCTAGCTCACAGCTCTTTGCATCAGTTTCTTCTTATGCTCTTCTCACTATTAAAGCTTCCAGACTATTAATAGCCCCTTGATGTTCTCTTGGTTTTACCACCCTGGGGCCCCCAGTGCTTCCTCAGCTCCCTGCAAACCACCACAGCCCCAAACAAAACAACTTCCAACAGCTCAACACCAGCACAGCTCCAGTGACCAAGCAGAAGCAACTGTAAGAAAAAAAAAATTACTTTTGAGCAGGTTTCTCAGGGTAATGAGAGTTCTGGCAGAGCAGGATGAGCAACTATGATGGTTTTCTCTAAAGGTGACATCTTTAGTGGGCTGCCCACCATTGTGCAACAGAACAGGCCCCTTCCAGCACAGTGCAAGCGAGCAGGTGAGATGGAATTAAATCTGGGATGCCAAGGAAAAAGGCACATCACACATGACTCTACCCCCTGTGAGATGGGGACTTGCTGTGTGCCTGCAGCTGATGGGGAGGAATTTGTAATGCCATGGGAGCTGTCAGTGCACCAATGCATCCCAGTGACTAACGACATGCAGAGGATGGATATAGAGACTTTACAGCAGGGTAACAACACTGACACACTTGTACCACCGGTAACATCTACTATGTTGAGTGGTGGTTTATACTCAAGGGAAAAACTACAACAAATAACCCCGTGTGAAAACCCCCCATACACAACACCATCCAGTAAGAGTCAAGGCAAGGCCAACAGACATTGTGTGGTGGTTTTGAAGAGTATGTTCTGTTAACCTGGTCAGTTTTGCACAAAGGTCTAAAATTTACCAGGCTGACTTCTTGGCTGGGCAAACAGATTGTCAGAAGAATTCTACCTCATAAAACAGACTATCGTGTATCTGGGATTTTCATGTATATGTTTTTTCATATGGAAAAGCAAAGTCATCTTGTATTTTAAATTCAGCTTAGATCTCCAGTATCTGGACAATACATCCCAGGAAGAGCCAGACGCACTCAGTTACATTTTTATCCTGGTGGTCCTAATACGGGCAGCAAATCCAGCATAGCTGCAGCGTGCAACATTTCTGTACACAATCAGCTCATCAGTAGTGATTCCTGCTTGAAGTCCTAAACACGTGACAAAGTTTTATTCTAAGTTGAGGTAGCTGGGCCATCAGACTGAGAACCTCAGTCAGAAATATGGATGGTAAAGCCAGAATTCACCTTCAGAGTGGGTCTCAGTTAAAATGAAAATACCTTGGTGATAGACATATAAAAGCTGAACAGAAACTTGCCTTGTGCATTGGGGATACTGAACACAAATAAAATCTTAGCATCTGATAATGACACAACTTGCAATACTTCATGTGAATCCTAGACACAATATATTCCTGAATATATCATAAATCATAGTAAGCACTATGACAATAGGCAATTTTGAAAGGTGCTGAATGTCTGCAGAGCATAGAATATCGGTATTAAATAAAAGCTACACTTTAAAATCTATTTTTAAAAGCATTTTCCATTCTCTTTGGTAAGTTCTTCACTTTTTCACCAGAAAGTAATTATCAACTATCGTTCCCCCCCAGTCCCTGCATAGCCAACAACAACTATAGCTCTAATTAATAATTTATAAATTCTGCATGAAATACAATTTAAAATAAAACTGATTTTGTTCTATCTAATTAACAAATTTTTATATAGTTCTTTAACATAAGTTGGTAAACCACCTTCCATATAATGCAATTACCAATTTAATGAACTGAAAGGAATGCTCAAAAAAACCCTAAACCCAAGATTTGGGCAGATAACACAACTTAATAACTCAGAATTATAAAACATTTAAATTATTATTAGGATTACTACCCTCTTAGCAAAGAGATGGCACATCAATTTTGAATTAGATGTCTATATTCAACAAGATGCCAAAGAAAATAGAGTGTGTCATTTTAATATGCTTACTTATACCAGCATAATATTCAAACGTTAAAAAGGCCACAAAATAAATGCCTCCACAGGAAAAAAATAAAAACAAAATAAAAAATCTCCATGGCTCAGACCCAGCCATCAGAAAAATTCAAAGAATCAAAAAAATATGCATTTGAATTGCACCTTTACAAGTGGCCAGTGAGGCACTTTGTGAAAATTACTGGTTTTCAAATGATATTTAAGTCTCACTTAGAGAGGAAAAACTCTTTCAAAGAATAATAGATTTTTTTTTATTCTATCTTCAATGGTCAGATTTCCATAATATGAACTGCTTGATAGTCACTTTCCCTTTAAATTATTTTTTAACCATACAGGCAGTCACATCTGATTTCTGATTCTCCTTACCTTACTTTTCCTTTCAATTACTTCAGTTCTTAATACGAACAATAAGAGTGCTCATTGCATGTCCTCTGTGGGACTCCTGGAACTTAGATACTCAATAGACAGGTGCATAGATAAGGATTCAAAGTCTTTGTTCCACTGTCCAGACAGAATATGTTTAATCTTTTTTCTACCTTTTCTATGCCATTTAAACTTTAACCTAGTAGTAACTTTTACTGCCTTGATTCACAATTCAAAGGTATAAAGATGAAAAGTCCTTGCCTTGGAACGTAGCTTGAAAACTTCATTCTTAGTCTGTATTTCTTTTGAACTTCTTCTTGTGGTTTTTGTCTTTATTTTTCCAGGGTGCCAACTTTACAGTATAGGACTTTCCAAACCTAACAGCAGGGCTACTTGGAAGGAAAAAAAGTAGAGCAAATTTGCCCGGAATCAGCTCACCTTAATGGAAAATATTTAAATTACTGACCAGGGTTGATTAGAGGACAGTCAGTTGATCCACGCCCCCCCCCCCCACCTTCTTAAATATGCTACTAGTGACAGACTGTTGAATATAATTGTAAACATACACAGCAGCCCAGCAAGCATGGGACAAAGAGCCAATATAAAAGTAAAAGAAAAACCACACTCTGTACAGCACATAACACATCACATTTAATTGTACAGAGATAACAATTTACAGTCACGATCACGGTATATAAGTAATGTATCTGTGTACCTAAAAGAAGAAACCTTTTGCACTAGCTGAGATAGATGTTAAAAGCATGTCTCTTTCAGAACAGATAAATATACACATTTCTGGAAAACTGAAATCTCTTCCTGGAGCGTGAAAGGTGGTGCTGCCGTATGTCACACCGGCTCAGTCACGACTCACTGACCGTGCTGATCCAGTAATGCACCAAGCTGCTGAGTGAGGTGCCAGAGGCATGGGCACACATGCTGACCTGGCACCCTGCTCCAGAGGGACAAGCCACCAACAGAAGGGCGACACACCAACCAGCTCAGCTTGCCAGAGGTCACCTGTGAGAGCCCATCTCACTACTTCAAATTTCATGTGGGAGCTATCCTAACAAATAAAAGGTTGCTCTGATTCTTAAAATGTGCTGCCTTTCACCTCTCTCTTGGATTAGGGGGTGAAAAAAGCAAAGCTGCAATGGTGTATAATGCCTATTATCTGAACTGCTTTTCAGAGCTAATAGCTGGAAGAGCTTTTGTAGCTCCTTTAGACCTTCTAACAGGACTGTCACTCAGCTAGGAAAAGCAGAACTGCCTGCCCACTGCTAAGGGAAAAACACAGCAAGGCCAGGAGGATACTCTGTGCCTCTCCCAGCACAGCTCCCTGGAGCCCAATTACCATATCCTGCAGCCAGCAGAGGGGAAGAGCAAGCTGTGTGTCTGGGCATGGGGCTTGCTCAGTGACCACGGCAAAACAAAACCAGCTTCACGGAGCTGAAGCCAAGGGGTCTAGGGCTCCTTGGAAAAAGACAGTCTGCAGAAATAGTGATTCGGGTTAGCTGCAGAATTTTCCAAGGCCCTACAGCATTTTCAAAGATGGAACTGGATCATTTTCATACATACCACACCAGGAGCATTCATATATTTACTTATTACGTAAGGACTTTATTGCATACAAAGGAAAAAGATAGTTGTGCCCATCTAGCATCCTTTAATTAATTACTGTATTTTCATTTCAGGAAATGACAGCCTATCCCCCTTCCTTAAGGAACTATAATTAAGTCTAAAAATTATATATTGTGAAAACTAGTCCAATTATTGCTTAGCATTTTATCAAAACTCCTACTTTGCAAAAACCCCTGAAAGTCAATAAGTTGCTTCCAGAAAACATCCACTGCTTATAGAATGTTAGCACATCATTCAAACTACTTCAGAATTACTAGAGGTCTGTTCTTTACTGAAGTTTTCTTTGCCAATTAAAGAGAGATCAAATGAATACCCCCTTCAACAAGGTGAAAGCCATCAAAGAGGCAGGATTACAGCATGCAGACTGTCAGGTAGCGATGTGATTACCAACATAAAACCTGAAGCTATAAAAAAGCATTTAAAGTAATTATGTAAAGGATATGCCCTCACACTCTATCATTTAAAAACCATTTAACTCATTATTTAAATTTACAAACAGATGTAAACCCTTTTCAAACACAAAACTGATGTCCATCACTGCATTCTCCATGCCTTGGAAGAAATTTGGATTTTAATTTATTGAGCCATACAAACTTCTGAAGTGCTTCCTTCACCATTCAGTCTAGATTTATAACCAGGTAATAAAAAAATTAAAGGGCATACATATACTGTACTTACTAACTTCTTTCATTAAAAAAGCCATTGTTGAAGAGCTTCCTTTGCTTAAGCAGGTGGTACTTGGGGAAGCACTGCAAAGATCTAATAGTATCTTTGGAGAAGTCAGAGGAAGTATTCTCACTATCTCAAAAGTCCTAAAGTCTTCAAAAATCCATTTAGAACAATAGAACGATTTAGAGTATGAGTTAACTCTGCCTTCAGCAAGAAGAGGTGAGTCAAAAGTTATAAAGAAATGGTATGAAAGATCTAGGACAATAACAGACAAGTGGGAAATTGACAAAAAACATGAGAAGGAAGAAAAAAAGGAGGGATAAAGACATGACTGTGAGCCATAAATTAAACCGCCATGGTTCTTACAAAAACTTGTCAACCAATTTTTTTATCGCTTTCTTTCCATTTGTAACTTTTGAGTTCTTCCCTATTCAAACTAATATACAATCCATACAGACTGTACAAAAATATGAGGTCTGAATCTTTCTAGTTTAGAGTTAGTTATAAGATTACCCGAGAAACACTGAAGTTTATACAAGAGTATTGAATGAATTCTGGAAAATGTCCACAGAGACATTTTCAAGGCTCTAGGATGTCTGTAAAGAAGGCCTGACAGGTTTTAACTTCTGCTGTCTATTTGATTCATAACTGAAAACTTATAAAGTATGTAAAGGCTATTCTTCCCCGGTTTTCCTGCTTGATTTACAGGTGATACACTTTCATATTTAAGACTTTAACAAATACCTCGGTCTCGAATATTACCCAAAGATATGCTTAGATATTTTATGCACAGATACAAGTCAAAGAAATCCACAAAATTCAGATTTTTGAATCTCTTATTCCCTTTGGTATATTCAGTCTTTGTTTTTGTTATGCTCATGCTGGCACCAATTCTTTAATTTCTCAGCTTTCACACTCTACTCCAGACTCCCTCAAATTCTAATACAAAAGCAAAAGGATCATCTGTAACAAGTCTTCCAGGAATTCTTTACTTCATAAAGAACTTATAAAAGAAATAAACCTGTTTTAAACCTCATTGGATTTTTTTTTTTTAAACTTGGTTACAGGGAATAAAGGAAAAAAAAAATTAAAAACCTTCCCTTAAGTCAGTTTCCATGCCATTTTTGATTCCTACCCCGCATAGTCCCAGAAGCAGAGAAAATCTGCACATTTTCTCCATGTCATGAGAACTCAAGTACCACAGTCTCTACTAAAGTAATTCTGAACAGTGTAGAAATTTCAAAGTGTATGCATTTAGCAGTAAATTGAAAGAAGGCAATCCTAAAGTATAAATATTCATTTGCATTTAAAACCAGATTTGTCTATTTATATATTTTTTTAATAAATATGCTTTTATTTGCTAGTCTTGAGACAGTCAGGAATCGTGTTAAAATCAAAGAGTACATATTTTATCTAACAAGAAGTTAAACACGTTTCAGTGCAAGTGTTCAACACATTGGAAAAAATGCTTCCTTTACCCTTCTTATGAAAGGAAGGGAAAATCCTAATCAATATATTTCCCCCTATATTCATCAAATCCCAGACACTAATTATATCTCAGGCACAAGCAGGGTGCTTTGAATACAGAGCAAGCCTAAAGTGGCAGTCAATAGATTGATTATTTAGTAAAGCAGGATACAGATATAGGCACCCTACAGTTGACAAAACTGTCACCAGTGATATCGATTCTTTAGATTGCTTCCAACAGGTTCTTGTTCGTTCTGCCGTCACCTACGACTTTCCGTGGTTTTTGTTGCTACAGACAATAAACTCACAAAACATCCCAGCTGGATCGAGAAAAACAGCCCATATCCTGTACTCTTAATTCACAGACAGATATTTAGCCCTTTAAAACCTATCCTCAGAGGTATAACAGAATCACAGCTGCCCTGTAAATTTACAACTGTGTTTTCTTTGCATCATGTAAGCACAGAGGGCAAAAGTGTTGCTCAGGGCTTAAGATG
>WEIT01010369.1:92634-107812 GCA_013389985.1 Dryoscopus gambensis | reverse complement strand
TTTCACATGCCTATTTTCCTAACAGCAGTAACAAAAATAAAAGGAGCTAAATGACAGTTAATTATCATCTTTGACTGCCTGGTTTTTGAGTTCTTTCATGATTTTTGCCATGAAAAACACACAAGACACCACTGCATCAAATGTTGGAAGAAGGAAGCCACATGCATCCAGGAAAACCCCAAGTATAATATTCAGTAAACTCTCAGAATTTAGAAACCTCCCTTCAGTACTAACACATTGACTATTTTTTTGGTGCAAAATTAGTTCTAAAAGCCTGGCTACAACATTCAAATTGTTCACCAATCCACCCCCCAAAACCACTTAATTTGATCAGAACAGCAAAATAGAGGCTACAATATATAATTAGCTATGTAATCTACTGTGACTAAACTAGCTTTATTCCAGCCCATTCACATGTGGATAATCTGAAAAATCCTTTCTGTAGTACATGTTATAGATAAAACAAGCCTGATAAAGTAGCTTATCAAATACAAGTTGAAGTGCTTTGTTATTCAACTAAACTAGGAAAGCATTCAAATTATCCAGATGTCATCAGTACTTTAATATATTTTTGCAAAGTAGTTTTAAAATTGGAATTAATTATTTCAGGATCCATGAGCATTTACATTTATCTAGACATGCAGTAGTAGGTTTCTGAAGATTTACTGAAAGTTTCCATTTATTTATGGCATAGTATAACATCACAGACTATCCTACACCAGAATGTCTGCAGGATGGCAGAGAAATACAATCTAAATGCAGGGGGTGTGTGGAAGGAGGCACACCTTCAAGTTTTATTTTAAAAACTCTCCCATTTCCTAACACTTGAGCAACTATCATTTACAGTGAAATTTCTAACAGAAGCAAGACATCACAGTACATGAAAGAAAATGAACCATTTGGCAACATGTACAAATACAAAAGTTGATAACACAGTTAATTATTCCTTTCCTTCGCCAGCTTAACCATGAAAATCCTGAATGTTATCTCTCAGCTATAGTTCTCAAGAGTTCTACAAAGGCTTCTTCAAAACTAAGCTATCATCACTGAGTACTAGGAAGTACAAATTCCACAAAGGTACTTCTCTCATAGTGCATTTCATTTTCTCCACATGCCAGTCCCTGGTAGTCCCTTTGTGTTTCAAGAGTTACTTGTTACTTGCTGTGAAGCAGAGAAAGAAATAATAATA
The DNA here is from genome assembly GCA_013389985.1 of Dryoscopus gambensis. Taxonomy (NCBI): domain Eukaryota; kingdom Metazoa; phylum Chordata; class Aves; order Passeriformes; family Malaconotidae; genus Dryoscopus; species Dryoscopus gambensis. The sequence goes on along the minus strand of WEIT01010369.1, from coordinate 106,623 downwards.
TAGGCATCATTCTCCTTGTTAATGTTCTCTTGTGCTCTTCAGATTTCAGTCACTCTTTTCTCATGGCCATTCTGTGTTTCGTTTTCAATTGCCCAGAATGTCATCATCACAACAAAAAGCTCAGCCTACTGAGGTGCTACCAATGCCACATGATCTTTGTGACTGCTCTTTTGTAGTGCACTAACAATGACAGCTAAGGAAAGAAGCAAATTTTCAGACAAATGGTGCTTTGGAGGCAAGTCTCTTTTTTTGTGCAAGAGTGACACAGCATATAAATTCAGAAGTAAATGCAGCTGTGACATTTGAAGGCATAATATCACTTTGTAAAAGTTTCAGATCATCTTGAAAGGAAGAAGGATCCCCCGTTTCTTGTTCCTTCTCAAAATGTGTTGCATAATCTTGTTTCTAATTTCTATTTTAAAAATACTTGGAGCAAAAGATGGCAAAAATAATTCCAGTACTTTTTTCCCTGAGAAAAACCCTAATAACCACACAATTACAACTCATAACAACAATAACATTAATAATTCAGGTAAAGATTAGAACACACGCACTGAAGAATATGTGCTCCACTTATCACTTAGCCACGTTGTCATTCTTTAAATAAAACGCAGTGTAAGACTCTTACCATCATTTTTTCAAACAGTGCTATGATTTCTCTTTCCGACAGTGGTTTTGGAGCAAAATCCTCTGGGTCCATGGGTGTGGATGACCAATCTGTAGAATGTGACTGCTTCATATGTGGCAGAGGAGGTCTTTCTTTTTTACTTCTTGGAATTCTTATACTGGCAAATCTATCCAACTGAAAACACAAGGTATAACATGTCACATACTGCTTCCATTCTGTGTAACCCTTATTAAGATGGGTGTTCTTTGAAGTTAAATATCCCTCTTTTTCTGTGGTAGCTTAACTGTTATTTAACTGCCTTATTCTAAAGGTTTTTTCTAAAGATACATATGACGGTCAGTTGCCTAGCACTGGAGTTAACTGACCAGAATCCCATTACATTAGAGAGAAATCATGCAGAACATGAGAATTTTACAGAAAGTTTGGAGGAATAGATACCTACAAAACCAATTTATGAAGAACTCTTTCCAAGCGTTACATGTAGAATATGAGAAAGCAGGCTTATTTACCAAAAGCTTAGTTTTAAAGTGGTTTTAGTTACTCAGAAACAGCTGTACTCCTAACATGGCTATAGAATATATAGATATGCAAAGAAACTACTTTTTATTAAAAGACAAGTTAGCATAACTAAGACACGGTTCTATTTATTTTCTTACTTGCATCATATTATACAAAATTTAGCGCCTTTGTTCCAATTATTTAGAAATTCATTTTGGAGAAACCATTGAATCCTCTATTGAAGTTACACAGGGTACGTTTATGATTTCATGAAGGATCCTTATGACTAATCCACAGCACACGCCAATTGCTCTGGCTTTATTTAGCCTTTCAAGAGCCAAAAACCTTCTTTGGAAAAGTGGTTTGGGTTGTGGGATTTTTACCTGGTTAGGTATTTATCAACTTTTTGATCAAGAGTTACTAAGTGAAACTTCACACATTTTCAAGGCTAGAGCTTGTGTGTTTTAAGGTACACGGGCAAGGACCAACAGAACCCAAAAGCAGCTGACACATAATGAGATGCACTACATCTTCATCATCTTTGCAGCATCCTTTTGAACAGATATGAACAGCAACATCACACTTGTCAACACAAAAGAAAGTTATGGAAACATTTGATGCATAAGAGATTTTGGACAAGATTTCAACCGTATGAACAGACTTCTATCTTGGAATGCTATGCAAAAATATTCTGAGGCTTCCGTATATCTTTAAGATAAGTATCTTGAGACAAGTACATCAGTTACCAAACTAAATGACAAGTAAAATTATTATAGCATCTGTGGAATTAAGATCAGAGAGAGCAAAGAAAATCAGTAGCAAAAATTGGGTACAAGTGTTCCACTCTAGTCAGAGCAAGAATTGACTATCAGACATCCACGAAGAGACGTTTAGAGGAAAAATATAAAGACTTTCGTTCTTCCTGTTCAAAATTGAAAAGAAACAGGTTTTGGAACATAGAAATGGATTCTAAGCCACTCACAGATGGTGGTAGAACAGGCAAAAGCAGAAAATTAATATAGCATAAACATAAAAGAGCTCAGCATGGATGATGGAGCCCTTCTGTTTCACATCAAACCAGCAGGCAATGAGGAAGAGCATACTCTATGGGAATAATTACATAGGCAAGACCCAGGAAGAAAAAGAATGCAACAAAAGCAAAAGGGACGGTAACATCACTGGAAGTGAAGTAGAGAGTAATCAGTGGCAAAAACCATCTTACATCTTAACTAGAAAGCAATTTCCCTTCCTGCTTTTAAAACCAGAAGTCTATGGTAAGCATGGGGGGTTGAAGCCAGACTTCAAACTGAACTGACTAGAATGGAATTGTAAAAAAATCCTATTATATGAGATTTTACTTTTCAAGCAAGGTCTTTTACAGAGCACTGATGAAAGGCAGCATGCCTGCTCCAAAGAATGAGTTAGCCAGTAGCTTCTCCATGCCCCCCACATCTTCACTATAAAGTGCATAACATAAGACACAAGCCATTGTATTTGCAGATGGTTCACATGCGGACTTCAAGAACGTGTAGACGGAAGACACTTGGGCTGAAATAACAGATTTCAGCCCATGAATCAGTGAACAGAGAACAAATCAGGTTTAAGACAGCTGTGCCCTAAATTCCTTTTCCAGTATCTCCTGAAAAATCTCAGTCCCCTTTTTACAGTCTGTGCTCCCCAAGTGCCTCCTCTTCCTTCTCCTGCTTCACATGGCAGCAGCAATAGCAGTTCCAGCCAAGCAGAACCATCATGAAATACCCCATGCAGTCCCAAAGGTCCACTAGAAACAGAATGCCCTTGTTCAGGGAGAAGAGCCTATTCCTTCTTGAAAAGAGATATTTCACTTGTTCCCATTTTTAGTTTATAGTTTGGTTTTAAGCTTCTCTTGAATGTATAGCAGATGTTTTCCATCATTATACATTACGTTATAAAGTTCATATTCCCCATATTCACCAAATCCTACACCACTCATCCTGGAGGAGGAAAGCACATCTTGGAATATATTTGATCAAGCAGAACATGTAAGACCAATTGAGATAATAGGATTATAAGCATGCTTAAACATGTGTCGAACTAATTACTTTAAATAATTTAAAACAATGCAGTCTAAAAAGATTCCCATACATTAGTAAAAGGGAATTCACAACAAGACTTGCACAGCAGTACAGTGTGGATATTCTACATATTCTTCCCTTTTGAATTATACATTGATAGTGCTTCAGAAAAGTTAACACCTCTCAGTATTCCATACAGGCGAATAATTTCATGGTCCACAGAAAGCACGATACAGAAAGAATAGAAATTTCATTGCTTGGATGTAATGAAATCTACTACTGATGCTGCTGGCGATCCAAGTGCATAGAGGAGGAAACAACAAAAAAAAGTTCAATAATCTTCCATGTTACACTAAAACATTTTAAATCAGGCTAACCAACAGGCTATAGCTAAGCTTAGCTTTGATACAAAGTTTCACTACAGTTTAAAGCACGTTTGACCTTGTATCTCTTCTATTTTTTGGTATTTATTTTACCAGTGAATACATATAGATGCATACAGAACAGTGCTCTAGGACAAGAAGAACAATATCTGTATGAGGCAAAATGAAGCAACCATAGAGGATGGATGGCAAAGTTTCATTTGCTTATTTCATAGGCTCCCTATTATTCCACTGAGAGCCCATGAAATAAGAAAGTGATTTCATGCCCACACCATGGCCCTGAATAGTCAAAGTTACACACAGATCCACAATACAAACTTTCTGGCTCATCACACTTTCTGATCAGGTCCCTAGAAAGTAAATCTATTTGTGCTCTCATTTTGATCTTAGTGATGACTTCTTATACCATTCTCTGTAAGAAAATTGCATATATTGAACTTACACACTTGATAATGCAGGAATTAATGGATTAGTTACTGCTAGACTAATTGTTGGCGCTACAGCTTATCAAGACATCACTCCTAACAGAGCTGCTATGCATGCAGGAATGAAAGGTGTTACTTCACTGCCACCCTGCCTCTGTCATCTCCCCCTTAATTAACACATCAAATCACCTATTTCTATATTAAGAAATTCCTCAAAAATGAAATCCAGCACATGCATGTATAAAAACACATTCATTATCACTGTAAGTGATGGCCTTGCTAATACCACTGAAAATGGCTCTTGTGATGGCCCTGCTTCTTCATCGTCTCCACCCTCTCCATCCTCCTTGTTCTCCTTGACAGCTTTTGCTAAAGCTTTTTTGAAGGGTGACTTTCATATACATTTCTTCTGCTTGAACACACGGGCAAGTAACACCAGCACATGTAGTTTCTCTGCTTCAGTGGCAGTGTTCATCATCAGGGTTGAACACAGCGGCTGGAGCAGCTGCAGGGCCTGGTGTCCCACTGTCAGATTCAGAGACCTCTTTTCTCTCCAGGGCGCTGGAAAGTCCTGGACGTGGCTTGGTACGCCTGGGCCAGGCACCAACACATTGCAGCGGTTTGGGTCCTCCTGGGTTGCCAGCACACCTTTTCCAAGGCCAAAACTTTTACCAGTTTTTCTGGATTATGCACCTGCTAGGGGTAAAATGCAAACACAGACCACTGCCCTAATTACTGGCCCATAGAGTCCCACACACCCCTCCACTCCAAACTATCCAGCTTTTGAGCAAATGTCTGGGTGATGTTCTTAATTAAGACTCTGACCTTAAACAAGACCTTAACCATATGCAGCAACATGCTGGCTCCCAGAAAAAGTATCAAGTTGGTTTCAAGGGTATTCACAGGATATTCAAAATCTTGAAAGTTCTCAAAGGCTATTGTAATCAGCCTGGCGGAGAAGGAATGAAAGGAGGAGAGAAGAAAGATGTAGGAAGGTATCTTCCCCATAGGTTGTCTTTCTGAGGACACAACTTCTGATACCTCATTATGAAGACAGAGCACTACAGAATTATTACAGTTTAACCTAAAATATGTTACTAGAAGTAGTGAACAGCCTTCTTTCTTCCACTCCCATTCTCATAAAGAAAGACACATTCACATTATATATAAATATATATATATGGACCATCAAGACACTGATGATGATCACTAAGCACAATTTATTAGCAGAGCTCTGATATGAAATATGTATAAGTACAAAATAGTCCTTTCCTGAGTGAAGGCATAAAGCCAAGAGTATTGCTTACAGCTTTTGCTTTTTCTCCAGGTGTCCTTCTCACTCTGCCTTATGTTAGGACAAAAAGTACTGCCACCCTTTATTTTCAAGTTCACATTTTTAACTGCCTGCTATTTATATACTCAGTAAACACATTTTCACATCTGAAAAATCTGCTCAAGCACTGCAGCATAGCTCAGTCTCCCAGACATTTTGCCAGTCATTTTCATCACAGAAACCACCCGCTCAGTCATAAAAGGCTGCTGTAAAACCCCGATGCTGACACACAACAAAGACTATGGGGAACATTAACAATATGGGAAGGAGCAAAAGGAGACTACAAAGTGGAACAAATCCTGTGTCTTCACTTGAAATAATTATTATTCCTACTGGATAGGGAACAGACACAACGAACTGGGTTGCAACAATTTATTTCAGTATCTTCAGAACTTTAAGCAACCCAGTTAACCAGGAGAAATACTTCTCAGAAGATCAAAGAAGTTACTTCCAATGACTCTGAGTCAAAGACCTCTTAACATAATTTTCCTCCTTGAAGCTCCAGAAGATTAAAAAAGTATATTCTTTTTTTGACAGTCAAATTGCTCTATAAGATTAACTTCTTAGTATGTGAGAAATTCCTCTGCTAGCAGTAGAGCTTATAGGAAGAGCAAGACTTGCATAAACCGAGATACACAGAAGAATCCCTTTGATAAAGTAACTTCTTATATGTAATAATATGCTCAATCTCAGAGATTATTTTACCAATCTAAAATTTATAGAATTTAGGCATGTGCACAGTCACATGCTAAACGTGTAGACAATATTTCATTCTGAATCTTCTTTCTCTATATACTGAAAATTGTACAGCCCTTCTAATCTTTAAAGCAGTTTCTAATATATTAGTCTAATTTTACACTATAAGGAATTTTAGTATGCTTTTCATTTTTGTCTACATAAAATACCTTTTAATAAAATTCTGTTAATATACAGGTTTTGTTAACCTTTCTGAGCCTAATTCTCACTCTCTGCCAATGCTGAGGCAGGCATGCCAGCAAACTGCATCTCAGGAAGTGCAAGTTCCTCTCCCCAAGAGGCAGGAGGGGACCTAAGAGACAGGGAGAATGCAGGTAGGTCCCTGCCCGGGTGGCAGGTGAATCCCCTCCCAGCCTACCAGGGAAGTTGTCCCAGTACATCTGTTGTTTGTGACCAGAGGACTGGTGGGTGATGTGGTGCATGGAGGCCATTTTTGGCACAGAGAGCACAAAATTTATAAAGTTCTTGATTCTGAATAAAGTAAGAATGGGCACCAGCAGAACTGCGATTTTGGCAGTTTCGGCTAAGGCAGACTTTAGCCTTTTTAGGACGTGGACTGACAGAGTCCCTCGAGAGTCAGTTCTGAAGGGTAAAGAAGTCCAGAAAGGCTGGACATACTTTAAGAAGGAAATTTTAAAGATACAGAAGCAAGCTGTCCCCATATGCCATAAGACAAGCCAGCGGAGAAAAAGACTAGCCTGGCTAAACAGAAAACTTGGACTGAAACTCAGGGCTCAGGGGAGAGGAAAACAGAAAAAGAAAAAAAGTGTATCTCCTCTGGAAGTAGGGTCAGATAACCTGGGGGGACTACAAGGATGTTATACGGTTATGTAAGGAGGCTAAGTAGAAGAGCCAAAGCCAAAGTGGAACTTAATTTGACCACTGTTGTTACAGACAACAAAAGTTTCAATGAATACATTGCCAGCAAAGTAGGGCTATCGAGAGTCTCCATCCTTTGCTGCTTGCAGAGGGTAGCACCATGTCTGGGGATGACAAAAAGGCTGAGGTATTTAACACCTTCTTTACCTCAGTCTTTAATACCAAAACCAGTTGTGCTCCGGAAACCCAACTCCCACAGATGGAAGTTAGGGATGGGGAGCCAAGTGAAGCCCCCCCTAATCCAGGAGGAAATGGTTAGTGATCTGCTATGCAAATTAGACACCCACAAGTCTATGGGCCTGGATGGAATGCACCAGAGAATAATGAAGGAGCTGGTTAAAGAGCTCACTAATCCACTTTCAAACATTTACCAGCAGTCCTGATTATCTGGAGAAGTTCCAGTTGACTGGAAATTAGCAAATATAAGGCCCACCTAAAAGAAGGATTAGAAAGATGATCCAAGGAACCACAGGCCTGTCAAACTAACCTAGGTACCAGCAGAAGTCATGGAACAGATCATCCTACCTGCCATAACACAGAATGTACAGGACCACCAGGGCATCAGGCCCAGCCAACGTGCGTTTGGGAAAGGCAGGTCTTGCTTGACCAAGCTGATCTCCTTCTATGACCATTTGACCTACTCAGTGGATGAGGGAAAGGCTGTAGATGGTGCCTCCCTTGACTTCACTAAAGCATTTCACACAATTTCCAACAGCATTCCCCTGGAGAAACTGACTGCTCATAGCTTGGACAGGTGCACTCTTTGCTGGGTGAAAAACTGTCTGGATGGCTGAATCCAGGGAGTAGTAGTGAATGGTGCTGCATCAAGTTGGTAGCCAGTCACAAGTGGGGTTCCCCAAGGCTCAGTATTGAGGCCAGTTCTGTTTAATAACTTCATCAATGATCTGCATAAAGGGGTTAAGTGCCCTCTCAGTCAGTCTGCAGATGTGACCAAGTTGGGTGACAACTGTTGATCTGTNACCATTTGACCTACTCAGTGGATGAGGGAAAGGCTGTAGATGGTGCCTCCCTTGACTTCACTAAAGCATTTCACACAATTTCCAACAGCATTCCCCTGGAGAAACTGACTGCTCATAGCTTGGACAGGTGCACTCTTTGCTGGGTGAAAAACTGTCTGGATGGCTGAATCCAGGGAGTAGTAGTGAATGGTGCTACATCAAGTTGGTAGCCAGTCACAAGTGGGGTTCCCCAAGGCTCAGTATTGAGGCCAGTTCTGTTTAATAACTTCATCAATGATCTGGATAAAGGGGTTAAGTGCCCTCTCAGTCAGTCTGCAGATGTGACCAAGTTGGGTGACAACTGTTGATCTGTTGGAGGATGGGAAGGCTCTGCAGAGGAATCTGGACAGGCCAGATAGGTGGGCTGAGAACAATGGCCTGATGTTCAATAAGGCCAAGTGCCAGATCCTGAACCTGGGTCACAAAACCCCCTGCAGCACTACAGGCTGGGGTCAGAGTGGCTGGAAAATGGCCCAGCAGAAAAGGACCTGGTGGTGCTGGTTGACAGCGGCTGAACAAGAGCCAGTGTGTGCCCAGGTGGCCAAGGACAATGGCATCCTGGCCTGTATCAGAAATAGTGTGGCCAGCAGCACCAGGGCAGCGACCATCCCCCTGGTGATGCTCTGGTGAGGCTGCACCTCAAATCCTGTGTTCAGTTTCGGGCCGCTCAGTACAAGAAAAGCATTGCGGTGCTGGAGTGTGTCCAGAGAAGGGCAATGCAGCGGGTGAAGGGTCTAGAAAGCAAGTCGTATGAGGAGCAGCTGAGGGAGCTGGGGCTGTTTATGTTGGAGAAGAAGAGGCTCAGGGGGGGACCTCACTGCTCTCTACAAATACCTGAAAGGAGGTTTTAGCAAGGTGGGAGGCGGCCTCTTCCGCCATCTCAAGTGAAAAGATGAGAGGAAATGGCCTTAAGTTGCACCCGGAGAGGTTCAGATTGGACATTAGAAAAAAAAAATTCACTGGAAGAGTGGTTAGGCATTGGAAAAAGGTGCCCAGAAGCATGATGGAGTAATCGTCTCTGGAAGTGTTCAAGAGGCATCTGGATGTGGCTCTTGATATGATTTAGGGGCGATTATGGTGGTGCTATGCTGACAGTAGAATTACATTATCTTGAAGGTCTCTTCCAACATGGATGATTCTGTGATTCTTGGAATGTGGAGCACTTGAGAGAGATAAGGTACCTGCTCAGGTACCTGCTTTCCACTCCTCTGTGGAGCAAGAATGAGACTGCCATCTTTGCAGTTAGTAAACAAACAAGCTAAAAGAAGCATATGTGTAAAAAGCAAGGTGTTTCTGAACTTAATGAGTATTGGTCACTAAAAGTAGACAATTCATCAGCATCTCACAAATAATCCAATTTAAATATTGAAAAGCAGTCTGCATTTTAGATTCTCAACATATTGCTAACATACCTGAATTCAAAAACAAAAATGTTCTTTGTCACCAACATACAACACAGTATTTGTAAGAAATGGGTTGGGAGTAATAAAAGATAAATATTTTAAAAAGCATAGTGCAGCAATAAGTTAACATGCAAATGACTGCCTATGAGAAGGAAGTAAACTTATTATTTCATTGAAAGCTACAAAATCAAGTAATCTTAAACCTTCAATTTCTTTATCTTCTCTTACTAAAAATTTTGTCCTTGTCCCAGAACCAGACACAGAAAGAGTAAACCAACTGAAAACTGAAATAAAGGGATAAAGTTTCCATTTGAAAGCATACCTTCATTCCAAGATGATGTTGCAAGTAAACAGAATATCTACCTTTAAAAGTACTTAAAAGATCTCAAATGTTGTGGTGGTGTAATTTTTTTTACTGTTAGCCTTTTACTAAATCGCTGTCATTTCCCTTTTTAAAAATATATATTCATATAAACAATTTGGTACTACCCTGCAAATGAGGTTTTATTCCTCTGTTATGGGATCTTTGGTATGCTCTGAGAAATTTAAGGAGTTGGGGAAAATTTTTTTTACTGCAGAGCTGACAGGCTTTTTGTCCTTATCCCAAAAATCCACAATAAACCCACTGACTTTTTGGGGCTACAATTACAAGTTGGACAAGTGCAATAAGGCAGCAGTCTAGCCTCTGTAACAGGAAAGAAGAGCACCTCACAAAAACAAACAGCAATATCTTGTGCATCCCAACTATAACCCTTACACAACACTATCAAAACTTGTTTTCTAGTTACCAAAAAATACTTTTGCTTTCAGACAGCTGATAGCATTTCCTTAGCTTTCCAAGATAAACACAAGTTTATACAATCAAACTTGTATTATCAGCCAGTCAGACTCAAATTTCTTAATAACAATTTTCATCCAATGAAAATCTGCTAAAGAAATAGAAACAGATGACTTAAGTCGAACTAGGAATGACAGGTGGAGGCAATATGCTCAACACTACTAAGTTTGCACACCTAATCCACATAACCTGGCTGCTAGTTCCCAAGCTGGCAAACAGCCGTGTTTCTCAGCACGTGTTGCACTGTCCAGCGCACATCTCTCTGCACTTCATCTCCCAGTTACACACAGAAGTAGTTCAGCAAGAAGTCTCTATAGCACTGAAGTTGTAACAGCTGCTCTTTGGGTGATGACAAAACACTACTCCCTAGGCAAATTCAAAGACTTTGTAAAATTATGTGTTTTAAGAAAAAATACTACTATCTACAAAAGAATAGTACAGGCAGTGAAATAGGTAACGTCAAGAGCAGGAAAAAAAAATCTGGTTTGTGGTCAGATACAGAACCTCATCTCTGATCAAACTTGAGAAACATGTTGTTAAGCATGACATTGAATATACTTAACGTTGTTTGAACAAGCATTAATGAGTTCCACAAGCCAATGTTACTTTGTTAAATATGTTATTTTAAGCTAGCCATGCAGCCTAAGTAACTTTAATATTAAACATGTAATCACAGATATCTTAACTATACTGCATGTAGATTGGTACAATTACCTGTGTCAGGCTCATTTAGCTGTGATTACAGCATACTTCAAAGCTATCCATACATTTTTGCTACTCGTACTGATTACGTTACAGGTAATTACCAGTTCAGTGAGACTTTGCCAATTAACTAAATTATCTTCAAAGTTAAGATAGTTTCTTGTATCAGTAAGGTTATTTCTATTGCATTAGCAGTAAGGTTATTTGCTTAGCACAGCCAAAGCAAAACTTGTCTTACCACATCATCTGTCAGTGTCTTGATATTTAAATGCTGTAATCAAACAGGAAAACCGTCATGTCAAAATTGTGCAGTTAAAAAAAAAAAAGAAAGGCTCAGTTATAGTTACTTTTATTCAAAATCACATGCAATTTAAACAGTGTTAAATCCCAACACTTGAAATAAAAGTTTCTTAGCAAGTTGTACCTTGTTTGTTTACAATGCACAGCAAGTTATACAGATTTTTAAAAATCTTCCATTTGATCCTGCAACAGAATATCAGAAGAATATGAACCAAGCACAGCTTGAAACAAGTTGTGTTTTATTATATTTCATAACTAAATTATATTTTATAGCTAAATATACAGTTGACCTGCTCATAATTCAGCTACTAGACATGTGTCTTCTCAAGATGACTGTGGGGACACCAACAACAAATCATCCAGAGATTTCAAACTCAACAGAAGAACACAGAGCTCCTCAGAAGTTCAAAACTATCCGTCAAGCTGCAACACTCAAACTACGCACACTGTTGAATAGTTTCAAGCAATGCCTCTGCAGCAAGCGGAGCACGAAGTTGTGAGCAGAAACTGAACTAAGCATTTAATAATAGTAACATCCAAAGAATCTGTAGATCACTCAACACAGCAGATCCTGAACCAACATTTGCTCTCCACTGCACATTTACAAACACAGCTCTTGTGTGTTTGTAAAGAGCAGCACAGAACATTGGTGACTGATGAGTCAGTGTTGCAGTGATCCCACGTATCGTTTTTATGAACAGGCTGAGAACAGACTTGGCAGGAAAATGTCAAGAATGTGAAGTCACATACTTAGTGAGACAGGCTCTTACCCTTTTCTTAGACTCCCCTCTCTGCCTAGTGTGCACAGCTTGGCAACAGCTACAGCAATTGTCAATGACTGTATCTTAATTAACCAGATTTGGAAACTCTTGGCTATGTCAACAATAACTGGCTATCACTCTCTACAGCAACCTGAAAGGAGGTTACAGCAAGGTGTGGGTCGGTCTGTCCTCTCAGTTAACAAGCAATAGGACAAGAGGCAACGACCTCTAGTTGCACCAGTGGAGGTTAGCTTGGATATTATGAAAAATTTATTCACTGAAAAGGTAGCCAGGCACTGGAATGGTCTGCCCAGGGAAGTGGTGGAATCAGCATATCTGGAAGTGTTTAAAAGGCACGCAGAGATGTAGCAGTTGGGTTCAGCAGTGGAAGTGGTGATGCTAGGTTAATGATAATGATCTCAGAGGCTTCCAGCCTAAATGGTTCCATGATTCTATGATCATTACTTCTGACATCTTCCCTGGCTCATCTCTCAGAATTAAAGAACAATTTGTGTTAAATCAAATATTATCACACAATAGCTCTAGTCTGAGTAGTGTCAAGAAACTGAGGAAGAAGTGTCTGATGAATGGTTATGAAAGTTAAAAATCAAAGGAGGTGTAAGGAAACACAGTATTTAGTGACACACTAAGTTCTACTGTCAAAAAAAAAAGTTAAAAAAGGAGCTAGGTCACTATTGAACCTTTATGATAATTCCATTCAGTGTTCTAATAGGTGAGGATTTGTAATAAATGAAAACAACTAAGTGAAAATATTCCAATCCACCCAGGAGACTGAAGATCTGTATCCCAGTCTTCTCACTGGTGTTGTCCTGCCACAGGGGTAGATCACAATTTTGCCCCACACGCTGCTATAGAACTGGGTTTTACTACTTGTTTTTCCCATTCTGCTAAATAGCTACAAAGACAGTAAAAATGTTAACTGGTGTCATTTGCAAAAGCTCGTGACTTTGCATCTAGCAAGGTTTGGTATAATACTCTATCCTTAAGTGAGCTAAACTGCAAGAGAAAATACTAACGTATGGTCTGACACTGCAACTAGGTAGTGAAGAACATAAAAATTTATTCTTTTTTCATACCGATGACTTAAATCACTAAGCCTTAAGCAATGCACAAATACCATCATGGAGCTCCTCTAACATGGCACAAGATTACATAATCTGCTTAGAATGAAAACCACCTGCATTCTATGCTTTGAGTAGAAATTCAAGATTCATGTCAAACTCATGTACACTCCTGTTACTATAAAAATGCAGGGAAGCAACAACATCAGGTTAATTTCCACTTAAGAACAGATGTTGGATGTTTTGCAACTCCTCCATACAAGACACTGTCATCATGCAGGTAACCAGGCAATTTCAAGATTCAGGTTTTGTTCCTTGAAAAAGACACGTTAGTGGGATAGCTCAAGCCAGTATTTTACTTTTCATTTAAGTTGTGAAATTCAGCAATGCAATTTACTATGATAAAGGGTGAAAAGCTTCCCATTTTGGAGATCAGAACACCTCACTGACCCAAGTCATCTGACTAATTAGTGAAAAAAGTCTACCACACAACCAATTAAGGACACCATAATGGTATAACAAACATGATATACAGAGATGAGTCTTCTCTCAAAGTCTTCATCTTACTGGATACCTAGAATGTAAGAGTCTAAAAATACCAGCACTTCTTTCATAAAAGCTTGTGGAGTCTAGTTTGACTAAGTATCAACACTGGTGACGTATTTAGAGATTTTCTTTATAAAGGAGAAGAAACTCCATGTGAACTACAACCTAATGTTCAGCTCTTTCAGCACTCCAATATTAAAAGGCTGAATGACTTGCTGTAAGACATCTCTAAAGACTTATTTAGTGAACTTTATGTTATAATGCTTCCCAGTCAGAGGAGTTGGTTAAAACATAAGTACTGGCACTGGTTTTTTTCCCTCTCCCTCACCAAGTCCTTCTCTTCTGACAAGGCTGTACAAAGTAAAATCAGTTGACAGCTTTA
>WEIT01010369.1:70718-84289 GCA_013389985.1 Dryoscopus gambensis | reverse complement strand
GGGCAGCGCGGGGGCAACACCCGCAGGGAACGGGCTGAGGTACCGCCGCCTCCAAGGTACACACACACACAGGAAGGGAGAGTTTATGTCCTTACCGTGCAAATCCTGTCTTTTCGGGATCCTGTCTCTTCAGGATCGGAAGACGGGGCGGGTCCCTCACCTGTTTGGCCTTGAATGGCGATTTCCAACAAATGGCTTTGTTAAAAATTCCGATTCCATACCTCAAGCCACTGTTTGACAGGTGAAAAGTGGTTCATCTGTTTCTATATGACTTTTTATATAATTAATAGCACTGACTTTCATATGTAAATATATATTATTATATAGAATCGTCGAATCATCGGGTTTGAAAGAGACTTTTAAGATGATCCAGTCCTATAATGCAAATCACCCAGCGCCAGATCCAGACACCTCTTAAACATCTCCAGGGATGGTGACTCCATCACCTCCCCAAGCAACCCGTTCCAGTGCCTGACCATTTGAACAGTGAAAAAATTTTTCTAGTATCTAATCTGAATCTCCCCTGTCTCAGTTTAAGGCCATTTCCTCTGGTCCTGTCGCTGCAGTCACAGCAGAGACGGGCCCCCACCTCCACTAGAACCTCTGTCCTGGTACTTGTGGAGAGTAATTTATACATATATATATACATACATATAAATATTATATATAATTAATACTTCTCATGTTACTTTTATACCATCCTGGTGGTATTGGGTTAAGAAAGCAGAATGACACAGAAAAGACACAATCCCTGTCCAAAGCAGTAGCAGTGTTTCCATCATCCTCCTGCATCCGAGTTCCCGTCTTGTGATGGACACAGTCTGTGTGGAGGAGCTGTTAACTGTGCTGCCATGGCCAAAAGAACAGGTGTACCTACAGCCTGCAGTTGTTTAATGCAATATGTTGTTTTCCATCACTAAAAGNTCAGTTTAAGGCCATTTCCTCTGGTCCTGTCGCTGCAGTCACAGCAGAGACGGGCCCCCACCTCCACTAGAACCTCTGTCCTGGTACTTGTGGAGAGTAATTTATACATATATATATACATACATATAAATATTATATATAATTAATACTTCTCATGTTACTTTTATACCATCCTGGTGGTATTGGGTTAAGAAAGCAGAATGACACAGAAAAGACACAATCCCTGTCCAAAGCAGTAGCAGTGTTTCCATCATCCTCCTGCATCCGAGTTCCCGTCTTGTGATGGACACAGTCTGTGTGGAGGAGCTGTTAACTGTGCTGCCATGGCCAAAAGAACAGGTGTACCTACAGCCTGCAGTTGTTTAATGCAATATGTTGTTTTCCATCACTAAAAGACCTGCAAGACTCTGTGGTTTACGGGGAAATACATAAATAGAGATTTCATTATGCTGTAAACTAGCAAATTGCATATGGTTTACAAGGCAATTGAATTCTCATTACTACAATCAATACCTTGCATTTATCTTTATTTTAAATTAAAAGTAGTTAGAATAATGATGCAAACTGGAGACTTATGTAGGGGAAAATCGATTTCCAAATCTCAATGTTAGGGATCATTAAGAAAAGGAAAGCTAACACTCAGCATTTACATCTCTAGAGTATTTCCTAAAACAGAAAAATTTCTTTTCTGTTATTCAGTCATTCACCATGATTTACACAGGCAGTGACCTACAAAATGTAACATCTGCCAATACACAGAGTTCTGGTGAAACATAGCAGAATTCAGCCCCAAACTCAACCTTTGCAGGGCAAGGGAGCTGTGGAGCCCCACAGAGTAGATGCCGTAATTATTTGTATACGTTAAACTGTTCATCCTTTGGCACCCTTCTATAGATGTTTTGTAAATTTATATTGGAATTCTTTGTGGAGAGTATAATTAGCAGAACACTGTTTAATGTCATGGTTAATGATTTCCTGGAACATTTGATTAGAAAATTAATCAGGCTATGTGTGCGTATGATAAAGCTGTTTAAATGGACTCCCTAATTGCACTGTGGTAGAACACACTGGCTTGTGCCAATATATCACTTTCAAGGTACTGTGTTGCAATAACAGAGAAATACTGAATGGAATAATTTATCAGACCATTTTACTAAGCCAAAAGTAAATGTTAGTACTTTTGATCTATTATTATTATTTTATACTAACCCTCTTGTGCTCGTTAGGTGTTTCACAGAACAAATACACTCTTGCAACAGCTCAGTTTACCAAGATTAATCATGACGGAGGAAAAAAGTAGTGAGAAAGAAATGCATCAGTAATACTAAAATTGTGCAGAGATTCTACTTAGTCATAGCATGCATATTGTCTGGGGCATGCAAATAGCTTGGTCATTTTCCATCATTTTTGTTCTGGAATAAGAAGTTTTCAAATATAAAAGTCTGAGACAAAGTAAGGGTGTAAAGTCAACCATGGATATTTGCAAAAGTAGTTCTTTAGATTGATGGGTTTATTTAGGCTCTTAGCATTCTGTTCCATCTCTCTCTTTTATTTTTTTTTTAATATAATGTGACTCAGGACTTAAAAAAAAGAATGATCTCTTAATATTCATTGTTCTAGGGAGGCAGTTTTTTCAAATACGTTCCTGTGCAAAGTATTTCAAAGCTGGCCTTTGACTGTCTTTAGGCAGTTGTCCAGATTTCATTTGGAGACACCTAGTTCTTTCCTATAAGAAGAAGATGAAACAATCAATTAACTCTTCTTTCATGATGTTTATCCTTTTGAACTGTCACATAAAAGTTATGAAGGATTTTGTCAGCAATGTTGTTGTTTTTACAAAGCAAGCATACAAATTTAGTACTACTCTATTTAAGTATGCTAACAAGGAAAACCTTCTTAGCCAGAGTTCCTGTGGCTTGGCAGAGCTGAGCAAATGGCACATGTCTTTTCAGGAAAATGGCTTCTTCTTTCTCCCTTGAAAAGCCCCAAACAGGCAATTCTAGCCTGAATCCCTCAAACTTGCATAGCTATTTGTAAGTTGTACCAATTGAATATGTATCTTATACCTTTCCCAACATCTTATTCAAAGGAGTTACCAAAAGATATATGACTGTTAACTCATAATGCCAATAAAAATTACATTGGAAAAACATGGCTTGTCCTTCTGTCTTATAGAGGCAATTGATGCTTGTTTTATCTAAGAAAATCTTCAACAGTTGTATTTTTATATTGCAACAACACTCATTAATATTTTAAATGTATTGCAATATAATCTCCTTAAATGTAACCTGTGGATAAGATTTTACTTTATTTTGACAGCATGGGTGGCTCACAGAACATATTATTCTCTTATTAAGATAACGGGTAGATAAAATCTCAAATTGTTCATCTAGTCTAGCCTATTAAGTTTACTAAGGAACATGGCTGTTAGCAAGTTTATCATACTAATAAATGAACAAATTTATGTTACAGCTATGAGAAAATTCATACTCTCTTCAATTAATAAAGTTTTATTGAAGAAAATTTGCTTTAGTTTTTTCCCTGTAAAACAAAGAGAATTATTTTGGCTTTCTTGCACATAATTTGATTGTCACTTACTCAGTGTCACTGCCACTGTAGTAGTATATGTCATGTCTACATTCTGTTTCTAGCATAGACTACAAAAAATGAAAACCCATAGCTAAAACTACGCTGGAGGATCATGATAATCAGAAAGGGAAGGAACTGAAAATTTGCTGACTAATATGACACTAACCTTAAGTTCTTACAAGGGAAAAATGTATAAGGCGTTCTCTGATATATGGTTATGGTTACGAACTTAGTTGTAAAAAGCTACAGAATTATAAGTCTACTAAAATAAGACAAAGAGGAGTTTTGGTTTTAATAGTCTTCATAAAGGATTGAATTTTTCCTTTGCTTAAGCTCATGATCAAGATGACTTCTGTTTGTTATGAATCTGTTAAAGGGATTCTGAGAACTGAGTTTAGGCTAAAGGCTTGTCGCGGGTAACCCAGAACGTTATTGTATTCCATATCTATCTATGCCCCAAACCTGTTACTGTCTTTTTAAGGCTCAGCGTGGCAAGAACTGGAAGGCCAGTTGGGAGGTTCTGGTTCTTTTACAAGGCTGGGGCACCTGAGCCAACCTGCTCTTTTGCTTGGCACTGTTTGCTGAAAGTAGAGGCTCTGCTTCAGAGGGGGTTGTTTTGGGCAGTTGGCTATCTTGCTTGGTTGGTTTTCTGTTTGTTTTTCTGGGCTTGCAATAGTAGCCACTCAGAAAAACTGCATTTCACAATCAAAAACTGTTTCAGAGTGAACTTTGCCAAGTGAGCCAGTTCCTGGGGCTGGGTCGCCCCGCGTTGGTGCCGACAGACAGCTTCCCTCTGCCCCAACACACGCGTGGCGGGCAGACGGCAGCACCAACACCAGCAGAACGCAGTGGGCAGCAGGAGGAGCCAGCAGAGCTGACCCCACGCCCGCCCGCCAGCACTTCTCATCGGCCACTAGAGCTGCTGCATAAGCTCCTACCTTCCTGGGAGAGTTCTTTTTGCCCCCATCTTGTCCCTTTGTTTCCCGGACTACACGATCACCGGTGATGGGCTGTCGGAGACTTGAAAAAGTAACCTGTTTCAAGACACCTTGGTAAGCTTGGAATGTGTGATAGGAGATGGATCAGACCTTGCTGTGGCGAGGTGGTGCCCTGCCCCCCATGACCCCCTCCGCCCCACAGTGTCTGTCAGTCAGAGCACGATGGAGGCAGCCCCAGTGTTGCCTGACCCAGCCCGTGAGTGGCCAAGAGACCCTAAGTCCCACCTGGGAGGAGGGCGCAGGATGGGCCAAGGCTTTTAGAAGCCTGGCCACAAGGCAAGCCCATTGTCCTGTAACCCTATCTTAATCTTGGAGTTTTACATCCCTGCAGCCCAGGAGTTGAGAGCTATGTCTGTTTTCCTACATATTTCCTGTCTTTCTGTTTTTCTTCCCTTTCTTCTTCTTCTTCTTCTAACTCTCTTCTCACAGAACATAACATCGAGTGGTTCTAAAGGTTTTCTGTGTTCAATCGGCTAAGTCTATGCTGATGTTGCATTTACTCTTTTGCCAATATTCCTTAATTTCCGGTAGTTTTTCAGTAAACTTTTATGTGTTTTTTACCTCTTGAGACTATCTAGTTGGGATTTTCCCCTTTGTGTCTACCCAGAGCAAAAGAACCATAGTTAAACCCTGGAATTAAATGACTAGGGTGTAACATGGGCTCCCTCTTGGAAAGGGTCTGACGCCATTCTCCGTTTGTCTCCCTACATGTTGTAAGCAGTGGGGCTCACCATCCTGGAAAACATTTGGAAACATTTTGAGTGTTTCTTTGCTCCCCTGGAGTTGGTGAGATTTAGCAATTTTCTGTCTAGTGACTATTCACTGTTATTCTTTGCCTGTTGCTGTTTTGCTTGTTAGTAAATTGGGTTTTTTCCCCTTATATCTACTCATATTTGTTCCTTATTGGTGGCAAGAGATTGGTTGAAATCGATGGGAGGTAACTCATTTTAGAGAGACCACTTCTTTAAATTGTCTTAAACCAAGGCAATGCTAAAAAATACTAATTTTCTTTGATATTCCCTGGGCTCTTTTTTGGTAACAAGATTGTTTTTCTCATGTGATGCTTTAAGAACGTATGATGCCACTTATCTTATGATGCGTCTGTTTTAATGCTGTGCTCTTGCTCTCATCTGTCTTGACTGCCCAGCATGCTTCTTACGGTTGGAAGTACTCAAAACAGTTGTTTGCCATCATTCATTGGCACCCTGGTAGGCAAGTAATGTGTGCTGGTTAATATTTGTATAATTTTTTAAAATATTTAGGTGGAAGTAGATAGGGATTTATGACAGGACAGATAATTAAAGAAAACACTGTCTTTCAGGGTATGTCAAATTGTCTGTAAAGACAAGCAGCTTTGAGCTATTTGGATCACAGCGTTGGTAAAGCTGAACTCATCAGACCTCTCCTGGCACATATATTTCTTGTTTCTTAAACGTTATCTAAACTAGAGTCTTCTGAAAACAGTTCTTTTATTCCCTTTCTTATATAAAAAGAAGCATTATGGTTGTATTTCAGAAAAGTATTATGGTCATATTTCTTGTAATTCATTTCTGTTAACAGCAGAAATACTTTTGGAAACCCGAATATCCTTGATTTCCATCCCATTTCTTTATTGCTTTGAGTCTTGGACAGTCACACTTGCACAATGGTATCAGTGCTAAGTGTCAATGGAATATGTATCTTGCAACAGTTATGAAAAAATACTTGAATTTTAGAGAAGGGCAAACAACCTCAGGGCTATTCTTCAGGTTTGCATGGCAGTAATTTCCAGACATTTGAAAAAGATATAATTAAAGATCTCAAGCTGAAATGAAGTTCCCACTTAGAGTTGTGTTTAAAATACTTCTATACCTTTTTTCTTATTACACGAGAGTTGTTACTGAAGAAAACAACAAAGCAAGATCCTGCAGGTTTTAGCAGATCCTGCAGGTATAGCTATCTTTACTCCAGAATGGACAGACAAGAAAGGCTGTCCTCAGGGATGCCTATGTCACAATCCTGTTATTGGTATATCAGTCATACCTTTTTGAAATGTCAAACAAAATTTTACATGCAATGGATTCATTTTCTCTCTTTTCTAGTTAGAATCTAAGTTAAGAGCTTTCAGAAGTAGTTGTGGTCTGAATAGCACCATTCTCCTTCTTGAAGCTTTCAAAGTCACCCTGTAAAAGATGAGGATATAAGAAGTAGGAAAGTAGTTTGCTTCATCAATTTATTGTGGATTACATGATGCTAATAATTTCTCACAAAATATTTTAGGCTGGCCTCTCATTCAGCTGAAGAAATCTAATATACCTCCTTCAAGATACTGCCTAGATGGGAAAAAATCAGTAAAGAAGTCCATTATGCAGTTCATCAAATGGATCTTTATGAGGATATTTGAGATGTGATTTGTGGCACTAGTTAGGATACATTGCATACTATATTATTATAAAGTTCAGGTTTGTAATTTAATTATGGGCCAAATTATCTTCAGTTCTAACTTCAGTTGAAGTGACTAGGCCAAGCCTGACAGGTGATATAAATTGTAAATGGTCTGAGTGTCATGGGCTGCAATAAAGGCTGTGTTACATAATTTTATACTTCATGTGGGATTTTCAGAGCTGCCTAAAAAATTAAATGAGCTGTTCAAACCTTGTCTATTCTACCATTATGCTATTAAGCATTCCTAGTAAAATTATTGCAAACAGTTAGTTTTGCCCAAAAGAAAATAAATATGTTTTCAGAGGATAAAATCATGCTGAAGTTTTTTTGTGAATATAAGGATCCATAGAAGTGTGATCAAGCTTAGTGATTTTTTCAGGGCATTCACTGCAAAGATTTTAAGCCTTCTGTCAGAATTCTGAGATGTCATTATCTTCCATTACTTCCTGATAACTCTCCAAATTCCTCGTAGCTTTCCTTTTTTAATATACTTCTGTATTTTTTTTTATAATTCACTTTCCAAATTTCCTTCTAAGATTCTGTCTTTCATTTTTCCTTGTGATAATTTATATTACTTTCTACTAGGGCATGATACAGTTTGCTTTCAGAAATCCCTTATTTTCTTTTGACAGATGTATCATTTTGAGAGAGGGAGGGAAAGAGAGAGATAAACACATATATGTATGTGCATATATAATGCTTTTTATGAGTTAGTTATGTATTGCGGAAGTCTCAAAATTGACTTTAATTTGTTTATATAGCTTTTATTTCTCTCTGACCGATTTTCTTATTCTAATCCATCTTTAAGTTTTTCAGTCTAGTTTTTCCTTTTGCAAGAGTAGTGGATATAATCATATTATGGTTACTGCAACTTAATATTCAGATACAGTAAGTACTGTACATGTAGATTAAGAAAAATGCTTCCTCTTGTTTTAAAAAAAAATAGAAATCATGTGGGGAAATTCCTGAAATACATTCTAGATGAAACATAATCAGCAATTTTGTGGGTAACAGAAGTCACTCTGTTGCTATCCCAACTGCATGTTATTTTTTGATACTCTGTTCCTTGGCAAGTTTCAATGGACAACCTGATTTTTAATTGCTCTTTAACATACATAGTCATAAATTTCTACAGAGTGCAATGCACTGCCATTCTTATGTTGAATAGTAGCTTCATCTCTTGTCATAGGAAGATGAAGAGTGTAATTGGGGGGTGTACTTTGCATCACAAGTACTCTTCCAGTGCAGCACAGCTAAGCTTAGGGGTTTTTTCTAGGAAGTTTCTTAAGTGGCAGTTTAATGACAGTGTGAATCAGAACAAACTTCATAAATTTCCATCTTCCTTCACCTATGCTATAATAAATGAAAGCTGTTGGTTAAGGAAAATGAGCACTTCCACCTATTTTTACGAAGTATTTCTGCGGAAATGGAGAGATGATTATGTTGGATTGTGATACAGAGGTTATCCTATAGGACCTAGACATGCAATTAGCTCTCAGAAATGTGTTTGAGGGAAGGGAGGCAAATGAAAAAAATTGTATTGTAACAATTACAGGATTGCCCCTCAGCTGGCCATAGGCAATAGGGTCTCAAGGTGGTTTTGGTTCATTGTACAACCTCACCAGAATGGAGACTTATGAAACCAAGGTGTATTTGCAAAAAAAGTAGAGGCCAGTTGACATTGTTTCTGTTACCTTACAAATGGAAAATTTAGAGAGAGCAGCAGAATCTCAGCCTCTGTTAAAGTGTCAGGGCATGGTGAGCACCATCCCTAAAGGATGTGGTGCTGAGGGAGATACCATGGCCAGCAGGACAAGGGGTCTTGCTAGCCAGGGCCCATCCCACTGACCCCAGCCGAGGCAAGAAAGACCAGCCCAGAGGTGGTAGCCAGATTTAACCAATAGTCAAGACTGTCAAGCGACTTAGTGATTATGAAGCAGGTCTGAGGAAGTCAGGGTCAGGAACAGTTCCAGTGACTGTAACAAGGGTCTAGTGATGATTGGGAGTATCCACAGTGATGAAACATGTGAAGCTTGGGAGTCACATACAGAGTGGGATCAACAGGGTTCATATCTGGCAGAGTGAAAGGCTGTCTTCTTTTCCATGGTGTGATACACACAAGAATCCATCATGTGTGTGCATCCCATGAATAACCTCATGAGGTTCAAGAGCTTTGTTACTTCTACAGCCACCATTAATCTGAGAGAAAAAAAATTCCATGATTTTGAGTGTGCCCATTGAAAAGTAATGTAATTCCTTATCCCCATCCATCTACAAAACTGTATTCATTTTCATTCATGAGTTGATTTCCTCTTGTATTGAGCAATCATGCTGGTACCAATGAAGAGGAGATCTCCTCGAAGAAGTTAGGATAGCCTTTGACAAGATTTAAAATCAAGCAGGAAGTCATCAAGAAGTCAATTACTAAACCACACTAAGTGCTCATGAAATTGTTATTTACCAGATATTTTGTGAGCTTCAAATCCGGACATTGGATAGATGCAGGTTTTCCATCTAGAAAAGCACCAACCAAAGCAAAGACGTCTTTTCGTCCCATTGAAAGAGAGGGAATATGAAGATCTGCACAGGATTGCAGGATGCTGGGAGATTAATAAAGGCAGCCAAACTGTGCTAAGATACAGCATTTGGGTGGATGATACACATTTTCAAACAGCTTTCTTTATATGAACTACAACATGGAAAAAGGAAGAATGTTGCCCCAAATGTGGTTCAAAGTATACATGATTAAAAGCAATATAGTGGTCAACGCTTTTTCATTCTTTTCAGGAAATGAGCACCAAGAAAGAGCATTTTGGGAAGAACAGCATGCACAGGAGCAAGAGCAGGGCAAGGAGCTCATCAGCAAAAGCACCAGGCAGGCTTATGTATGGAATGTTACTGAGAACTGAGCACTGGAATGTACCAATCCCAAATAAACTGCATTGCTTAGGCATATAATGAGCTTGATTCACCCACCCTCCCCTTTCCCAATAACAGTGTTACTCATTCTAAGCCTCCTTGTCCCTGTAATTATCACTCCAAGTTCTGCTTAGGTGACGTGACTTTCCTGTGGCTCTTCATGTCACAAGTCATTAACGATACTGGGAACAGGTGACAACATAACAGGAATGAGAAAGTATTTTTCCAAGTACTATGGTTCTGTAAAATAAAATATGTGGGAGTTTTGTAGCATTTATGTGTAGGGGAGATCCATATTCTCTGGCTAAGGACAATCTAATCAGTAAAGAACTAAGGTAGGTTCTTTCTATGATTAAGGAGTTAGCACTTAACTGAAGTTCTCACTTTCATCTAGTGAAGAAAAACTAACATCTGCAAAAGGCAGTTAATCCACTCTTAAATTATGAATTAAAACAAATGGAAAGAAGAACCTCTGGAGATCCTTTTATGTCTTCACTGACTTTAGAAGATGCTTTGATACCTGGTTTAGACCAGAAGAGTACATTTAAATGCTGAAGGCAGGTGAGGTAAATCTCATTCTCTCAAACTGTTCTGGGGATTTCAGCAATTTTCAGTCAATAAATTCACTCCCTTTCAATAGATTTTATTATACATATTCATATGAATTCAGAATCACAGATATATTTAAACAGCAATGTTAATGACTCCTTGGAATTAACAATAAAATTCTCTTGTGATCCTCAGAGAATAAGATTTTGAATAATCACACTTCTGAGGTAATCTGTACCTCTTTGAAAATAGTTTTTGATAGTCTGAAAACTGAAGACAGATATTTTTTTTCCCTAAAAAGTTTAATGACTAGTTCCCTTACTCCCTTTGCTGCAGGCTGTTATCATTGTGGATAGTAAACTACTTCAAAAACTGTGGGAAGTGTTAAGTTGCAAATATACTCACCTGTTGTACAGAACTACTTGGATGGTGATTAAAAGAATTAATGCTGCTACTAACCTAAGTGTTCTAACACATTTTCGTGGCAAAATCTGTTCCGTCTTTCTGGTTTGTCTTTTTTTTTTTCCTCTTTTCTGCTACAATATATATACAATTTATATTGGAGGTTTTTTCTCACTTGCCGAACTTCACATTCAACCTTGGAAACCTCTGCGATACGAAGAAATTAACTCTCTAATCAGTACATGACAGCAGTCCCATCATTAATTTGTTAGCTTTCTAAACAAGTACCTTTGTGCCTTCTCCCCAGATGGCATTCAGTCTATGAAGAAGGCATATGTAAGCATCCACAAACAACTTAATTACTATTTTATAAATCTTTCCTTAGAATTCTCTGTTGCCAATCTGCCCACAGAAGTGAAGAATTAAATGCAGCCTCTCTCATTTTTGGGTGTTGCTCCTGATTTAGTCTGTATCTCCTGTCTGTCTTCCACAAAGAGACAGCAAGCTTTTGGGGCATTGCTTTTTTTTCATTCCAAACAGCTCCGACATTTTACAATAATAAACATCTTGATTAATACACAGAGCTTGATACTTGTGTTATGTGCGAGGACTAGAACACCTAAACTCTATTTGATTTGTAGACTTTCTCTTTTACTTTCTGCCTGTGTTTTTACATTAGAAAATTTGCCAGAACAGATCTATCAGAATAAACAATGCTTGCTTTCCATACTTAACTTTCCACTCTTTGAATAATACTAGAAGTAATTAAGTACCTGTTGTAATTTCTAAACATTCACCATATTTAGTAAATAATCCATACTTTATAATTGACATCGTTCAATAGAGTTTTCAGACTTGTGGTATTTTCTAGCTTTGAACTGTACATGTGCACAATCTCATAACTGAATGTTTTACCCCCATGTCTATTAGTATGGCCCGTGAGAGGGAGGTGGGGATGGATATAATTACCCATTTATGTTTTAGGTGGAATAGAGGAAAATGATCTCTATATCTAGAACCAAAGTTGCATTGTATAACCATTTCCTTTATACTGGGAGTTTATATAAGCTATATTAATTCAGATTCACTCTTAGGTAAATCATGGCTTTACGATCACTTAGGAGTTGTATCACATTGACAGTGTTCAACAGAGTCTAGAAAGTTGTTTGATTTCACACTCCGTAAATGACTGTTCTTGATTCTTCTGTAGTATTTTGGATCACAGACAAAACCTTGTTTCAGTAATTGCATATTAGCTGGACAGTTACAGCTGAAATGCAGAACTGTTGTGGTTGGGTGATACAACCAACATTCATCACAAGCTAGTAATGGTGATTCTGAACATCTTAATTGGAGATCACACAACTCTCTGTA
Organism: Dryoscopus gambensis; assembly: GCA_013389985.1. Taxonomy (NCBI): domain Eukaryota; kingdom Metazoa; phylum Chordata; class Aves; order Passeriformes; family Malaconotidae; genus Dryoscopus; species Dryoscopus gambensis. The sequence continues at coordinate 72,110 of WEIT01010369.1, read as the reverse complement.
GTGTGAAATAAGATGTCTGGAGAATTGCAAAGATTTTGACTGGTCCTTGTGCTATAGCCTGCAGAAGATTTTAATATTCTGAAGTCACACCAGCTGGGCAATCTGCTGCAGTATATACCTTGTATCAGTTTCAAGCTGCAAGGGTTCTGTATCTGATGTCATCTCAAGGGGAAAATAATAAACAGCTGCACTAATGACATTTTTTAATCTCTCTACTCTTGATTTACTTAGGCTTTGACTGATGCAATAGTCAGTTTAGGAGAACTGTACAAAGACCTTCTGCAATACCAGGAAAATGGACCAGAAATGGAACTGGGGAAAAAAATGAGCACCTATTATTTAACTGCTCTATGCATGCCTTATAATCCTATGTGCAAAATTTAACTTGTTGTTGCAGAATAAGTTTGGAATAGCATACAGGTATGAGAAAAAATGGTAGAGAAAAGTGTAAAGGAATACAGCTAAAATTTTGGTTAATTTTTACAGCTGAAAGAAATGTAGTCAGTTTTCTGGATCAGTGGAGTTATTTATCCTGGGAGCGAGTAGACAGCAATATCAGCTCTCCCCGACTCCAAGGTTTTGCTGGATACATTCTTTCATAGAATATTCCATAGAAACAGCTTGAGTCAATTTGAGTTCTGCAGCCCTTCACTGCAGTCCCCAAAATTGGACTTTTGTCCGTTTTGGTAGAGGACAACTCATAGCTTTGGGTGTTTTGTAGTGTTGTGCATCTCTTTCAGTGTGGAATTTAAGCACATTTCATCATCTGGGTAATCTGATCAGTAGGTTATGCAATTAATATGAAATAGGGAATATAGTCAAATTTTTGAATATTTTTTAAAATAAATTGTTTTGGAAGGTAGCAAACATGTCATGTTAAAAGAGGGAGAGAAATGTGAGGAATTTGGATCTGCTGTTATAATAACTGGGTTTGAATTAGACAGCCAAAGAAGTAACTATAATAAATGCAAATTCTATTATGCAGAAACATTTGGAACTTGTCACTGAATAAATAAGATATCATCTAAGTGCTTTGCCCTGATGTGGCTGCTGAACACAAGTATTGTGAGTAAACGGTAGAGGAAATAATCTGAGTTGAAAAATAGGGCATGTAAAAGGCCACTAGAATTTTCACCTGGGTTATGAAAGACAAGCAAAAAAATTAAGGAATGCTTACATTTGCCATCTAAGCAATGAATGAGGAGGAAGACAATCATAATGTCCTTTACTTCTAACAGTATCTGGTTCTGTCACTTGTTATGCTTCATAGTTTTTAATTAACTCAAGCTATTTGTTACATAACTTCATCATGTCAATACACTATGAAGCCAGACTGAGGATGGGGCCTTCCACACAAATGTGAAATGCATGAAGGATGAAAGTAAAAAAAAA
>WEIT01010369.1:51016-67005 GCA_013389985.1 Dryoscopus gambensis | reverse complement strand
TATGAGGCAGTTCTTAAAACTCTTTCAAGAGGAAGAGAAATCGTAGACAACTCATAAACTGAAAAGCAGAGACCAGACTGAAGAGTCAGCCAACAGCAATCATGTGAGAAAAGAACTAGAGAGGGGTTAAGAGCCAGGCCTATCAGGTGCATATCTGAAGGGAGGGCGTCAAGAGGATGGAGCCAGGCTCTTCTCAGTGGTGCCAGGCAACAGGACAAGAGGCAGTAAGTAGAAAGTTCCACCTGAATATGAGTTCAAACTTTTTTTAATGTGCAGGTGACTGAGCACTGGAAGAGATTGCCCAGAGAGGCTGGGGAGTCTCCCTCATGGAGAAAGTCAAGAGTCATCTAAACACAATCTTGCGTAACAAGCTCTAGGGAACCCTGCCTGACCAGGAAGGTTGGACTAGATGACCTTCAGTGGGCCCCTTCCAACCCCAACCATTCTGTGATTGTGTGTGATCTCATCTTCTTCAGAGGCAGTTGGTCTGTGTGCTTTTCTCAGTAACCCTAATTTAGGCTTAGCTATGTGCATAGACCAAGGCTTCATAGACTAAGAACAGAAGTTCTTAGAAGTATTTTGTTATCTTAGGTTTTCTAAATGTGAAGGCTATGAATACATTACTGGAATGGGATGTAGGACCCAACTCAGTTTTTGCTCAGATACAGATTCATGGTGACTTTAAAAAATCAAGTGGAGGCTGTGAAACACCAGTCACAAAGGCTGTGTTTACACCTCTCTAATGTGGTTCATTTTAATACCATTCCTAGCTTTCTAGATGACGAAACAACTGAAATGTGCTGTGTCTGTCCTCCCCAAACACATGTTCATTTTCTGTAAGTACCACCGGTAGGTGAACGTGGTCATGTATTTTCCCACTCCTCTCCTTAGTAAATGCCTGCCCTTTCCCACATTGTTGTCCCTTCCCCGCCCCTAGTCCTAGCCACTCCCTCAAGTTCTCCCTGTTGGTCCCAGTACTCCAACTCCGCCGAGGTACCACCCCTGTGTCCTGAGACCATTAGTCCATGTGCTCTCTCCGCCTCCCCCATCCCCACATAAAACCTAGCCCCATGGGCTGGCCCGTCCTTTCTGCCTTTGGGAATCAGGCTGGTGGGATGTGGCACTGTCTGCCTTTGGGCCCATGTGAATAAAGATCCTCTGAGGTCCCCACACAGGGAGTCTTCTCACCTCCTTTATCGCCACCGTGTTGCGGAAACTGAGAGCTAGCCGGAGCCGTTCGGGGCCACCCAAAAGGGGCTACGGGGAAGTGGGACAGCTTCTGTCCCCAAGAAAGCCCCACAGTGCTCTCTGGGAAGGCTGCAGCTGCCATACCATCGCAAGAAAGTACAAACCGCAACAGGTGAAGGGTTGGTCTGTTTGTGCAGTCTAGCTGCGATAGTGAATGCCTGGACCACGGAAGGCTTCTCATTGTAGATGTAGCTGATAAAATGCCTCTAAAAAGTAACACGTAACATAAATTGCTTCTGAACATCATGAAGGTTGATTCCCTTTTACCTCTGCGATGTCCTGCTAATGTGGGCACCTGACTGAGGCTGGGTAAAAGGAATTCCCTCCTCCTCTTTTGTGCTTTCAATCTCTTTAGTGAGGTGCCTTTTTTAATCTTCCTTTTGCTTTGAAGGGAGCTTTTGTTCAGTATATTCATCAAGGTATTCTCTTTTTTTTTTTCAGGCCTTATTATTTAAATGTCTGACAACCTCAAAACTTGAGTGCACTGATCTTTAGAACAGCACAGCAAAGTAGGAGGGCTCACCACCGCCTTGGAGAAAAGGAACTGAGGACTAAAGTAGCTCAAATGACTTCTCAGCAGCCACACACTGAATCTGTGGATAAGTAAAGACTCTAGTTCTAAGTGCCATACCTGCCCCAAATCGCATGTGCGTGCGGGGGGTGTGCATGTGTAGTCACCGGCAAACTCCAAACTGAACCAGCCGGGAGTAGGAGGCCCTGGGTCCAGGCTGGGTTATGAGGTGGGCCGAAGGTCTGTGCTGATATTTGGGGGAACCTGTGAGTGTGGGATGCCCATGGGAGAAGTGTGTGAATTCTTCACATGTGCAGTGAGGATCCAGCGGGTCCACCCAGTCAGTCAGGGACCTGTGGGATGAGTAAGGGGGATGGGATGTGGGAAGGGGTGCCAGGCAGGCAGAAGGGCTATGCAAGTGCTCAGGGGATCCATAAATGTGTGTGTGCTTGTGCACAGCTAAGGAAGTGTGGGTTTGTTGAGTGCACAGTGAGGGGAATTGAGAAGTGGCTGAATGATAGGTCTTAGAGGGCTGTGATCAGTGACACAGAGCCTAGTTGAAGGCCTGTAGCTTAGCAGTGCACCTCAGTGGTCAGTAGTGGTCAAAGACTTGGATGAAGGGCCAGAGCACACCCTCAGCAAGTTTGCAGATGATACAGAACTGGGAGGAGTGGCTGACACACCAGAAGACTGTTCTGCCATTCAGTGGGACCTGGACAGGCTGANAAGGGGTGCCAGGCAGGCAGAAGGGCTATGCAAGTGCTCAGGGGATCCATAAATGTGTGTGTGCTTGTGCACAGCTAAGGAAGTGTGGGTTTGTTGAGTGCACAGTGAGGGGAATTGAGAAGTGGCTGAATGATAGGTCTTAGAGGGCTGTGATCAGTGACACAGAGCCTAGTTGAAGGCCTGTAGCTTAGCAGTGCACCTCAGTGGTCAGTAGTGGTCAAAGACTTGGATGAAGGGCCAGAGCACACCCTCAGCAAGTTTGCAGATGATACAGAACTGGGAGGAGTGGCTGACACACCAGAAGACTGTTCTGCCATTCAGTGGGACCTGGACAGGCTGAAGAGTTGGGCAGAGAACTCAATGAAGTCCAACCCAAGCAGGGTCCTACACCTGGGGAGGAATTACCGCGTGCCCCAGTATCTGCTCGAATGCAGCTCTGTGGAGAAGGACCAGGGAGTCCAGGTAGTCCACAAGCTGTCCATTAGCCAGCAGTGTGTCCTTGCGGTCAAGAAGGCTGATTGTATCCTGGGCTGCATGCCAGCAGGTCAAGGAAGGTGATCCTGCCCCTTTAGTCAGCCCTGGTGTGGCCACATGTGGAGTGCTATGTCCAGTTCTGGGCTCCTTCGTACAAGAGAGACTGGAGAGGGTCCAGTGGTAGAGGTTAACATGGTTAAGGGCCTGGAGCATCTGTCTTATGAGGAAAGACTGAGGGAGCTGGTGCTGTTTAGCCTGGAGAAGAGATGACTGAGGGCAGATGTTATCAATGTATATAAATATTTTAAGGAAGAGTTTAAGGAGGACAGAGCCAAGCTCTTTTGGGTGGTTCCCAGCAACAGAACAAGGAGCAACAGAAAGAAACTGCAACACAGACAGTTCCATCTGAATATGAGGAAAAACTTCTTTACTGTGAGGGTGACAGAGCACTGGAACACAGTGCCCAGAGAGGTTGTGGCATTCTCCTTCCCCAGAGATATTCAAAAACTGCCTGGACATGATCCTGTGCAACCTGCTGTAAGGTGAACCTGCTTTAGTGGGGGCTTGGATTAGGTGATCTCCAGATGTCTCTTCCAACCCTAACCATTCTGATTCCAAGAACCTGTTGTGTGTCCTGCACTAGTGACGTTCTGCCTCTGCCTGACCAAGAGTAGGAGGAGGGGATGTGTCCCTGTGTGCCTGTGTCTGGTGTGAGTCTTGAATGTGGGAGCTGCTGTGGGCAGTAACTTGTCTGTGGCTCTCTGTGACCAGCTGTGTTGGTGTCCTCTGTGAATGTGTGTGTCCACGTGTCTGTGTGTCTCTGGGATATGTACTCAGCCTTGCTGCTGGGGGAACCTGCAAAGGGGAAGGCATCAGCCATGTCCCTGAGCCTGGACAGAGACCCTGGGTCCCCTGGGCTGGTCTCCAGTGGCCAGGCAGGAGGAATCCCCTGGCCTGGAGCTGCTGGAGCTGGTGAACACTTGTAACAGCTAAACATTATTGCCTATGTAACACTGCTTTAGCTGGATACTCCCCAAAACTTTTTTTTTTTTCCTCTCACACTGTCCTTTAAAGTTACAAAGGTATTATACTTACGGAGACATAGACCACCAAGATTAAGAGGAGTATTTTCAGTGACTAGTCTTTTTAGTTTCCTCCACTTCAAGGAAAAAAAGTTCATCATAAATTACTTTCAGTGGGTTTGAATCTTGTCATAATGTTGTAGTCAATAAAGCTGGAAACCCTCTAGGGCACATAAGGGCCTTAGTGCCCTGTAAATAAGGAATTAAAAAAATGAGGGATGAAAAATTATTTGACATTTTTAAAAATTTGGCTTCTGATGTGGTTAATATCACATAGCAGATGTAACATGCCACAGAGGTCGCAGCTTACTGCCTGAGGTGAGCTAACTGAGCAGAAACCACAAGGAGAGATTATACCCACAGAAACAGTTTATTACAAGAGAGCTGAAGGGCATTGGCTGTGAATAAGCTAGAGAAATTTATGCTGTAGTTTAACCATCACTTTAAACTCCTGAAGCTGACAAAAGAGGCATTCGGCCTTCCCTGGGTTACTTTTCCTCCTGCTGTGCCCACACAAACAGCTGTGCTGGACAAAGAGAGATGATGGCAGAGGAGCAAGCAAAATAAATACTCCATTTTTAACTTGGACAAGTTTTTCTGCCTAGTTTACTGCCTGCAAAACACAAACTTTTATGTTGGCACAAGTGAGGAGTTCATATAAGGATGGAAATGAATGGCTGAGCAAGGGAACCATAATTGATCTCTTTATTTAGCTGGCCTATGCTACATAAAAATGACTGCAGAATTATGACATTGTAATTGCTTTGTGGATAAGTAGGAAAATGGGTTTCCTAATAGTTCATAGCATAATTCAGGAAAAATCCCCTAAGGTTATCTAGTCCCAACTCCTGATAATAGCAGAGCACTTCAATGGTCATTGAAGTGGCTCATGGCCTTCCCCAGCTGGATTTTGAATGTTTCCATGGTGGAAATGACAAAACCCCTTCAGACAGGCTGTTTCCAATTCTTAACCCACCTTTGGGAATAATTTTTTCTTTATGTCCTGTTGGAGTTTATTTTGACAGCATAGCTCATCTGGGGGAGCCCTGACCCAATCACTGTATTTCAAATGCAGCCTCCATACTGCTGAATAAAGAGAAATAATCGACTTTGTTGACCTGCTGGCTAAGCTTTTGCAAGTGCAGCCCAGTATGTGGTTAACCTTTGTCACAACAGGGTACATGTCTGTCTCACTTGAGAACTTACGGGCCACCAAGATAGCTTCCCTGCTGGTCCTTCTCTGGAGAGCTGTTTTCCAGCCCTGTCTGTCCTGTTGCATGGAGTTTTTTTCTCTTACTGGGCAGATCCCTAGCATATGATTACATTGGATGAAAATAGCAAAGTGATTCAGAAAACTTTGAAACATGCCCACACTGGATTTCCTATTTCCTAAAGTGGTGTTCTAGTCTTTTGGGGTCCTTAAAAATCTGCAGTTTGTTGTCTTTCCATACCTTCCTCTCAGTCTACTAAGGTTAACCGTGCCACACTTGTTTTCTACACATCCATGATCCTCCTCTTTGGAAGTTAAGAGTAAACATAGTAACAGCAAAACTTTTAAAAACTGAGAATATAGATGAGGAAGGAAAAGGACAAGAAGGCAGAAACATGGGATGCTTAACTTTGTGATTATTAGGACCCTGGCACACATAGTAGATTGCATAAACAATCAAAACAGAGACTATGAAACTAGCTTATGTTAGTAACATTAGAATAGTGCCGCCACGTCAGATAAAGCTCTTTTTAAAGTATATTTTCTTCCCTTTGTAATGATTTTGCTTTTGAAATTACTCTGTATGAAACGGTGTTTAATCATTACAAGTGTGACTATCCCTGCACTGTTCAAATGCCTTCTCCTACTACAGTTTTATTTCTTATCAGGAACAGCACTCCAAACACTTGTCTCAGTGTTCATATCAAAGAAGACAAAATCCAGGCCTCTGAAGGACTGAATTGCTTTATGCATTTTTGTTCATCACAGAGAACAATCCCCATACTTTGAAGTGCACTAGGTGTATTTGTAGTGCCTTGCCAATTGCAAGGAAATTTTTTCTACTTTTAACATTCTGCTTTGCTCATTATTTCCTCCATTGTCATAACTGAATTCATAAAACAGTTCTTTATTTTATTTTTTGTTTTACAAATGGAACAGTCTTCAGGAAGAGAGCAAGAATGCGTGCACAGAAGTCATTGAAGAGTCACCTGTATTGAAAAAAGACCTCTTACTTTCAGTAATGAAAAATAATAAATTTTGACATTATATGAAAAAGGTAAATTTGTTTGCTCGCCTTAAAAATACCATTTCACCAAGTAAAGTAATTTATGAGTAACTTGTTTCATATTCTTTTACTTTTATAATAATTTAAAGACACACCTAATTAATGTATCATTTTAAGGATGAAGAAAATGTGACAATAAGGTTCAAGAGTGAAGGTTAGTTTCAGGAGGTGCTCTTTATCCTACAATACAGTAGCTCTGAGAAAAAATCTATTGTGTTCCTTTTTTCAAGTTCTTGCAGCAGCTTCTGAGTGTATTTTGCTATTATATCCATCTCAAACACACGAAGAGACTACTTTGTCATTATATCCACCCCTAACAGCAGCAGATTATTAGACCTGGGTTTAACGGAGTGAGACTGACCTGCAATAGTCTGAGAAATGGTAACAGAAAAGTTTGTGTGTCTGGGGTTCTTTGTCTGTGAAGGCCTCCCACCCATTTTGTTCCCAGGTTTGCTTTCCAGCTATATAGAATAATATGTGAAAAATAAGAAATGCAAAATTTTTCAGAATAAGTATAACCTGTTTCATGAATAATTCATTTCTGTCTTGTATGACTTCATTATGTCATGTATAACTAGCACTTTGTACTGTCAGGCTGAAAAGCTACAAAAATTGTTTAACCGTGCAGCATAAATTCATAACTTGTAATTTGAAAAGTGACATGATATTGCACAAGTCCTTGCATTCTCAAACGTGCTTTCCCAGATAACTTATTTAAGATTTAAAACATACAAGACTTGGAGTTGGTTTTTTTTCAGTCGTAGAGATCTGCTTTTATAAAAAGAAATCATATGTTTCATAATATTCACTGGCCTAACAGCTCTCATAAAGAAATGACTTTCAGCTGTTGGTCTTAATTCTGCAAGATAGCTAAAGCCGTAGCTAAATATTTTATCAGTTATGTCAGATACCTGATACATAGTAATCTTCTAAGTGAGGAAACTCTGGCACTACTCACAAAAATATTGTTCCCTAATCACCCAAAGGAGTCAGTAACACAGCTGTGAGTTTGCTGTGGTTTGAAGCCCAGGAAGTGACATGGCCTATCAGGTACCTGCACATTTGGTTAGTTGGGTGGTTGTTCCAGTGGGAAGATTAAAGTTTTGTTCAAGACTGTATTTGCAGCTGCAACTATTTGTTTGTATTAGTATTCTGTCATGCGCTTTCATAGGTGTTCACCAAAGAATGTGTTTCTGGAGAAAATGTTCCTAGAAGGATGGTAAATAAGCATATGGATCAGTTTGTCTTAGGATGTCCTCCTGCAGAAAAAGGAAAGAAAGCAAGCCAGTCTTCCTCTTCTTACATCTCTCAAACTATGCAGATGAGTTACAAGGTCCTACCTTCAATACCCATGTAATGACCAATGACCTATGTAATCACAGAGTCACTTATACTGGAAAAGATCCTTAAGATGAGTCCCACCCAAGTCCACCACTAACCATCCCTAAGCATCTACATGTCTTTAAAAGACCTCCAGGATGGGAACTGAACCACTTTCTTGGCCTTTATACTCCCAGCAGTCTCCAGGGATTTAATGACAAAGGGCTTTCTTTCTCACCCAAATAGCAGGGAAAAAAAGGCCAAGATAAAGAAGGATAAGGGTGTCTGCACTTAGACACCAGAATTAGGTGCCTGAAATTTCCCTTTAGAAGTTTTTTGAAGGCCACACTTCTCTCCATTGAATAGAGAACCTGAGCACTTACTCTAATATTGCTTCATTTTAACTTTTGTGTTTGTGGCAGGTACAGAGTAAATCTCATACTTCTTTATTTTTTTTCACAGTGTGAAATACGGTTTTTTTAAGGTTACTAACAGTTACTCCTCTGCACTGTTCAGAAACACCTGCATTCAGGGTCAACAATTTCATTACCCAGTCATAAATTCAGTTAAGAGCTGTATGTACAGATCGTCACTGACTTGCCAGTGTGTCCAGTAAGGAACAGAATCAGGATTAATTGTTAAGTCTTACCACTCTAGTGTCCTTCAACCTCAGTGCTCCAAGCAAACTTTAAAAAAACTTTCTGTTTTTGTTTTAATTGCCTCATTTTTTTCCATCACAATCTGGAGGCGAGGAGAATCGTAGGCATTGATATGGATTTCTTTTTCTGGTAAATAGGATTTGTTTTGCATTTTAAACTGTTGAACAGGGTCTTTTCCTTTCAAACACATTTTTTTCCCTTTAAGCATATCATTATGCATATATCTCACGAATGCAGAGAAACGATCACTGCGCAGAAATGGGACATGAATGACATTTTGCTATCCTGTACCATCATGGTTTTTAAAGTAATATGTTTGTTCAGATTTTTCTCTTCACAAACTGTGATCCAAGAGCAAGGCGACCTCATGACAACCAACAATTACAGGCAGAACATCTCAAAAACTGTCTTTAAAGGATGAAGCCTCAGGCAAGTTCTGTTTCCTGTAATGTCAGAAGAAAAGTTAATACAAAGTGAGTCTTCAAATGAACAGAAACTAATTTGATACTTGGCAGTAGCTAAGGAAGAGCTTATTTCTTCTTTAACTTTTTGTTTTGCTTTTCCTCATCCCACAGAGAAATTTTGTAGTTTTTCACACTCCTTCATCAAACCTTTAAGGCAGAAGAGTCTAGATAAGACAAGTGATTCATTGAGCCAGACTTCCCAGGTGAAAAGAGTATGTTAAAATTATGTATGAAGAAGGCAGATAGGAATTTTATATTCACCTATTCCCTACAACAGCCTGGCATGTGAGATTATGCGGGGATGCAAATTTGCTCTCTAAATTCCATTTTCACAGTCTTTGAACCAGCAGTAATACTGGGAATGCAACTACTGCTCTTCTCCACTCAGTATGCAGGTCACTATAAAATTGCTGGTTCAGAACCTCCTCATCTGACCTGCCATCACCTCTTCATGTCAAAAAAAGTTGCTAAAGGCATCAGTTCTAAACCCAAAGAGGACAAATGAATGACTGCCATCATCCCTTTGTGGAGGGGTTAGCACAACGCTTCCTTAGAACACCTGACCTTGCAATATCATTGCATCAAATTAATTCTGGCCTATAGGTAACTTATTTGCGTAGAAGTTGACAGAAATTGGATGATTTATCAATCTCGTCCTTCATTTGCAATTGTAAATAGAGGATTGAGTAGGCAAGTTCTATTTTCATCATACAAATTGACTGTCTGGTACAGAATTATTCAAATACTAATCCTAATTTGCACCCAGTGCAATACTATTCAAGTCAAAGGGTAAAGCTGGTTTTTTGACCTCACCCAGCAATTGACCCATTTATTTTTCATTGTGTTCTGTTTGATGCTTTATTTATTAGAAAGTAAAGACTGCAGATAGCCTGCACTTGTAATCCCAAAGACAAAGAAGAAAATTTGAAGTCCTTTTCTGAGGCAGTGTTATACAATTGAGTTCTGTGATCTTCATTGCTGAGGTGTGTTTGTCACCCATTAATTGATCTTACTGCTAGTCCAAGTTCTAAAGCAATGTAAATTTCACATGGTCAGCACAGATCTTAGAGCCTTCTTCATCCTGCTGTGTTGCTGGAAGGATCTCTGGCATTAAAGATGTAGTTGCATAAAAGAAAGGGCTTGGAATTGACTGCCTTTTTTTTTCTCAGCAAACATATTTAACTTTTTACTGCATCTTCTTTTCTATCACCTTGGTTATTCTCCCTCAGAGATTTCTTCTAATCTGTAGTGATACCTAGATTCATATTTACTTGCAAAGTTTTCAAAAAACCACCTTGTGTTTTCTCTCATTATCTTAGCCCCCCTAGAAGCAATTCTTCTAAGTAACACTTGCAAATTCAGCTCACTAACATTCCTTAATTCCTTCAAAGACTTACTTCTTTTACTGTGAAGTGTTGCAGCGGATGTTGGTGTTAGATGCCACGATCTTCCCGAAAGCATCTCCAAGAAGTTGCTTTGGCGGGGTCACAGCACATACACATACATAAGCATGCACGCAGGTAGATCTGGAATAGGCCGATGATGAAAGAGTCAGGAAGGGTCTCCGTGTGGGTTCCAAGGGTAGGTTTATTGCTGCAATGTGCTCAGAGGGTCCAGGGACGAAGACAGGGAAACTGGGCAGGGTCCAGGGTAAGTATGGGGCTGGATAGGGGCAGAGAAAGCACCGGGGCCAATGGGCAAAGGGCCAGGGTACGGGAGACAGTAGGGAAACACTGAGGGAGTGGCAAGGGAACAAGGGCCAATGGGAGAATGGGGAAGGGAGAACATTCTAGAACAGGGACATATGAGGGATAAAGGGGCAGGGAGGCCAATGGGCCAATCAGGGAAACAGAACCGGAATACATCAACATAATTAAACAAAGGATCTTGGGGGAGCCTTCCTTGTTCGCCATAACTGCGAGATAGCAGGCTTAATGCTTACCCTCCAGGGGATCTTTGGGCCCCCTTGATCGGGAGGCTCATCGGCCTCCACGGAGAAGTCTACACAGTTATGACAACAGTTGGACAGCTTGTATTTTAGAACCTTGCTGGTTTGGTTGATGAACATTGTTTCGATAGTTTGAAAGTTTTAGTGCAAAAAATTGCCCATATCATAGTATCATAAAATGGTTTGGGTTGGAAGGGACTTTAGAGATCATCTGGTTTCAACCCCCTGGCTATGGTCAGGGATACCAACCACTGGACCAGGTTGTTCATAGTCCCATCATCCTAGCTTTGAAACACTTCCATGGATGGGACATCTACAGCTTCTCTGAGCAGCCTCTTCCTATGCCTCACCACCATCACAGTAAAGAATTTCCTTCTAACATTTAACCTATATCTCCCATCTTTTAGTTTAAAACCATTCCCCCTTGTCCCATGACTGTCTGCCTGTGTGAAAAGTTGCTCTCCACCTTTTTTACAAGCCCCTTTAAGTGCTGAAAGCTGCAGTGAGGTCTTTCCAGAGTCTTCTCCCAACTGAACAACCTCAACTGAACTCACTCAGCCTGTCTTCATAGGAGAGGTCCTTCATGCCCCTCCTCTGGTTCTGCTCCAACAGGTCCATGTCTTTCCTGTGCCCCAGACTTGGACATGGTTCCCCTGGTGAGGCCTCATGAGGATATAGCAGAGGGGCAGAATCACCTCCTTCAACCTGCTGGCCCTGCTTCTTTTGATGAGGCCCAGGGTGCAGTTGGCTTTCTGGGCTGCAAATGCACATTGCTGACTCCTGCCCAGCTTTTTATCCACCAGAAACCCATGTCTCTTAAAGCTTTACATGACATTTTCCTCTGGAGTTTTTTTGGTTTAATATTTTTCAGTAGCCTTTCCCAGTGTGATAATCTGTGAGTCTGTGTGATAATAATGAATTGGGAAAACACCATGCCATGTGGCTGGTTATTATAATGTAAGCAACATAACTCGCTAATCTTGTTCTATTTACATGATTTTTTACATGCAAGAATAAGTAACAAAAATAATTGGTGGATTTTATGTATTTAAAGTTCACAGATTAATCCTTACCCCAGCAGTTAAATACAAGTCAATAAGGTGAGGGAAGACAGAAGTAAAATGACGAAGGTGAAGTCTGACGCTTTAATTCCGTTTTTTTTTCTTCCTCACCTTATCTGGTCCCTCTTACAGCTTGTCCCTAAAGCAGGGTCGCAGTCCCCCACCTTTTTTCTCTCTGTCTCCATTATGGATTTTGATTTGAACTGTAGTATACATGGACTCACTGACGTAAAGCAAATAAATGAAATGCTATAGAGCACTTGCCTACCACTTCACAGCTTTTTTTGTTCATGAATTTGTATCTTAAATTTATTGTTTTAATATCTCAAAGTCCAACAGCTTATTAACTGCTCTGACACTTGGAATACACTTTTTTTGATCATGTGTCACTCATTCTAATGACTTTGTTTTTTGAAGGACCACTAAATCTTATAAGCAGAGGTTTAATTTCCTCCTTTGAAAGAAAAGGAAAAAAATTACTAAAGTACTTGATGTTGGCTCTAAAGCAATGAGGTATTCATCTCTATTTCTGTCTGTTGAGATGCTTTTCAGGATAATAATTGGGAATTGATCATTGTAAAAATCTATATTACAGCAACAAAAATGACATATGCATTGCACTGATAGGATTTTAATATTGAAATCAATTTTTCATAGTAATATTGTATGGGGATGCATGAACTTTTCACACTTAAAATGTATTTTGAGAGTCTCAAGAATACTTAGTATTTCTAATTATTTCATGTAAATTTCAATTCCCCCACTTGAATTGTTTAGTTAATAAGTACTGGAATTTTAAAATTACATTCTCTCACATTTTCATCATTATTATGATGAGAATTTTATCTTCTTTGGGCATTTATATTTCTGTAGGAAATAAGTATAGTCAGTTGTTGCAAATCTCCTGATTCTGAGCTGGTTTCTGCAGTTTTCCATAATGTAAAATTAATTACAAAAGTTCAGTGTTAGGACAGTTGGTAAGAATCAGGTGTGGGGTGAGGGGCAGAATGAAGAAATTTAAAATGTGGAGAATTAATTGAAGGAGGAAGAACCTGAAGTAGGACCTGAGCCACAGAGATTGAAAAGCTGTTTCCTGTACTCCCAGGTATAAAAGTGTTTCATGTTCAGTAGGAGAACATGGCAAGGTGGGCTTTGTGGTAGGGTGGTCTCCATCAGATGGAGCTCTTACCTTTGGTCAACTGGGGTTCTTTTCCACCAGAAGTTTACAACAACTGGGAGAAACTTTCTAAGACTTGATTTTCTCCAGCAGTAAGTGTGGTAGCAAACAGGCTAGCAGCAGTCCTGGCAAAGCATGACACTCTAAGAGAGCATACACTTGGAGAGAAGTATGGGTCTACACCATGGCTCTCAGTGGAGGCAGAGCCATCCTCACCAGCTGAAAAGCATTAGAGGGGGTGCTGCTCTCCACAGGATAGAACTTGTCTGGTCCATACGTGTCTGGTCCAGGTTGACTCTTGCCACATGTGGACCTGTGGAATCAGCCTGGAGCATCTGCTGATCTTCAGTTTGTGTGAACCAAAGCTGTGTTTCTACCTCAGTTTAGCTAGAAATGTTGAAACAAGAAGATAAATGCCACCCTCCTAAAAGTTTTGATGCTCAAGAAAAAGAGGTAGAGATAGGATGACCCTCCAAGAAGGGTATTTTGAGGAGCAGGCTCTGAATCTGTGTGGGACAGGCTTTGCATTTTCAATCCTTCTTCTCTTGTTCTTGTATCTATACGATTAGACACCATGGATCATACACAGAATGGGAGCTGGGAGACTGATTCTCTCCTTTACACTTGAGTAGAGATGCCTGTCATGTATGCTGGTGTCATTCTGTACTGAGTGACCATGGTGGGCTGCTGGCAGCCGGGGCTGCAGGGCGACCACTGCAAGAAGTGTCCAGGGCTTCCCCGTGCTGGACACAGCTGGTTCTGAGCCCTGCAGCCAAGGGAGTGGCATCTCCGGGAAAAGATATTTTAAAACAGGTCAAATGCCGCACGCGCAATGAGGATTGACGGGAAAACATGAGAGAAACAGTCCTGAAGACACCAAAATGAGAGAAGGAGGGGAAGAGCTGCTCCAGAGCAGGAGCAGAGGTTCTCCTGCAGCCCCTGGAGGAGACCATGGTGGGGCATGGGAAAAGGGTGAGGAGGAAGGAGTGATGCAGTGGAGCTCCTATGGACTGACTCCAACCCCCACTCCCCATCCTCGGCATCTTCAGAGGAGAGGGAGGAGAGAGAGGAGCTGGGAATGAAGGAGTTATGTGGAGCCTGGGAAAAAGGCAGATTTGGGAGGGGGGCAGGTGTTCTTAGTTTTGTCTTTGTTTCTTACCATGCTATTAAATTCCTAAAACACTGAATTAATTTTCCACAAGTCAAATCTGTTTTGCCTGTGACAGTAACTGGGGGGCAATTTTCCTGTACTCATCTCAACCCATGAGCTTTCTCATCATGTTTTCTCCCCTGTGCAGCTGAGCAGGGGGCTGAGTGAGCAGCTGGGTGGGAGTTGGCTGTAAACCACTGCTGACCTACCACACTTACAAGACAGAATTAGGCATGGTCTCTAGTTCTGTCACTGACTGACTATCCATAACTTTTTTCTCTGTCTGAAAGAGATGCAAAGATACTTCCCTTGTAGTAGCACCACAGGCATTAGTATCTATAGTCTGTAAAGTGGCGCTTCCTTGTTATTCTTCATAATTATGCAGTGAGTAAATAGTATGTAGTGAGTGTGATAGATAGTGAGTAGAAGGTATTTTGTTAAACAATCAGTAATATCACAAATACAGACTTAAGGAAGAAAATATTTCAGGTAAAAATGTGCCAGAATATGCCCCTTAGTTAATGTCTTTTATCTGACTATTGACAAAATGCTTAGCCACTTAGGAAAAGTACAATTATTTTATTAATAAGAACTAATACAATCTATTGATACTAATTAATGATGCCATTGCAATTCAAATGAACCCTCTTCCTTTTTAATGTTCAACTTAGCCATGATTCCCAAGGCATTTCAAGACACTCACAAGATTAATTGTTTTTATGTGCAATTGCTATTTGTTCTGACTAGCAATGGCCTATTGACTTTCTGAGACAATGACATAAGATCAATGAGGATTTCGAGAAGATGAGTAAAGTAAGCCCACAAACACTGATGTCTTGAGTGACATAAATATTGTCACCTTTGCTACTTTGCTTTATGCAGCCAGAATGAGACAAAAGCTGTTACTGGTCAGTGTTGTCTTATAAGCCTCTGTGAAACAAAACAGGCAGAGGTTGGCATACTTCAGAGACACTGCTTGATTAGTATCAGGTCAATCTGTTCTGTTGACACTGTCTGAAAAGAGACTGAGCATAGATTATTAGCGGAGGCAGAAGCTGCTCTAGTCCCTTATATTCAGGTATTTGGAAAAGCACACACAGATGAGGGCTGCTCTGCCAGGGCAACATATTTCCTGTTCCAGTATGTATTTCTGAACCTACTGTATATGGTGTATCCTGTTCTGATGTGGGTCTTGGCACTGGCACATGTGCTGAAGTTCTGTGACAAAGAATATAGAATGTATTCCTTTATTCGGGATTCTTCTTCTTTCCACCATCCCTTGAACCCTGTACTTTTAAGAAGCAGAATTGTGTACTCCTTCAGTGTGAAGAAATACTGCCTATTAGCTGTGACTGTAGTGAAGGTTTCTGACACTGACTACAGGAAAGTGGTGTTGCTGACAGAATGTAGTCTACAATTTTGTGAGTCCTCACAGGAAGAAGCTTTCCAGTATTTCTATTTTTACACAAGATCAGTTACATTTGAAAAGTTTCAAATCATGTTTCCTTATAATAGTGCAAATTAGTCAGCTGCTTCACTACATAAGTGTGGTTTTGGAGATATAAAATGGAGAGTTACTGAAGCCAAGGGAATTGTGGACATCAAATATGGAAGTTGATGTGAGCTTATTGACATGGGATTTTGGTAAGTTTTAGGAAGTAGCAGCATAGGAACTGTGCTTTGTTTCCTGTTTGGGGTTTTTTTGAAATAGTACATTTGAGGAGGACATGCTGTTGGGGAGCTGAACGCTTTCCAGGTTTTTCCCTGGCCGAGCTCGCAAGCCAGAGGCAGCGCAGCAGCGCCTCCAAAGCGTCCTCGCCGCTCAGCAGGCAACAGAGGAAACGCAACAGAGAATCTCAGAGCCGGGTGGGAGATGCGCTTTTTCCCCTCTTC
>WEIT01010369.1:6225-50966 GCA_013389985.1 Dryoscopus gambensis | reverse complement strand
TCTTCAGGGTGCCACCCAGTGGGCTGCGGCTTATACCACTGTGCTGCTCATAGAACCCCCCTCAGACCCACTGTCTAAGGCGGGGAAATCCCCCACTGTATGGCCAGGGTTTGGTTGGCAGTGCGGGGCTGCAGCCTGGAATAAGGCTAAGCCACCCCCACAACGAGCCTGTAAAAGTAGCACAGTGAAGGCACACAAAAGACAAATGACAAAGATGGGGAATAGGACAGTGCTCAGAAGGCAGTGGTTGAAGTTAGGAACATAGTGCAAAAAGAAAATGCTGAAGCAGCCCAAGTTTCATTGTTGTCACAGTTTCACTCCTAAGTCTGAAAGGATTTCTAGCACCCATGTATTTCTCCTGTATCACCTGCTTGCTTGCACAGCTTATCCCTCCCTATTGTTGTTCAATTCCCCTGCTCACAGCCCCACAGAATTCCTTGCTCTGCCACCTGCAGGTCCCTGGGAAAATTCCTCTTTCCTGTCTCAAGCTGTGACTAATTTTCCAGGATGCACCTCTCAGTATCAGGTAGGTAGTATGAGAGGTGATGGAACCTGTTGTGGGTGAAAAAAACAGGGAAACAGGGAGCCTGTAGAGCTCCCATATCTAGTACAAAGGAACTGCTTATTTAAAGCAGTGAGGCGGTGTTAGCAAGTCACTTGCCCTCATTTCTTTTTGAGCTACCTTAGGACTCTCCGTTGGCTGCTGCCCTGTCTAATCTGGGTGTGCCCTGTCTAATCCCTCAACTGAGCACAGAGAGTCTCAGTGTGCTGTACACACAGTGTGCAATAGCCATGATTGCACAGTTCTGGTGCTGTCAAGTGGTTCTTCCTTATGTTAGCTGAGTGAAGCAAGGCAGTAACAAACTGTTTGAATTTGTACAGTTCTCTTCCAGATGTAAAAATGTATTTAATGTGTCTGTTAACTACAGGGTTCAAATGTATATGATATTTACCATGTGGACAAAAAAAAGCAAAGTCAAAAAGGAAATACGAAGTTTTGTCCGAAGCAAAGTCATCCCCTTAATCACCTGTAATTATGTATTGAACAAATATTTCAAACAATAATAGCCTGAGTTTTGAGAGTTCTATAAAGGTTATTTGTAAAGAAAAATATTTATAAACGTTGTGGTTTTAAAAGTGTGAATTTATTTAAATGAAAGATATGCACTTACAGTCTCAATGCCATTAAAGTTTGCTGTAAGAATAAATATCCAGTTGCAATGCGTCAAGCACATAAATGAGAAGGATGGTCATGCATGTGAAAAAAATTGCATTGTTCTGCTGTTTCTGAAGTAAATGACAAAAATCACAGAGTAATTTGCATAACTTGGAGATTAGAAATGTATCTCTTTATTCTTATTAATATATTTGCCCTTCTTAATTATAAAGATTTGAATCTTATTTTAAAATAATTTCCTACAAAATATTCTTGGGGATAGAAGCTGCATGTTAATTCTGAATGGATTATTTGCCTAACTTTATGAAAGAAATAAATTGCTTCTATTTGATAATAGCCAATTTTTTTAAAAAGTATTTAGGATATATGGTAAAAATACTGATGCCTATATAGGAAAAGGGGACTCACATCTAGTTTAGCTGGTTTTATCTGTCATGCATAGACCTTTACACACAAGAGTTACATTTCTGTTGATGTCAGTTACGATTTACCGTATGTAAAAAATATAGACAATATAGAATTTCAGATAAACTTTTTCCATTGTTTTGTAAAACTCTTAATTTAGTTCAATGGCAGTTTTCTGTCAAGTCTGTAACACAAGGATCTTGACTGATTCACAGAGTCACAGAATAGTTTGGGTAGGAAGGGACCTCTGGAGATCATCCTGTTCAATCACCAGCTCAGGGCAGGGGCAGCTATAGCAAGTTGCTCAGGTCTGTGTCCAGGCACAGTGTAAATATCTGCTCAGATGGAGACCTCATAACTTCTCGTGGCCACCTATGCCAGTGTTTGATCACCCTCACAGTAGAAAAAAAGTGTTGTCTTGTGTTCCAATGTGATTTCATGTGTTTCATCTTGTGCCATTGCGTCTTCTTAGTCACTATGGAGAACAACCTGTCTCTCTCATCTTTATTTCCGTTCATCAGGTATTTAAATACATTGGTAACACCCTTCTGACCCTTCTCTTCTCTGGGCTGAACAGTCCTGTCTCTCTCAAGATATCTTTCATGAAAGATGCTCCAATCCCTCAAACTTACTTGTTTTCTTTCACTGGACTCACTCCAGCAAATCCCCATCTTGCACTGGGGATCTCAATGGTCCAGATGTAGCCTCAGCAGTGCTGAGTTGCACGTACACTGGCAGATTCATCTGATGAATTACAACAGGTTGAAAATAACTGGGGACAGCATCTCTGATTTGGGAGGAAATCTGAATGCTATTTTCAGAGAAAAAGTTAATGCTTTGAATGAGTGGAAGCAGGACACGTCCAAACACCAGTGGAGCAAAATAGGATGAATATGCCTATACAATGAAGGAAATGAGTGGCAAACAAAGCTTCTAGAGAGGCCTCTGTGCTCCCAGGAAACCCTGGCTTCCACACAAAGAAATCCATTTTATATGTCTAGATGGTCAACAAAAACGAGACTAGATGTGTCGCAGCAAGTATCAACAGGTAAGCATTGACACAGCGTAGTCACAGTCTGTTCTTTAAATAGCACCATTTCTGCTTTGTTCCCTGCACAGGGTTCTGTGAGCATTGCACTCAAGTATTTTTTTTCTATGAACTGTGATGACATTAAAATAAACCTCAGATTTTCTTTACAATTTTGAGCTCAATACTTCCCATCAGGGTAGTATGTTTATTCATGACAGTGTCTCTGAATCCCAGCAAAGCAGGAAACTTGGATTGAAGATGCTTCATTCTCCTCCTGGCAAGGGACAGTTTGTTGTACATATAGACTGCTGTAGCAGATGAAAAGCAGTTGTAGGAAACCTAACAAAATATGAAATACAGGCTAGAAATAAAAATGAGTAACTACTAAATTTATCATTCTTACGGGAAAAAAATTCAAGTACACAACATTTGCAAGCAGCAATTTTATTCAGAATCCCCAAGGAACAGTAGTACTATTGAAAATGTCTCACTTAGGCAAGCTTCATTGCTTTTAAACGGCAGAAAAAGTCAGTGAACATCTGGCTGAGATCTATTATCAACATAATCCTTACACTGCTTTTGTCCCCTCATTCAGTTATCCGGAGGCTCCATC
Source organism: Dryoscopus gambensis (assembly GCA_013389985.1). NCBI lineage: Eukaryota > Metazoa > Chordata > Aves > Passeriformes > Malaconotidae > Dryoscopus > Dryoscopus gambensis. Next base: position 47,741 of record WEIT01010369.1, on the reverse strand, counting down.
TTCTTAGCAGTATCTCTTTATCTTTGGTCTCTATAGGCTTTTCCATCTTCGGTTGACAAAAAGGACCAAGCTTCAAATGTCAGTATTCAATGATAAGAACTAAGTGTGGATGCCATGTCTATATCCTTGAATTTCAATGTGGCTGACAGTTAGAAACTGGAATATCAGAAGTAACGATGGGAACTGGGATATTAGCAGTAATGTAATTTAATTGATTTTATGATCTTAACTTACCCAGGATTTACAGAAGCAGCTATATGCCAATGATTAAATGGATCTCTTTGCTGGTTTGTAGAAGTATTTACTTTGTATTTAAAGATAGTTTTTACTTAGTATGAGATTTTGTATCTGATAAGTCTTCATATTTTTCTTTAAAACAATCCTTCCTTCACTAAAGAATGTAATCATGATCTAGTGGTGTCTGCACGATCAAATTTTAATCTAGTTAGTTTTGTTTACTCAGCTATTATAGCCTATCAAAATGAGATCTTGAGTAGAGCAATTATTCTGAAGGAAGAGTGTCTAGCTTTTAAAAACTGCATCTATTCTACTTGTTATTTAGAATTTTTATTAGCTTGGGCATCTGCCTGGACTTGAAAAGCACAATCATGAATCAAATGACACAATAAATAATATTGCTATTTGATGGAGATGAGAAAAACAGAATAGCCATAATTAATTCCTAAAGAACAATAACAATTTGTAGTCTTTTTCCCTGTGGGGAGTGTGTGTGTGTAAATAGCTCCTTCTCCTGCAGTTATTTGCACTCACAGTTTGAAATTATTTGGGATTACTGGGATGCACGGATTTAGAATGAGCCAATATGGTGGTGTTTGTGTTAGCTGTGCCTCGTGCTGCCAGGCCCTTGCTAGCCATGCTGGCCTGGTGCTGCCAAGGCTACCTGAGAGCACCCTGTATTGCCAGTCTTCCAAGAGACTAACCATGCAGATTATTGTGTTTAGAACAGAACATTTAAAAAGATTTACCTTTCACACAATTCACCTAATTGTTCTAAATTTTCATATGTGTAGGAGCGTAAAACAGTCAAACAAGCAGGGAAATTTAAAAAAAATGGATTTTAAGTGCTTAGGAGGTTGTTGGATACAGTGATGGCAGATACCACAGAATTACACAGGTGCATAAGGTGAAATAAAATACATGTAAAACATGAACAATGGACAGTGGTATGGATTTTGGATCTTTCACTTCCAGACTTTGACTTTGGCAGTTTTTCTTCAGTAAAGTCATTGGATAAATTTATCCTGAATTTGCATTCCTAATGATGATGGGATATTTTTTGTTGACTGCTCATGCTTTTCTGAGGTAAGAAATTTTTTTTCTATTCTTTAGGGAAAGCAAATACTGGTTAATATTAACTGCCAAGTCTTAACATTTTTCTGTTACTGGCAAAATCCTGTAGGGATTAAGATATGAAAACTTTTATTTGAACTCTTTTTCTCTGCTGGATTTTGTCACTCATCTCTCCCTACTGCATCACTATTTCGTGTGATGTATAACAGCATTGCTTTCCTTGACAAAGCTAAAGAAATCAAAAATGAGAAAAACAGCAACTATGTCACATCCTTGAGGCAGAGCGGAAGGGAAACCTTTCAGAAACAAGTTGGTTGCATTTAATTATTCTCGGTCCTTCAAGATAAAATACATCATATTTTTATGTTCTGAGGTTATGAATGTCTATTTGTTGAGTGCACATGAAAAGGAAACTCTTGGATTTAGCATGAAAGCACAGAGATTTAAGAATGTCCTGATCAGTGTGCTGAGATTGTTTGATGCAAGTCCAGAAAAAACATCAGCTGTAGGATTGATGCAGCCCATACAGTGACTGGTGAGACAAATTGTTCTGCTGGCCAAAGAGAAGTTTGGGTCAGAAAGGTCTGCCTCTGACATATTTTCTTATGATATTTCATTTTCAGCTTTGCCAGCCACTTGACAAGTTAAACTCCCTTTGTACTGATATAAAATAGTGAGTTCAAAATGAAGATCTAGAACCATAGGCAAATCTGGGCCGTTGTTTAAAGTATTACAAACTTGCAGTATCATAGACTATTGTAACATATTGAGGTCAAATAATTTTCATGACGACAAATGGTCATCCCTGTTGCACATACCTTGCACACTGGCCATGGATAGGTGCCACAATTTTCTGTTCTGGATGACATCAATGAAATATTTTGTACTGTTATATATTGTTTGGGTGAATTCCAGTTGGGAAAGATTGAAGTCAGCTAAAAGCAGTTACAATATAATTGTAAATAGAATTTGTACTTTGTGGTAAGTACTTTCAGTGTGCTTCCTGGTTGTCATGTTTCCTGTTTTTGTTTATCAAATATGAATTTTTGGAGAAAAGAGACCTCTTCTCCCACATCACAGGATGACTACACCAGTCTTCCTGTCTCTTCGTATTTGTGGGTGAAAACTGTTTTACCTTCTGAGCTGTGTTTTGTTACCTTTCCTTTGCCACATGGGAAATAGAGACTAAGCAGAGAAAAGGTTGCAGCTGATTGAACCTGATCCAAAGGAGATCTACACTGACTGTACTCAAGAAAGGCAAGTTGATTCCTGCAGATTTTCAGTCTCTTAGGGTTTGCTTAATCATCATGTTATCTGACACGAGACTTTCACATCAAGTTTAGATTTTCTTTCTCACATTCATATCTTTCTTTGCGTATACTCATTGGCTTTTATGCTACTTTTTAACCCTCTGGCTTTCCAGTAGCCGTTCTCCTACTTTCCTCTCAGCCTAACTGCATGCCAAATCCCACATCTTTCACAGCATACAGAATAAATCTTAAAAATGGGTCAGAAGGCTGTGATGACCTTCTCTTCCCCCAGTTCAGTTCTTTTGTGGATCATACCGAACATCAGCAGATATCTAATGCCTAGACACAACAGCATTTAGAGGAATGTCAAATTCATTAATGTACATTAAGAAAAGCAACAGAAAAACATTTTTTTATCATTTACTTTTGTCTGTTAAGTTTTGGTTCTTGGTTGTTGCTGCAGAGTTGTCCCGTCCTGTCTGTTTGAAATGGCAGAGCTGCCCAGAGCGCTTCCCTGTGTGCCCATCTCCATGCTGGAACAGCAGTGAGAGATGTGGCAGCTCATCTCTTGGGGAGAAGGTCTCTGACTCTTAGCACCTGGCAATTTAAAACCATTTTAGAATTACCTGAATTTAGAGTTGCACTGAAAAGTGGAGCACCTTCCTTTCATCTGTGAATTTCTGTGTGAAAATTGCCTTGTCAGACAGTACAAATATTGAACTCAAGTTCTTCCTGCTCTTTATGCTGGGTTGGTCCAACAAGGTCCAGCAATGAGGAATTGTGGATGGATGAACGATTTCTTTTTCTGTTTATGCTGTTTCTGTAATAGAGTTTAGGTAATAGGTTGTGCAGTGACAAGGTTTATGAAGGTAAGGCAGGGAAATGTGACATTGCTATGGCCCTGTAGTGTCGTTTGAGACCTGTAGGATACTGCTCTAATGCCAGTCCCTATTACTGATACCAGTTGCGACTGAGGATCTCCTGTAAGTTCTGTATTCATCTGCTAACCGTTGGCTGATGTCTTTGAGACCTTAGGGCATCCATCTAAAATGAAACTGAGCAGCTTTGTGTGGGCACCAAATTAGCCTTTGTTACCTGAATTGAGACCTTGTGTATCTAATGCATAGGTGGTCACCTCTATTTAGGTATCTATGGTCTTGGCCTGAATCCTACCCCATATGTCTTCTAGCTAACTTACACGTCAATTTAGTGACTGCTTTGAGAAGTTATACTGCCTGAACCTGTGTCCCACATCCAGAAGACTCAACATAAGACAGTGAATCCAAGGAAGAGCCAAGGGAGAGAAGCAGGAGCAAGAACAGTTGAGAGATCTTACCATGGACTTTCTCCTTCCAGCTGGCTTCTCTCCATGCTGCTGTGTGAAAACTGAGTCCCAGGGCAATACTGGCCGACACGGAGGTGGGCAGTGGTGTGAACAAGTGACAGTATATGTGTCGTGGAGCTGCAAAAACCCTAAACCATGGGAAAGTATGGGAATGGTTGTGCCTTCCTTCAGTTCAACTGCCTTTGCCTCTTGATAGGACTTCAAAAGGATATTTGACTAATTCTTCCCACTCTTCCCTGGGGCAAACAAATGTGCCATCGCATCTGCTTAAATAAAAACACTTTCACTAAGACAACCAAATAGTTAGAAATTGAGAGGTTTTTTGGGTTATTTGGTTGATTTTTTCTTGTTTAACAGCATATAATAGAAATGCAAGCCCATAAAGTGTATTTAATTGCCAATTTGAACTGTACAACGTAGGTCTGCTAGTCCTATCATGAGTTTCTTCAGGCTGACATTTCCAGGTGATTGCCTGCTACCCACACTGCTGCCACCAAACCACTGGCTGTATTTCAGTATTTAGTGTTTTCTTTATATATAACACTGTACCTTTATGAATACAACACCGCAGTTTTTTCCATGGTGCTTATAGGCTGCTGAAAACACAGATTATTCTTCAGCGTGAGCTCTGATCATTCTTCTAGACAGTACGTTTTCAGATGCCATCTTTAATTTGTGATATTAATACTGAACTTGATCACTGTTCAGTGGTTTTACTGAAGTATTTACATATAGATTGGTGAAGTATTTTTTCAAGAGTATTGAAAGCTCCCCAGGCCAAATTGGAATCATAAACTTAACCACAGTATCTGTATGACATGAATATGATTTTTGCTTATGAAATTGCCTTGGAGGTTTACTTCCAAAGCAAATTGAGTGCATTTCCTTGGCTTCATACATTTAGCTCTGAACTATGTGGGGAATGACTCGGCAAGTGAGTGTTTTGAATGAGCAGTGGTGAGTGTATTCTGAGAATTGTTTTTTTCCGCATCAGCACCCTTTTAAGGAAGATGAACTATTTCAGTGAGTTTTACCAAAAAATTACATTTTAAAATGATGAACTAATTAGTTAAGACCTATATTACTTTATTACAGAAAAAGAAACCTTTCCCAGAGTGATAGCTTAGTTACATAAAGTACCCTTTCATTTTATATTAAAATGGAAAGATAGACTTGTTATACAAAACTTGAACCACTATTATTAATTATCTGATTTCAAGATCACCTCTGGCTGTTAAAAAGATTTATATTAATCTGTGCTTGATAGATTCAGAAGGATTAAAGGAGTGAAGAAGACCAAATAAAAAGAGAACATCTTCCTGTCTTCATTGTTAGATGACCTTGTGCCATGGTACGCTTAAATTGCTTACTTCCTATAACTCTATAAAGTTCTGTGTTTTCATTTCTGGATTAGATTGAAGTGTCAACTGTTTTTGATGAATTACACTAGTAATATATGTTCATGTTCTTCTTTGCTCTTTTTTATTTATATATGTCCAGTATAATTTAGTTCACCTCAAAAAGCTTTTAGGAAAGATTTTTTTTTTTTTAAATTACAGTTTTAGCAAAGTATTTTTTTTCAAATGCCTTTATTGTTTTTCTGAAAACATAAAGCGTATATTCAGCTATTAAAAAAAAAACCTCAAATGAAAATTTTATGTCAAATGTCCTGGTTTTCCATGTTCTGAAATTCAAAATATTTTGTGGGGGAAAAAAAAGAGAGTTGTGGGAAAAAAAAAAAAAAAAAAAAAGGACAAGTTATTGCAGTTAGTAATTTAAACCTTTGCCCTTTAACTTGATCTGTGTGAAACACTACTGAAATAAGGTGTCCCTCCCAGAGCAAAGGGTTAGCCTTACCTTCAGAACTCGGGTCTTATTTATTTATTGCTGAAAGGTGCAGAGGGGAGCAGAGAGCTTTAAGTGCTTTATTTCCATTATTGAAGATTCTCACTGATGCAGAACTTGAAAGCAAATAAAATCAAGACACATTTATATACAGTATGTGTGCACTGGTTTCTAGACTCACATCAGAAGGGACAGAGGTATCTCTAGTCAAGTGTATTTTGTGCTGATTGAGATTAATAGAGTTAAGTTATACTATTAAATGTGTATATTTTTCATGTAAAAGTTGTATAAAGAGCAAAGCTTCTCTATACATTAGATAGCCCTGATGTGTTCGACTGCAGTGAACATTCTATGTGTAAGTAAAAGAACAAAGTAATTTAGTATAACCATCAATACAGGACAAATTTGTATTTCTTCTTAACACTGGGATTTTAAATGAAGAGAGTTGTGTTGTTTTCAGGTTTTGTTTTGTCATAAAGAAAACTGCAATCTGAGATAAATTCTTATTTTTCTGAAAGAACAGAGTGAACTCAGAGATGTCTGAGCACAGGAAATCTGTTTTTGCAACTTTGATATTTTGAAAAATACTAAACAAATCTAATAAAACTTCCAAGTATTTTATATCTATTTTACATATTTCCTCATTTTAGGAGCTATCATGAGGGAATTAAGCACACTATACCATACAGGGGAAGTGGTACCTTATGATATCTGATGTATGTTTCTCATCATTTTTCCCAGTAGCTCACAGGAGTGTGAGCACATACTACAGTGAGTATAAGAACAACCATAAAGGGTTAAGTATCAGAAGAAGTTTTATATCAGTGCTTACTGAATCTCATGAATATCAAGAGCTTTTTGTATCTTTGTCAAACCAGTCCACACTTTCTCTTGTGGCTTTAAGCGGCTTCTCTGACTATTGTATTTCTGTATCCCACTGTGCCATCTCAAACAGAACTGGAGCTGCAGCTGTAGTTCCACTACAAATGGTGATAAGGAAGTACCTGCCCTCCTATCTGTTGTTTCCAAATACAGCATTTGATTGACTGGACCAGTTCCTCAAACTGTATAGCATCCCTCCAATGGCCACCTGTCCTTTAAAATTGTTGTTACTGGCTTTGGCTGCGTTGTATTTTTCTTTCCAAAACAATACAGAATCTTGAATGAAAGAAATGTGATAAAATTTGCTCACAAAATGAGACATCTAAGCAGAAGTGATTAAAGTAACAACACTGTCCTATGCAATGTATTAGTGTGGTTCAAATACAGGAGTAAATTAGGAGATGTAGTCTTCTGCTTTTAGCAAAAGATTTTGTATTGTGGACTTCACTGATTAATATTAGAGGTAGTGTGCTTTTGCTGGCTATTTGTCTACTGTTTTGTTTCTTCTTCCAATTGTTTTAAAATAACAAACAAAGCCTTCTGACAGAAATATGTTGCCATGGAGAAAACACATAGGAAGGGGTGGCTCTAGGAACACCACTTTGGGCAGCTCAAAAGCCAATTGCTCCATTCCTAGGAAATGGGTTAATAAAGCCCTGTAAGACTCTATCAAGTAGATGTGAAGGATAGTAGTTGCCAATGCAGTAAGCGACAATGGTGCCAAGATAGTACGAGTCCTCTGACCTGAACCACCCTACCTTGCCTTATTTTGGTAGTATGAGCTTAAGGTTGTTAGCTGGGGGATGGAGAAGGGAAGAGGCCAGGGACCGTCTTGGGAGGAAGATTTGCATAGATTTCCTCAGCTGTTAGTGGCAAGGCAGAAAGAGAATTGTCCTTAGAAGGATGTTCTTCACAAGGGCCAATGTCAACAGTCTGACGTAATAGAGAGGAACAGTCTCTGGCATGGTAGTTTAACTGTAGGTAGTTATCATTTTTCAGGATGCTTCTTGGGATGTTTTTGGCCCAGCAAACTGTCTATCCAAAAATTACACCCAAAATTACACTGAAGGTATTTTTCCCACCTTACTGCTTAAACTGGCCTGAAAGTACAAATGAGTCCTTCTAGAATTGTAAATATCTCTTCAAACCCAGTGCTTCTTATAATTTCTAATTTCCAGCTTGTGAAATACGGAGGTGGAATGGCAGTGAAAGAAGCAACAAATGCCTGAGCATCTTGCAGTGTCTGTTAAGGATGATATGTTATCACAATATCTTTCACTCACCTGGGATGAAATGGAAAAAGTGTCTGTGAGATGGGGATGGCATGATTGTCTTTCTTCCAGAGTGTAGTAAATGGTGAAAACTTTGTCTAAAAACAAGTGTTTCCAATGGTTTTATTGTTTTAAACCTTTCAGGAATGGCAAACTCATCCATGACGAATGCAGCTTGAACCAGTGCATGGTATCATGCTGCTTTGGTTTCACCCTGAAAACCTTCTGCTTTCTTTGCAGAGTTTTTGTTACAACTGCTAGGGATATACTCTGATAGTAGCCTATTTCTATTTAATTTCATTATCTGCTTTCACTTTTTGTATCTTTGTGCTCATTTATCTTAAATTAATTGTATAAATTTTCTGTTCTCCCTCTGCACCTGAAATTTTACACTGCTTATGTATCCTTTTTATTTATCTCTCAATATCTTTTTCAATCCTGTTTTTATTTGCTATGGTCTTTTTCTCATGCTAGTGTACATATTGTTGGATAATATGTATCACCCTTGGATATGCTGTAATTGCTTTCTGAACAGTTTCCATTTCCTCCGTGTCCTTCCCTCCTCCCACACCTCCCATTAGACGCTTAACCCACTGGATTGCCTCCAGCACTTCCCCATTCTTCTACGTTCAAAGTCCTTGGGGGTTTTTTATTCCTCTTGTAGGTTCAGTCTGCAGTAATGAATCCAACTGGATTATGGTCATTAGTGAGTCCTCCACCTCTGTCTCCGAACAGCTGCACTATTGAAAGTCAGAACTTTCGTCTTTTTTTGCCACCTTTTAATACATTGAGGATATAGTACATGACTGTTGCTTGATTTATTTCTCTCATTGTGTCCCTGTTCCTATGTGTCTGGGTAGCTGAAATCTCCTCTTATTAGTTTTGACATTTTTCTGTATCTCATAATATTCTTGTTCTTTCTGATCCTATTTTTTTCTGGTTTATATCCAGTCCGTACTGCCACCTTGCTCCCCCTATTGCCTTGAATTTTGAGCTATGATGATCCTTTCAAACAACCGCAAAAACTTTTGACTTCTTCAAAGTTTTTGCCTGTTGGAAAGAAAGAGTTTTGAACCAAGCCATTACTGTCTGAGCGGTGCCTGCCTTAGCAGAGCGGATTCCCCTGCCCACAGCTCCCTCCCACAGCGGTGCTCTGGCCCCACATCAAGCAATTAAGCACATGCTCAAGTTCAACCACGTGAGGAGCACCATTAACTCACCAGGACTACTTACATGCTTAAAGCTGGCACAGGACTAAACACTTTGCTAAATCAGTGTTGGAGCTGTGATTTTAATGCAGCTTGGATAATGAAGGCTGCACGTCCCGAGACATGAGAGGTGCACAGTAACTCATTCTGGTAGACATGTGGGTGTGGAGGCAGAGAAATCAATCCCACATCTAGGTCTTAATAGCGAGTGTGTCGGTGTGCATTTGCGTACACACAGGATTGCAGGGAGCACAGCACTGTGCTTGAGAATATCAAGCACATTGTAAAAGCAAATGTAAAGAATCTAGGCCTTATTCATTGCCTGTCGATGCAGTAAAAAATTCCCATTGACTTTAGCAGGCACAGTTTAGGGACTAAGACAAACACTGCAACAGCATTTATCAAACAGCTCCATACCATGGACATACCTCTTACTGCAGTCTGACTCTACCATGTACGCTGTATGTACAAACTTTACAGAGAGTGGTAGGTTGACTTAGTGTCCTTCTTCTGGGTTATGTTAATGCCTGAAAAAATATTTAATGAAGCATTTATAAGTCTTCTAATTTTCATAACCTTTATCCTATCTCCTGCTCAGAGTCTTTACACTGATAATCCTACTGAGCATTTAGATAATTATGTACCAACCCTTTCCATCACAGACGACTTAGCAAATAGTGGGTTTTCCTACTGTATTTTAGTTGTAGGGTGAACATTGTCAAAATTAATACCCATACGAGACAAGGATATTTATTCTAATCCATGTCTTGTAGTTTTCAATAATGTTTTAAAGAAAATTAAATCACCTCTGAAAACTGAATTCTCAGGGTGAAATTGCATATTGTCATAGCCATGATGTGTCACATTCATTTTGTTACAAATGAATATATCAGCTTAGATTTATTTTAGCATGGCTTATGCTTTCCAAATTCAAGTTTTAAAGGTTCACTCTGAATAGTCTGTCAGCAAAATGCATCTGGAGAGACAGTTGGATCTCATTTATAAGCTCCTCTCCCTTTTGCCTTATGCCATAATAAATGTTCTCAACTATAAGATTTTAGATGAGATCAACTGTACTTCCCGCTTATCCCCTTTTCTACTGGCAAGTTTTAAAAAAAGATGATTTCTTTTTCACAGCATTTAAAAAGGGAGGACTCACTTTATTCATTTTTAAAGTAGATAATTTAATAGTCTTGAATTAGTGCTTGAATTCCATCTGTAGGTTGGCATTTATTACAACAAGCAAAAAATAAGAGGACTGCTCACATCACAGCTTCTTTCTTTCACTGCCAAGAACTATTTGCCGTATCAAACAAACTTGTTTCCAAACTTTTCTTTTTCAATATGTTGTAGTTTTTAGTTATGTTTGACAGGTGACTGCAAAAACTGAAGTCTTAAAATAAATGAAGAGCTCTAGATTCAAAGTATTCATTTTTTAATAATTCTGGCTTGGGGAAAACTTTAAAATCTTTGGAGAAAATTGCTAAAAATATATGCTATTCTTTTTAAAGTGAAGTAATTTACATCTCATGGCATAGTGAGTGAGAAAATCCAGATGCAGACGTATAAAGGACATCCAAAAATATATTCCCCAATGACAGCAACAGTCTGTGCTTAGTATATGATGCCATCGCTGACTGATTATACTTTTTAAATTAATAGTTACCCAAGAGATGCATAACTTAAACAACACATTCTCTAAAAGAAAGCTGGAGGGGGAAAAACCCCTATTATCTGACCACAGAGTTCATTTTCCCAGGCCATCAGCAGAGTTTGAATGCTCTTTAGCCCTCCTAGCAAATATCCAAACTCCTGTTTGCACATTCATTCCAGGAGGACTCTGCCCGAGCAAGTGAGGCTCCTGAAAGAAAGTAATTTTTTCAAGCTCTGACAAAATATTAGCTAAGAGTTAGTGTGCAGTGCCACTTTATGATGAATTGGGAGGTGACAGTTGGCAGCTTTCTGAGGGAGAGTCTGAGGTTTAGCTACACAATGAGCTTTCTGAGATATACAGACATACAGCATAGCAATGGGAAGAGGGGACAATCAAGATTCTTCATTCCTAGGTCAAAGCACTTTCCCTCTGCTCATATAAATAAGGAATCTCTCTCTTTCAGATGAGTACCATAATGGAAAAACACCTCACAGTGTTTTTCCCTAATCACATAAATCAGTATAATATACATCTCTCTTGGCTGAAGTGTGAACTTTCTGCAAAATCAAATCTATTTCATGTTTCTGATCATAATACAAAATTAATTGAATTTCATGTCAATGAGACTGCAGGTGTGGAATGTCTCCTATCTAATAGAAGCACAATCACAGTTTTTAAGGCAGATTCATCAAAAATCAATGTCATAGAGGTAATGGTTGTGTAATAACATCCAGCAGGTGGCCTAGAGAAGGCACTGCAAGGCGTGGGGGAAACTACTAAATTGCCATCCTCTTCAATAAGAAGAAAAGGTAGAAAGGAAACAGGGAAGAGGAATCTTGCAGCAAGTGTCTTTCTGATGAAAAAATGCTGCCAGCATTTCTATTAAATTTGCTACCAGCAGTCGCAGTAAATGCAAGTGCTAGAGAGACTATGAGGAGTGGGGGGAAAACTGTCTGTTAAAGAAATACCTTACATTTAAGTGATGTTAAATAGAATTTAGTATAAGTAGGTGTAGAAGCAGGTTCTGCTGAGCAGATCATGAAAATGCCCCTTGATAAAATCTTGCAACACATTTCCCTAATTTCCCTTCATGCAACAATATATGACTTGTCATCTCTTGATAAAAAGATGAATGAGTGTGAGTGTTGAGTGTTCACAAGGTCATTAGTCATTTTAAAAGATTGATTCAAATACGGTTTATTTGTTAAGAGAAGGTAGAAACACTCCTCTTCTGCCTGGGGTTTGCATGCAGCTGATACGCTTAGCACTCAGGAGGTTCAGTGGGTGAGTGTCCAGCTGGCGGTCACTGCGACAGGGAGAGCGGGGCACAGCAGCTGGCTCTGGGCAGAGGCTGTCGCTTCAGACAGAGCACTGCATGATCCCAGCTGCACTGCTTCCAGGGTCAGCACTAGTAAGTCAAAAGCAGTTTTAGCTACTTCTCCATGGCTGATTGATCAATTCATGACTCCTACAAGCCTGAGCCTGCTCCTTAGAGTGAACTGAGAGTCCTGGGGTGCCTGTTTCAGAGGCAATTAACTGTCCCTCAGCAGACCAGCCGGGCTCATTTGCTCTGGCTCAGTCCCAGCACCCCGCTGAGCACCACAGAGCCAACCTCACGGCTTTGCATCGTTCCTCCTAGGGCAGTGAATTCCAGGAGGCTTATTAACTCCCCCAGCAGCACTTTGGGAGCAGACAGAGCCAGCTCAGATCTGCAGCCGTGTGCCAGAAACCATTGATCAGAGGGTGCTACAGGGCACAGCAAGGAGTCTGAGTCTCTTCTGTTCTCAGCTCCATCTCATGCTGAATGCTGGCTGACTTCAGTGGTGCTTCTTCAGTATCCCAGCACTGTATTTCCTACTAATCATATTTTGGGGGATCGACATTAGTTTGTCTTGATTTACCCCAGATAATAGAGAATTCAGCTGTAATATTTTTGGAGCTTACTTCATTGGCAGATCGAAGAGAAAATTTTTCCAAGGGTGGTTGCGGGGTGGCTTAGTGATCCTATAGTGATCTCAGCCCTAAAGCCTATCAAGTGGGCAATATGACTGGATTATATTAACGGTATATAGGCCGTACAGCCCAGTATTAAGGTTGTGCTATTTAATCTGATATTTAAGAAGCCTGCTGCTATTATCAAGGACTGCATGTGACAATCACCTCCAGGGGTGATCAAAGGCACACCTAAGGTGGACACACAGAAGATAAAAGAAGTGTCCCACCCTCCTCTTGGATACTGGACACTCTGCAAAAGGAGGCAAGAACTGTGTGAGCTGGGTGTGACAGATGACAAAGCTTTTGCTTTCCATTAGGTGGATGCAAGTGTAAAAAAATTAGGCAAGATACTGTATCAGCTATTCTATGCAGCCCCTGCATCCATCGAAGATCTGTAGGCCAAGAAGTGAAAGTGTATCCTTCTATTTCTTTTTTTTCCTGCCTTGTGTTAAGGGAATGCTTCTTTCGTGTCCTGGCAGCTCATGAAAGCACAAAGAATGAATTTATGTGCTTGTGAAGAAAACACTTCTGATAATACTTTCTGAAAACTTAAAATGATCTCCCAAACTGGTCTTTTATGTGAGTAAGTGCTGTCAAAGTTACAGAAGTGCTTTCTGGAGCAACTGTTGTTGTGTAGAAACCTGTCATAGTAAAACTGCCTTTATTTCTGTTGCTTAGTTTTTATGTTGTTATGTTCAATAGGGAAGGTAATAAGAAAAGCAAAAGAATAGCTACTAGAACAATTATGACATTTAAGGAAAAGGGAAAACAGCAGTGAAAATTTATCTAAGGAAGCTTATTTGGCCTTTGTACTTGCTTGAGAATATCCAGTCTATGCATAACTCCATGAAAGCAGTCACGACAGTTGAATCACTGTCAGAAAATTCCTATTACTATGGGAAAAAATGGGAACAAAGTAGTTGTATTAAACTGAGACACAAAGCCAGTTTCTTTCCCAATACAGAACTAGAAAAAAAATCCCACTTTTTTCTTGTCTCAGCCTCACAACTGGATTTGACTCATAGTTGGAATAATTTGATAATCTAAATCAAATAACCATCAACTTGCTGATTTATTTGCAACAGTATTTTTAATTTGTTTGTTGCATTACCACAGTTTCAGTTTAATAAGTAATGGTCTTTACATCTTAATGTGTTTGTTAAATCTTTATATTGCAATCTAAATTTCTTCTAATATGCAATAAGGAAAACTGTAAAGAGTAATTTGTTCTTTCAAACTCTATCTGTTTCAGCATGCCAAGACTGAAATATATCAGCTATAGTATTTGTGTACCCATTATTTCCCATCCTTATAATGAAAATGTTCATAAAGAAAGGAACTGAGAGAAAGGAATTCTCAGTCTGGGGAGAAGAAAAAAGGTTTCAGTGAAAAATAAGGTATCAGGAGACAAAGAGTTGACTCAGATGGCTTTGGGGAAAATCCCCTCTCACAGAAAACAGACAATATATTGGAGTTGCTGAGATGACAGTATTTGATTTGACAGGGTACATAGAACCAGAATCACAGAATCATAGAACAGTTTGTGTTGGAAGGGACCTTAAAGATCACCTACACCCAACACTCTGCCATGGGTAGGGGCACCGTCCACCAAATCAGGTCTCTCAGGGACCAGTCTGACCTGGCCTTGAACACTTCCAGAGATGGGACATCCACAGCCTCTCTGGGCAACGTGTTCCACTGCCTCACCACCCTCAAAGTAAAGAATTTCTTCCTCATATCTAATCTAAATCCCTCTTCTTTTAGTTTAAAACCATTAAAACCATTTCCCCTTGTCCCATCAATATCTGCCCTGTAAAAACTCACTGTTCCTCTTTTTCAGAATACCCTTCAGGTACTGGAAGGGGCTGTAAGGACTCCACAGAACATTCTCTTCTCCAGGCTGAACAGCCTCAGCTCTCTCACCCTGTACTCATAGTAGAAATACTCCAGCCCTCTGACAAATTTTGTGGCCCTCCTCTGAACTCTCTCTAAGAGGTCCACATCTTTCATGTGCTGAGGACTCCAGATCTAGACACAGTATTCGGGGGGCCTCTTGCAAGGGCAGAGTAGATATTTAAGCCAAGTTGCACGGAAAACATAGATGTAGAAATGGGCTTTTCCTGATAGCTAATATGAGTTTGTAATCATTAACTTAGGCAGTAAGGATTAATGACAGGGTACATGTTACTGACAGGCAGAGGATTTTTCTGAGAAATGTGCCTTTATGTATTGTGTACAAGGTGTGGCACATGTGTGATTCCTTGCACTTAGTTCCAGCTGACCACCAGCCCTGTGCATGCTGGTGCCATCAGGAATTACCTCTCATGATCTGGTTAATAAACTGGGTTTTAGAGAATTGCCCCCAGGCTTTTCAGTGACAGTCCCCATTACTAACAAGTGAACATACTAGAAGGGAGTCAGTTGTTAGCTGAGCTTTGCTGATTTGGACCGTAATGGGTCCGACAGTGCTGCTCGGCACTCACCGGCACCTCCCGCAGCACCGCCGCCGCTCACTGAGCAGCCCATGCCAAGTCATGGAAATGGTGGGAACCTGCTACACAGCAGAGCTGCCACAAGTCCTCACCATGAGGGGTTCCCTCCAAAAGTAACTCCAGTTTCCTTCAGCAATGGCCCTTTGCTTTTGTTTTGGGTTTTGTTGTTGTTGTTTGTGGTGTTTCTTTTGGTTTTTTGGGGGGCCGGGGGATGGTTTTTGCACTTTAGGCACTGCTGGAGCTAAAAAAAAATTTAAATCCGTGGCTGTCCAGTATTGGAGGGCATCAAACATATTTCAGCATTGGCTATTTGAGTAGGCTGAAGAAGGATTTGAAAAGGAAAATAACTGAATGAAGGGAAAGTCAGGAGAGGGTTGTTCAAGGAATGACCATAAGGAAACCTCTTACCTTCTCTGAAGATGTGTTTCTAAAACCTGTTTCTCAGCAGTTGCGTGTTTTTGTTTTGTTTTCTCTCAGCTAGGCTAAAGGTTTATCATTTAATGATCTCTGCAGAAGCTGTACCTGTCTTCATCTTCCTCTAAACCCAGACTATTGAAATAATGCATCTGGTAGTTTCTTTGTAGACAGAAGTGGTTAGGTCAGTTGCTATTACAGGCCAAATAAATTTAATTAAAGTCAAAGTGAAACAAAGGAAAAGCTGAAAGTTGAGTGCTGTGTTAACCTCCCATGCTAACCCAGATCCTGAATGCAATCTTAAAATAACAAGGTATCATTTGTCTGGCTGTAATTATATATGACTAATAGCAGAAATTCATTCTTGGTCTCATTCACTTTGGATTATCCCTATTTGTAAAATGAGCAATTTAAAGGACCTTGATCAAGGAGTTTTTAAAAATTGTTTGCTTTTTAATGAGAGAAGAGAGATCAAACGGTAGGCTAGTGTACCTCAGAGAAATGAATCTGTTAAGGGAGTGCAATGATTAGGGAGATTTTTATCTGTGGAGAGGAGAGAAATCTAAAACCGCTCATTCAGATTCCAGTCTACTTCACCTGTGCCACTTAGTGAGGCAAAAGCTTGATTTTAAATTTGTACACAGGAGAAAATCTGCATTAATATAAGCTGACTAAAGTCCACAGTGGGGGAATTTTCTGTTTTCTTTATTGCTTATTATAAATTCTTGATTGGGTTAGATCTAATAAATTGTGTCTATGCTAACAATCAACACATATGTTCAGATAAAAAGAGCAGAATATTCTTGGTATTTCACTGACACATGCAGTTAGGTGGCCCATTAGCACTTTTATCATGTGAGTGGCTGCCCCACGTGAGCATCAAATGGTGAAATCTGCATTTTGACCTAACACAGCTCTGAGTCACTCACCCAGAGAGCTGTGTACTCCCCTGAACCACTCTTGCATCTATCTTGAATATCAGTCCTCTCTTTAGCACACTTGTACTGCATGTTATATTTTATGAGTAAATCTTCCAGCCATGGGAATTTACAATTAAAATAATCTTCACGTTGAGGACATTTCTGGTATTAGCTCTGTCCCTCATTATCCTACTTCTGTTTAAGCTTCTTAGATGTGAAATTTAAGTGGTTAGTTGTACGTGGTAAAACAAGGAAAATCTATTTTCATTTTCAAATGATGAAACTTTCTGGTGTATTGGCTGGGACTAAGCTTGAGGGTGGTAAATTTTCAGCACGGTACATAGGGAGTTAGCTACACGACTCATTAACATTAATTCCCATCTGTAAATAATTTTGAAATACTTTAACCAGCGGGGGAGCTATTTCATCCTTTATACTTAGCTGATTGTAAAAATGTATGCTGAAACCATCTGGCCTTAGTGCTTTGTTGGACTTCAGGCTTTTAATAGCCAGTCTGATTTCCTTCACCGAATTGGGGTTTTCTAATCCCTGGCTCAATTCTCTTTCCAAACTAGTCAATACCGTGTTGCTATTTGTTTGTCAATCAATCCCTATCTCACCAATTGAGATGAGTAGCAGAGTTGCTATAAAAACTTAGGAAGGCTTTGGGCCTAATTCTCATTCATGCTAAAGTTACTTTACACTACTCCAGTTGCTCATTTACTGGGTGTAAATGCAATTTACTGCCTGAGAAATATAAAGCGACTGTAACAAAAATGAGAATCAGGTCCCCTATGTTCAGAGCAGCTAACAAATTCAAATTGCTGAGTACTATTTTCCCGCAGGAGCTAGTGTACTGGAATTTCAATGCATATAAAGAATGCAACAAGCCAATTAAAAATGAAGATATTAAACGAGAAATTGAATGGTTATTTCTAAGGTCTGTTTAGAGACGGTTGATCCAAACAATGAGACTGACTTAGCCTGGCTGTTTCAAATATGCCAACTTCATCTAAAGTTCAGCCCTGCGTGATGCTTGGAGATTTGCCAAAGTACATGGAAAGGACTGTCCTTATTTCTTGCAGATGGAGGACTACATTTCAGAGGTGCATGCAGGGCTCCCTGACTTACCTGATAGCATTTCCCTCCCAGGGACTGTCACTGCGATTCAACAGTTGTTAACTAGTGATGCACAACAGTGTTTTTGTAATGGGTGAATGAGGGCATAATGGCAAAAGTAACTTGAAACTGTAGCTACCATGAATGCCAAAGCAGACACTGCTACCTCACTCCTTTTCCCATTTCTGAAGTAATTTTTTTTATTGCCTAAAATCTTTTAAGAATGGGTTTCCTTATAGTACTCTGTAATGATGATGATCTGAGCTGATGCTGGTCTATAGTAACGAAGATATCTAATGGCAAGTGGAGACTGTGGAGTGGCTTATTCCAGTTTAGACAGAGGTCAGTCATCCCCGTGTTCTCCTTATGCCTCTTAGACCTCTCTTACTCCTGCATATTCATATCAGCATGAATATCCACTTTGATGTGACGTTCACATTACTGTACCTCTTCTCCTTTTCTTTTGGTCTGCTGAAGACACTTCAATAACACACATACTAGTAAGGAGTTGTTTTGTTGTGGAAGTCACAGGCACAAGAAGACTGATTTGTGATTTGCTAATGCATGAATCTGTATATGCCATAAGTAAATTGTCCTCTTTGTTCTGTTCATTACTTCAGATGTATAAATCTGTACCTATTCTTCTCCCACCAGCTACTAATCAGCTGATTTCAATCCTACCTTCACCTTGCTTTAGAGCACAGGGAATGTAGTGTATATATCATCTTATACAAAGATTAATAGCCTTCTGTGGTTGCTAACTAACAGCCTGGTTGTCTAACGTGGGGCTCTGTTAAGGTGTGCACACCACAGTCCAGATCCCTCCTCTGCAACAGCAGCACTCTCAGACACCGAGCTGTCTTTGCAGCACTCCTTGTGATGAGCAGCTCCTGAGGCCCAGTTCTGTGAAGGAAAACCCATGTGGTTCCTCTCCTGAGGTAGCAGGCGTGTTGCTGTTGCACAGATAAACATCAACAAGCTTTGTGTCCATTTAAAAGTGGCTTCTGTACT
Source organism: Dryoscopus gambensis (assembly GCA_013389985.1). NCBI lineage: Eukaryota > Metazoa > Chordata > Aves > Passeriformes > Malaconotidae > Dryoscopus > Dryoscopus gambensis. The sequence goes on along the minus strand of WEIT01010369.1, from coordinate 29,024 downwards.
TTTCTAAGGAAGACCTGTGCCTAAAATTACTTTGCTGATTTTTAAACAAAACGTAAAATTCAGCCTATTGCTCCTCTAAGTACACAACAGGCTTTGTGCTTATGGGTGCTAATAAACAGAAACCTTTTATTCTTTGACACTGAACATTGTGATTTACACCATTGTAATTGATAGTGGAATATTTTCCTAGTTCTGAGTTCAGATAAATCAGTGTGAGTAGTAAAATATTTTTGAGATGTTGCTCCTTCTATCGTAACTTTCCATTTTGCTGTGAGAAAAAAAATCTATGTAAGTGTTTTAGAGCTAAGTTGATCATCATATATAACTTAGGCAGTTATGATTAGTTTTGCAAATGTTAAAATGCTATAACATTATTCAATGTTGTGGTGAATGCAGGAATTTGTAGTGCCATCTATTGTTGGAAGCTGTAGACTTGTAAAAGTTGATTTGCATATTCTATGGTAAAGGAGCATTAAAAATTTAATGTTTTACTGAGTTTTATTGCAAAATGAAGAAGTTTATGTAATTGCATATTTGGAATATTTGTATTTGCATTCTTTGAAATTTGTCAGTCTTCACAAAGAATATCTCTGGGTTTTATTTTCATTACTATTTTGCATTTGAAACCAAACTCGATTTCAGTTTTAGATGCTGAATAAAAGCTTGTAGTGATTTACTGTACAATAGGAAAGAAACCAAATTTTTGCTTGTTGGATACAGTTAATTTTGATTAGAAGATTCTTCACAAGTGCACAGTAATTCGCGCATGAATGTTGTCATGCCTAAGCAGTGCTGTGATCAGTTCCACTGATCGAGAAACATAGGTCCACACTCAGGCTCTTTCTCTCACATCTTTGTGGTGTTTGCAGAGGAGAGTCCCAGCCTTTACTTACAGCAGAGTGATGCGAGCGTGCAAGATATCTGTGCTGGAGGGGGTGAGGGGCTCCAAATAGGCCTCAGAATACCTACATGTTATTCCTACCTTTCACCATTGATGCAAAAGGAAACCTCTGATGGGCAAAGCTGAAAGAGCAGATGTAAAGAGACAGGGATTTTCTCACTCTCAGCAAGCTTGGGAGCTGTTGCCTTGGGAGATGCAGTGGTAATTTTTTTCCTGAGAGAAAGGTGAGAGCTGTTTCCTACCACTGCCAGAAGTCCCGAAGAATTGCTACAGCATACCTAGAGCTCTGTACACTCTGGCTGCCAAGCCAGGGGATATTTGTCTTGGAGACATTTGAATGATGATGTCTCAGTGTTATTTTCCTGTATTGCAACTGTTTGTTTTGTGTGGCTGCTGCATCGCCACACTCCATAGGAAAAATCTTTGTCAAAACTGGGCCAGTTTTACTACAGGAGTGCTAAGCTGCCTTGGAAACACCTCTAAGCCACACACCCCATCACCCGGCCTTTTGGGGGCACTCCTGCTTTTTGGCTGCTGTTACTGTACAACAAATAATAGAAAGGTTTTATCTGTGGGAAGAAGGCAGTGACTATCTACATCAATAGGTATATTTGAGGGATGCTGACATCATCAGAAAGAATCCAGTCTAGCTAAATCCTTTTTAGATGAGGCTAAAATTCATCTATATTGCCCACAGCCATCCATTCCAACTTGGTCTAATCCCTTACACACTCTAATTTAGTGGTGGTGCATTCCTGCTTGTCACTTCATGCTCCACTGCAATCTCCACATTGGCAGGCATTCTTTTGACTCAACCCAAATCCCCTCAATATACCCTGATTTTCAGACACAATCACGTCATGATTTATGCACCGTTGTATAGCTCAGCATACAAGAACCACGTGGAAAAGCGGAGAAGCAAAGCCTAAATAAAGGTTTGTGGATAAAAGAATCAAACAAGAGAGAAGAGATTGCCGATTTCCAGACAAGGCTTCTTGAACAGGAACGCTTTACATTAAACTGTATTTGTTTAAAAATACCAGCAACCTTCAGAGCAAGGACTGAAGCTTCCTCCCCATGTTCTAGCAGAATGTCCAGAACATGTCCTGTTTTAGCATTAGGAGTTTGGGCAGTTTGTGTTTTTTCTTTTTGGACATGTTGTCTTCATAAGAACAGAAATGTAAAATTTGAAAAGTTGTTCTATTCCTTTACCACTGACAGAATTATTTTTAGCTGTTAAAAAATAATAATGTAAGAAGAAATAGCTATATCACGGAATGATCAAAATAACTCTAACTGAAAAATATTCCATTTCTGTGTGGCAAAATGGCTTTCTTATGACAAATCAGCATTGTTGTTTTGCTTGGGTAAATTGTTTCATAAGAAAAATATAACATCTAAATATAGAATGATTTACTTCTAAATTACAAACTGTATGTTTTGGCTTTAAATGAATGTGCAATAATCCTTCATTGCCTCACAAATATATTTTTGTTTCCTTCAGTTTGTAACTCACAAACTATAACATTTTGGAAATAACACCCTTCTTTTCTCTTACAGGTCTATAATAAGAAGAACAGCAAGACACAATTCCATAGAGATATAGCTTGAGAAGTTAAGCAGTTTGAGACCTTTCAGATTGTTTTATTTTCCCCTGAAATTGATTTTGCAATCAGAAATGTCTTTGTTGTAATCTTGTTTATTTTTGAAAAATGTACATGAAATCCTATTTTCCTGAATATGGTGGAAAATAAGAAACAGGAGACACATCTTTCACCTGATAACATTTTACTCTGAGTTCTCTCCTTTGGATTGCTCTCTGACTTAATTCTCTTGCTGTTTCCTGTGTTTTCCTTCTGGTGTACACATATACACACATAGTAATTTCAACTCTGGTCATATATTAGCACTTAATCTGAACTTTGAACGAGTCCTGTGAGGAGCAGCTGAGGACTTTGGGTTTGTCTAGTTTGGAGTAAAGGAAGCTGAGGGGTGACTTCATTGCTCTCTGGAGCAGCTTCCTGAGGAGGGGAAGTGAAGAGAGATGTTCTGATCGCTTCTCCCTCAGACCCAATAATAGGACAGAAAGGAACGGTTCAAACCTGCATCACAGGAGGTTCAAACAGGATTAGGAAGCATTTCTTCATGAGAGGATGGTCAAACACTGGAACAAGGCTTCCTAGAGAAGTGGTCAATGCCCCAAGCCTGTCAGCATTTAAGAAGCATTTGGACAATGCCCTTAATAGTATGCTTTAACTTTTGGTCAGTCCTGAGCTGGTCAGTCAGCTGGACTAGATGTTTGTTTTAGGTCCCTTCCAACTGAACTATCCTATTCTAAGATTCCATTGCTCTCTGCCATTAGCAAAACAATCAGAAATTGTACTGCTTCCTTGTTTGGCTTAAACGAAATAGCAGGCCTTGCTAACCACATCGGCTTTCTAAAATCCGTGATCCTATGTCAGCTAAAGACCGAACAATTATAAGCCATTCGGCTTCCTGCATAATAGCTGAATTATGACAAAACATTAAATTTAGGCTTTTCAGTTGAGACATTTGCCTTCCTTATGTTTTTATGGCACTTGGGGCAATGGAAATGATCGAGACTTGAGTGTGTACAATGCTGATTAATAATGTTATGTCATGCCAAGTTTCAGAAAGAAAAGACTCTCAGAGGCAAAAATTAATTATTAAACATGAAATAAAAAGACATGAGACTAATCTAACCCCAAAATCAGAACCTTTTTGAAGAAGCTCAGTTACCAACTTTAACTTCATTTTTATCATTATGTTGAAATTTTTTGCTTTTGTTTATAGCAATAGATGAGCCACAGTCATCACTATAGAGGCACTGTTTTTTTTAAAAAAAAATCTTATAAACAGCCACAGGCAATTTCAGAAGTATAATTCCCAACTGCTTTGATAAAAACATCTTAGCAGATTTTCAGTTGCCAAATTTTTAAAATGCCATTCTGAAATTGGATAGAAGTTTGATTGAGTTGTTTCTTCACTTAGGATAAAATTACAAATCTATTAAGCACATTTTAAATCTGCTAGCTCAAATAATTAGGTGTCACTAGGCAAAACACAGGTCAGTGAGGAAGCTGAGTTTTATGGATCAGATGTGTTCATAACCTCTACGGGGGCAATCCACTTGACTGAACACTGCATGTGCGTTAAATCCATTAGAATAATTTCCAGATACTGTACATATATTTTAGAAGGTTTAAAGGTATGTAATATAGATGTTGTTGAAATGTCTAATACCATTTGCAATGTTCCTTGTATTATAGTGAGACAGCTTATATTGGTTCCAAAGTTCAACCATACTACCTCTTACATACTGATTTCCAGATTTGAGAGCACTGTTTATATTTGTCACTATCTGACACCTTGAGTTGTCAGAATGCCAGCTGAAGCTACGTATGTAATCATGCTTGATTGAAGGAGATAATGGCAGAGAGCCTGAGCTATAGAAAGCAACAGGAAGGTACAGAAGACTGCCTCGGCTCTGCTTGGCAAGTGTGATGTCCCAGCAATGTTTATCCAGCAGGGACTCCTGGCTAAGACATTAATGTCATTATGGTGGTGTATTCACATCTTGACAAATGCTACTTTGTGCATACATCTTATGGATTGAACATGTAGGAAGAACAGGAATTATTTTTCAAAAGTTATTCAGGGTAGTTGGAATTCATTTCCACCCCTACTCTGTTATTAAAAATAAAAAATGAGGAAAACTACTAAGAATAACTTTTGAGAAATAAAAAAAAAAGGTGTATATATGTGTCTTTTGCTGAAATGTCCAGTTTTACCCACAAAATGGCAAATGAAACCTTTCATGTGCTCAGCTTGAGAACATGAAGTTACATGCACATATTTTTTTTAAATTGTTACTTTTTCGATACTCTCATTTGATACAGATCAAATTAGAGATTCTACGAAGCTGATACAGTGGTGTGGTAGGTTAGCCACGGCTATCAATCTCTTACCCAGCTGCTCTCTCCCTGCTCTTCCTCAGTGGGACAGGATGAAAAAATAAGAAAAGAACTCGTGGGTTCAGATGAGGGCAAAGAGATCGCTCACCAATGACTGTCGTGGGCAAAACAGAATTGGTTGGGGGGAAATTAGTTAATATTAACAATTAAAATAGAGTAGGATGATAAGAAAAATAAACAAAAATTAGCCCTTTCCCACTACCCTCATCCCCCTTTTTCCCAGGCTCCCTATCATTCTTTCATTCTGTCTTGCTGTGATTTTATGATAACACTGTATTCCCCTAGAGCAGAGTGCTTATTGTCTGCTTATTGCTCAGAAATGGGTCCCGCAGCTTTAAGCTGGGTCCGAGGGAAAGGAGGGGAAGCCGAGCGAATTCTTCAGTGCTGTTTGTGTTCAAGGACTCACACACTCCCCCACATTCTCACTGCTGCAGAGCCGAGGGAACACCTTCCTGCTTTTAGCTAGCCTATTAGCTGAGGCAAGAAATTTTCCCAAACCGGCATACCGAAATCCTCCACTAACTTTTTCTTCCTCTTCTGGAACTGTTTGGCCTAGCTGTGATCTGAGAACCGGCTGGGAGGCTGCAGGGATGCCACATCCTGGCCTCGGAACTCAGGAGGGGTCGAACCAGCTATGGACGGAACTCTAAATCCACCAGCTTTCTCTGCATCAAGGAGGTTTAATATTGTAACAGTTACTCATTTTTCCTGTGCCCTGCCGGCACTTTGTTTTTTAAATAAATAGTTTTTTTCACTTTCCTCCAAGAAATTCCTTTCGTATTGGTGGGGGAGGGAGTGCTGAAACCTGCCTTCTGTGGAAGAGATGTTCTTTCAAGAGTGTTTTCCCCTAAACTCATCTCAAACCAAGACAGATTCCCAACTCCCTCCTGCCCCCAGCCTGGTGCAGAAGGAATGGGGATTGCAGTCAGTCCATAAGAGCTCCTCTTTCTCACTCCTTCCTCCACTTACTTTTCCTCTGCTCCAGCCTGTGCCCTTCCATGGACTGCAGTCCTTCAGGGTAAACCTGCCTCTGCATGGACTCTCCAGGGGCTGCAAGCTCTACAGGGAATAGGATCTGAGGTTAATATCTCTCCAAGTGTTTGAAGATAAAACCTCTGATATAACTTTCCATGTGAGCAAAGCTACAGATGATGGTGCCATTTTTTGGCCATCTCTGTGGGTCTAGCTTTCAAGAGGGTTATAAACTAATGGGGGTGGGAGAATTTTAACACATCGACTCACTGGTATAGTTGGCACTCCTTACGATGCTATGGTTTGATTTGCACACATTAAGTTTGTTTGTTTGTTTTAAATAAATAAAGACAGAAATTATAGGCAATGAATGACTGTCTACCTCTAGTCTTGGGTGGACCTGTAACAAGGAAGTGTATTATGGGAACCCAGGAGGAAAGACACTTCAGCCTCTGAGAAAAGATGTTGAAAATTGGAAAAGGAGATGCTTACCAGCTGAAGAACTTACATAAATGCCCATAAGTAAACAATTATTCACAGTCTTTGATGATGGCCAAAGTCAGAGGTTTGGAAGAGCATTGTTCATTGGAAGAGGATGTTTCTGCAAGATCAGCAACAGCCATTTGTTGAGTGTGGGAGGGTTGTGATTATGCTGCTACTTTGTCTATTGACTTAGAAAAAATCAGTTTGGAAACATTTTAACCAGTAATGTGGTGGGACATAAGTGCCTAAGGATCAGAATCAGACTGCGATTTCTTTAGCTACAAGGAGAGATTGTCTTTGTTGCTTGTCCATTCATTTCTTTTCATACGTGATAGTGCCTCATGAAATCCATGCAATTGCCCCTGTGGAACATCAGTGTTATCCTCCCTTTCCTGTTTCAGAATATGCAGCCATAATGTTGCCCTCACTGGGCACGTGGCAATGGATATCTGCTGTTATAGTCTACAAAAGAGAGGATAAGATGATTATGTAAGCTATCTGCCAGGTTGTAGAATTTAATTTGCAAGACCAAACTTCCGCAATATTGTGTTTATGTTGCACTGCCATTTTCTGTTTAATAGAAACATTCAGAATGCTCTAGTTCCATCTGTTATAAATAGTGAAAGCTGATAAACACTCTGCAAACACAAGATGCAGCTTTGTGGCGAATTATGTTTAGTACAGCCCCCAAACATAAAGCAAGATTTATAATTTTCGCATTGCCTTTTTTTTTTTTAATTTACTCTACAGTAATTACTCCAGAGCTCTAAGTAGATACATAAATAACACTCAAAGTTTTACATTTAGTTATTGCATGAGAAGACAGGGACAAGTATATGCACACACACACATATTTCACACCTTCAGTTGTAATGCAGTTGCAAGTCTTGTTATGGCTGCTGAATCTTTGATAAAACTACTTGCAAATACATTTTTTATCAGAACAATAGAGTTGAAAGGCAAGCTCACATATTATTATGCATTGTTTGGACAAAAATCTCAGTTTTCAATTAAGAAAATGGAGACGAACCAGATGAGTAGGAGTAGAATTGCAAAGGACTCTGAGATGAACAGCCAAAGATGAAACTACCGCTCTTCCCTGCTCTCAGGAGAAAGGGAGAAACTGTGTAGCAACAGAGCGAGTGAGTCACTGAACAAGACTGTTAGAAGGCGTGGGTGAGCTGTTGTAGCAAAAGAAGGTTGCTGGTAATGCTATTTGGGTGTGATCACTATTTCACCCGCCAAGACTGAAAACCAAACCATTATACACAGTTAAAGAAAAACAAACTTACAATCTGAAACACCTCACACAGTCTACAAAGACACTTGAAAAGTCAGAGTTTAGGTAAGTTCATGTCTTCTTTTGCTCAAGCTGGATTCCAGCAGGTGGCTGACACATCCACTCAAAAAGTGGAAGAAACATTTTTTTTTGTTGTTTTATTTTTGAAGCCAATATATTTCAAAGAAATTAACTGGACAAACCTCACTGCAGCCACTGCAGTCATTAAGACAGGAATATTTCATCTGCTGCAGAAAATGTTTGTTTGTTTTTCCAGTCCAGTTGCCCAACTTTGACTTACCCACCCTTTCCGTTACATAGTCATACCACTTAAAACTTCCTGGCTGTGTGAGCAGATGATCCTATAGACGGGACCTATTGACAGCTATGGTAAAACAGTTGCTTTTGGAAAGAGGAGTTAAAAGTTCTGAGATTAGTTTTACACATCCATCTTCTCAATTATAATTGATCTTGGAGTAATTAGCAGGAGACATATTCTTTAAGGCAAAAAGTATATTTCAGAAAACAACTGCTTCCCAGGGTAACATCCTTGTACAAGAAATTTCTTTCATATCCACAGCCTTCGCTGAGCAACCCACACTGCACAGTCACAGTTTCATATTCTGTTTTCTCTATTTTTTGAAGTATTGATTTCTCCTGTCAATACAGGGACATGGCTTTGATGTGACCCTCAAACTGGAGAGGAAGACAGCAGAGAAGATGTATATATTTACAACCCACCAGCCAATGTAGCTGTTGTTTAATCCATTAACATGTTTATTTCTCACTTTTTGCTGCAATAGAGTATGTTTTGTTTCTGCAATAAAAGTGCAGTATTTTAGGAGTCACATGAAAAGGGGAGATTCCCTTAACCCTTAGTGTTTGATTTGTCTGTCAGTGCCCCAGGAAAGCCAAGACCCCTCTGCCCAACCAGTCTGTCAGCGTCCTGTGATGGGGACCCTTCACTGAGCAATCCTGCTGGATTGGAGGGTGGTTTGACTGACTTATTCAGGGACACACATGGATGGCATAATGGAAACACCTCAGTGTGTCTTCCACTTTATAGCAGTATTTCCCCACTGCCAGCAATTGCCAGTGCCCACGAAGGACTCATACCAACAGTTTGGAGAATATCACTCTTTGTTAATATAAAATTATGTCAGGTTAAGGTTCGAGGATTGTTTGTGGTGGTATCTGACTGCAAAAACATATTCAAAGCACTGCACAGACAAACTCAATCCCCAGTAAAAGTGTTCAGTACCACACAGAGTGTGGTTCTTACCCANGCATCCCTGCAGGGGAGAAGACAGGTTCAGCCCTATGACCATTCCAAGAAGTTACAATGGAGTTTCCTAAATTCCCCCCATTCCCAATATACTTTTATACTAATTCTTCATGTTTAGGTGGACCTTGAATAACTCTAGTCATACACCCCTTTGTTACTGATAGGTGCAAAATTCTCTTGCTTTGCTCTTAAAGGTATAGTCAATAAAACATAAAGCGCTTCCTCAGTGAGGGGTGGTTGTACCTTGGGAGCAGATAACTTTGGGATGCAGGTGTGTGTTATATTATAATTAGGCTGTAATGAAACAAGTTTATCCGAGGAGAGCAATTTCACCAGAGCTGCTGGCTTGGCAGCAAGACACCTTCTCCTATCTCCCCTGACTGACAGCTGCTATGGGGTTTATCAGCTGCAAAGTACCATCGAGTTCCCCTTCCTGCACGCGTTTCAACAGAGCCTCGGCCACAGGGTTTCCACTCTGCTCCACCCTCCATTCCATCCCCCGCTGCTGGTGCTTATGGTTGCAGACTGTGTGTGTGTGATCTTGGTGGAACAGGTTTTGAGCCTGCCGACCACATCCCATCCACGGGGTAGCAGCTGCATTTTACTGTATAAATTCTGTACCATTTTAACTTCCGTTAGGATTTGAATATAACTTCTCTGTTGCCTCTCATTTTACCCCCAACTATCTTTCCACACTAGGTATATCAAATCAGAACATATAAAAAGAAAGTGTCCTTAATCTGGAATACAGTGAAGTGTCAAGGAAAAAGATTTCTGTCAAACAAAGACAGAAACCTACAGAAAAGGCAGGCCACTTAGCCCTCTGGCCATTATTTCTTTAAATTCCGGTTTTAAGTGTGCATTCTTCTCATTCTTTCTTTGTCACCTTTCTCATAAGGACAGGCATTTTCTTATCATTTTCTTCCTGGAGTCAAGTTAATTTAATTTACTGATCATATCAAAGGCCTAATTCTTATGTATGTGTATTTCACTGGATTAGTTTAACTGGGTGTAAAAGAATGTTAAGTAAAGATAATAGGATGATTATTTTGAACACAACAGGTACAAATTAAGTTGTTAACTATATAATATACCTTGCATTGCTTATCATGTCTGATAAGCAAGCTCAATAGCATTTAGCTTTGGCACAGCATGTAGCTTCATCAAGAACATAACTCTTTGGACCAATTTTTAGTTGTAATGAAAGCAAAAAAGGCTGCTGATTCAGAAATTGGTTTTGCCCATGGTTCTGCTTCTTCTCAATCATCTGCTCTCCAACTGCCTTGGGGAAAAGTCAGTGTTTTATGCAGGAGCTACTACTACACTGCTGGAAATTATGGCTGGAAATTATTCCTCCTAGTATGAGGAACTAAAATTTGTCTATTGCGCAGAACTAGAATTTATGCTAGTTTATCATATCAGGTTGTGGTGTTAAGTGAAGTAGCTTAGTTCATGCAGGAGAGACAGCGATGGCCAAGACAAGCACAGTAGATGGCTGGATGAGGTGGACATTCAGCTCTTGTCTCCTGAGTAGCCTTTTGTTTGTATGAACCAGCACCCTGATAAAAATCCCTGTTCCTGTCAAGTATCATGTAAGGTCTGCAGAGAAAGGTCTACATCTCAAGCCTAAATTAGAGTATAGCTTCAGTTACACCACTGAGTAAAGCCAGCAGAGCTAATTAATTAGGCATAGAGTCACAGTCATGTAAACTGGAAGGAACCACTCTCTGGAACAGATGTGGTCTGATCCACCCTTCAAAGTATGTCTGGCAGGTTGCTTGGATCACTCGGTTGAGCTTTGAGTATTTCTAAGGGTGGTGGTTCCTAACAGTGGAGATACTTGTGGCTGCCTACCCCCAGTAGGAGCAATTTTTTTTTTCTCTTAATATTTTACCAGAAATTCCTTTTCAGCAGTTTGTGCTCACTCCCCTTCATGCTTTCACTCTACATCTTCGAGGAGAGTTGGGCTTCATCTTCCCTACACCCCCCAGTGGGCATATGTAGACATTGACTTCCCCAGCCTTTTCCAGGCTAAACAAACTCTGTTTAAGCCTCTCCTCATAAGTCATGTACTTCAGGTTTTAATCACTCAGAGTAGATAAATGGTTTAGCTAAACTTGTGTGTTGAACATCGTATAGAGTTCAGCTCTTGAAATTGAAGTCCTAGACACATAGCAAATTTATCTTTGTGTTCAGGAGACAGAGGAGCCAAAACAAATTACAAGATTTATCTTAGATGCATGTAAATTGGCAGGATAACCTAATATCTAAAGTGTCTGAATTAATTGCTGTGATCCTTAGATAAATTAACAAAGATGCATTTCTATGCTTATATATGGCATTACTTTGTAGATGAGTAAGGAATAACATTATTTGCTTCTGTCTAGTCTTTAAAAACATACAGCGAATACTTGTAGCTTTCTTGAAAATCTTTTCCAATTTGATAAGGTTTGGAAATCCACACCTTAAAGCCAAAAGAGGTTAATGACTTTCATTTAATAAGTTTAAGCAATAGGAAAGTCAGTGGTTATTTCATTTTTGTACAGTGGGATGAGAGACCAGAGAACTGTGGAGTCAGTAAGACAACATAAAAAAGTTCTGTAGTTGGAAGACAAATAGATCAAGTCAATCTAAAACAACGTACATCATTTTAGCACGATGGCAATTTACAATCAAAACAACTTTCCTTGGCAATTAAGGAATTTATCACTATATGAACCCTTTAAATTATGACTGTGTGTCTTTCTAAGATATGTCCTCCAGCCCAGTCAGAAATTATGGGTCAAGAACTGGGTGAAATATTGTGACCTCTATTATGCAAAAGCTCAAAGTAAACTGTCTGCATAGTTATTTCGAGTTTTGAGTCTGTGGACCTATATTATGGAATCAAAGTGATGTGTTACAAGGTTAATCCCCAATGGCTTCCCAGACTGGAATAAACACTTTATTTCAGTGTTATATACTGCCATCCTCTCCGTTTTACGAATTTCTTATCACCTGCATTCATTATTGCAACATCTGTTCCAAAAGATGGGTGTGTTCTTTCGATATTTCAACTTGGGTTGTATCTCCTATTGCAATTAACTAGATTTATTTTAGGGTAGTTTCTGACCACTAAGCATAATGAAAATGAAATCCATTAAATAATTTAGGTGGATTAGAATCCCTAATAACATTTCACTTTCAGATCCTTTGAACTTACGTTTTATTTCTTGAATCTACTGTATATGAAAGTCTACAAACCAAACAAAACCAATGCATAGAACTTCGGAAGAGAACAGTGTTCCAAATCTAGGGAAAAATTTGTCTCCCTACTTTTGAAGACATGTGGAAGTAGAGAAACATTTAAATCACCCATGGAAAGATCTTAGGGCAATTATGAGCTAAAACTTCTGCACTTCATCTTTGAGTTCCTACTCAGAAAAGCATTCCGTTTCAATTTGCCATGCTTTTCTCTAGAAAGCCCTCTCTTCTCCAATGGAACTCCTCCTGCTTTGCAGGACTGGGCTCTTTGTTCTGGAGCTGTTCCTTCATTTCTGGAGTAGCATACCATGTGCATTCTCCAGCCTCCTCACATAACAGGTTGCAGCAAATCTCCAATCTAATTTCCTAAACCTTTTTTTTAATGAGGCATAGAAATAAGCTTTCCTTCAGTAAGTGATCCTTCCTCAGCCTTCCAAAAGCCACACCTAAGCTGAAAAACCTAAAATAAATTGTATGCATGCTCTATAGAAATCCTCTAAACAAATAAAACTGAGAGACACTTTATAGCAGTAATATTTTCTTACTTGCAAGTGTTTCAGAAGACTCCCACAGCAGCAGGTGTTAAGGAAGTATCCATCTGTTCTTGTTTCTCTGCACAGAAGTATATTGAATAGATAAGAGTTTCTAAATGTTCAGGGTTGTCATTAAAATGGGTTAGCTGTGATCGTCACTTAAGGCATTCCTGATATTGAAATTAAAATGAAGACAATCTCTGGCTCTGTTGCAATTTGAGAATGCGATCAATGGTTCCCTGAAGAAACATCCTGTCAACTGAATACTTTTTAAATTATCTTCTGAAAACCACTTCAGTATTCCTGTGACTGAACTGGAAATGCTGTATCAGCAACATTACTGTTCTCTGAAAATATGGATCAAACCCCAGCTGTTGCAGATATGTTAATTGATGAATAAAGTTAAGAGATCTGAAGCCTTTATACTACACTTGAAACTTATGTTTCTATTTAAATATTGAAGGCTTTTCAGCTTTCCCCTCCAAATGCGAAAAATTACTTGAGTCACTTCTAAGGAAGGCTTCAGAATCTCTAAACTTGAATGCTATAGTATAAAGACAGAGGACTGGAGCTTCATCAACACAGCAGTGAAATCAGCATGAGAAAGGGGAGATGGCAAACAAGCTGTGAAAAACAACACGTCAGTTTTTTTGGAGCTGAGACAGAAAATATACTGGGCAATAGTATGAATGAATCTACAAAACAGCTATAAACTTCTACACACTCCAAGGTATTTTGATACCTTAGGTATTATATAAGCTACTGCACTGTCATCTATTCAGATCAGAAAATGGATCTCTGCAAAAGCAGTATGAAAGTGTTAAAAATGAAAACTCCCTCTCTGCTCTTTTAGCATTGTACGCCACTCAACAGAAGGAAACAAAAGGAAGTTTTTGCATGTAGCCCATGTAAAAATTATAATATCTTTATAATTAAAGCTAAAATAATACCAGCTGAGGTATTAAGGCTTTGTATTAGTTTGTGATTTGCAAAGTCTAGTAGCTTCCACCTAAGAAAATGCTAGCAGTACCTTGCTTGCCAAAATTTGATCTGTCCATTACATTTTCATTTTCTATGTTCCTCTGATACTTTCTCCTCTCAAGAAGGCACATTGCTTTCAGTAATTTTGCTATTTGTATGTGAATTAATTGGTCTGGATACTTGGTAGGTAAATATTCTCATACCATGATGGAGCAGTTCTGGTATTGTCAACCACAACTGTTTACAGCTAAATCTATCTGCAAAGCTTCTGGATCTCAGCTTTGAAATCATCAGTTAAAAAAAAAAAATAACACAGACCTTTGCATCTCCCAAAGAATCCTCTCAAACAAGTAATAGCTGGCCAGCCTTCAGCTGGTACGGGATCTTTCCAGGTTTATAGTCCAACCTTAAATGTCGTTATAAATATAAATTTCACATTGAATTTTTGTGGTTTATGCAATGGTTTTTATTCCTTGGTTGTTGACTTTACTGAGATTGCTAGATCTAAAAAACTGTGAGTAGAGGAAATGGTGGGATTTTTTAGAAAATAGTTTGTTTGCAATTTTAGAACTGAAAAGTGGTAAAATTTTGAGAACAGCATTGTTATCCAGGAAAAAAAAAACAAACAGCAAACAAAAAACAACCCACCCTACCATGATCTGGACAACAGAGCATGTGATATACCAATTTGTTTGACGGAAAAGTATAGATTGCGTGCTAGGATTGTTTTGCCACTTGGCATTTTGCTAAGCCACCTGCCAGGTTAAGCCACTCTAATCATGTAACCATGGCAATACTGCTGGCGTCAGCATGAAGAACTGATTTGTGCAGCCAGTAAGGACTGGGCACCTTAATGCATTAACTGGAGCTGTTAGGAACTGTTTGGAAATAAATATGTAAAATAGGTGTAAAAGGTTCTTTCAGATTTTTTAGTGTTTTGCTTCAGGCAGTATTTGTTAACAGCAGGCCACCCTGTTTATCCGGCTAAGAGAACATGGTTGTGAGCACTGAAATAGATAACAAACTGCTGGTAAATAACTGCTGGTTGATTCTCCTCTGCTGCTTTGCTTTTTGCACTTTGATGAGAAACAACTGTCTCATTTTTAGCAGGAAGTGTTAGCCCATGCTTGTGCTCTGCTGAGGTAAACTGGCAACTTAACAGCAGTAATTGCAGAAAATCTGAAAATAAGACAAACTCAACAAAATTTGAAAGTTTTAATTAGGTTCTATAAAGATGGTCAAAGAGCTGGTCAAAGTGTTGCTACCATATATTATAGCTCTTCTTCCTATCCCTTGGCTGTTTTCCAAATGCTTTTCCCACACACACACTTCCTGTCCATCTCACATTTGCCTTTCATATGCCCCTCAGTTATGTGTTTTCCTCACACCTTTAATTTGCAGCTACACTGCTCCACAAGTAGTGGGTTTGTTTTTTTCCAGAGAGGCAATGATCTGATGATATACTGTCTCCAGCATCAGTGCTGACTTAATTAATCTCTACCCCTATATCAACAACGTGCAGGACTGTAATGTGAATTAGACCAGAAAAGAGATCCACTTCAACGTAAAAACTTCAGCATCCCTTCTCTCTGACTTCCCTTTTTTCATCTAGGTGCCTGGTTCACACAGTAGCCCCACAAGCATAAGCAAATGTAAACATTAATTAAAGGAATGCCTCAGTGAATTTTATAGAGGGTGGAACAGAGTACTGATTATTTCTGATTTTGTGGCCAGATGAGGGAAAAAGATCAACTCATAAAATCTGTATTCACTCTCCAAGCCAAACCCCTCATTTGCCTGAAAAGAAAAAGGGAGTCCTTAACGACCTCACTACACATTTTTATGTTGTGTCTACTTTGGTTTGCTTACTAGCAGCATTACTTGATGTATTATTTTCCTGATAAGAAATTATTTTCATTCACTGCATCTTATTTTACTGGTCTGAATTGCAGTTGACACAGGTAGCCCAAATTGTTGCTCTATGCTGTGGCCCAGCTGTTGCCAATTTTTCTTCATTCTCTCAATTTTTTATGGTCTTCCTCCACAACTTTTTCTTCTAATCTCTCATTCCTCCATTTTTTCCCCTTTTGGTAATTTTTCATGGTGAGTGCTGGTTTTCAGTGGTTTGCTAATTTGCCAAACAGCACTGTGCTTTCTGAAGTGTATTTGTGTCCCCTAGACTGGCAACTGTTGGACTCTGTACAGAATAGTTGCTGCATTAACACATATATTCGCTTTTGTACTAAATCATTATTTTTTGTAGGCTGTGAAAAAAGTGAAATTATGATTTTGTACTGAAATAAAGGAATAAAAACTTTTAAAACAACTGTGGCAACAGGAGCCCACTTAAGAATGTGGGACTATGAATCCTTTTTAGTCCCTGAATCTCTTCACTTTGCTCTTATGCCCCATTGCTCTATGGACTCCATTTGAACTGTCTTAGCTAGTCAGGATAAATATCCAAGCCAGGGAAGTTCCAAGTGTATCCTTGCAAATAGTGAAGAATTGTTTAGGGCTCTAGCATTTCTGTTTCTTTTCCTCGTTCATCTTTGAGAACAGCAAAATTTAATCAAAAAGTTAGCTGAAACATAGTTGGAAAAAGAATATGTTGCTTTTAATAGCTTAAAATATGTAAGGCTGCTTTAAGGATGATTCTATAATTTTGTAATTCCCTTCATAATACTGCAGGTACTCAGAAAATAGGGCCCAATTCTCTCTTGAAAGAAGATTAAAAATCTACCATGAAGATCAGATGATTCACATTCTTTTGGTTTCTTGTGTTTTGCTAACAGGCAGGAAAGAAGGAGCACAGAGGACAGAACAACTAAAATCAACAGAGCCAGAAGAGATACATAAATAAAAGCAGAATTAGAAAAGAAGGAAACTGAATCACTCATAAGTGAAGGTCAGCAAACAGCATTTCCAGTTATTGCACTTGATTGTTAGAAGCATTGACTTTGCTGCTTCTAAAAAGTTAAGAAATTTAGTTGTTTTTCCAAGCTGTACTGCTTTGGGCCTGCAGACTACAGGGGAAGAGCAGTGGTAGGCAAGAGCTGCCGCATCTGAAAAGGAAATGCCAAACACAGTATATTTTCACTGCCAGGAAATAACAAAGAAGCATTCCTGCCTGTTTAGTGGTATTAAATCATGGATAGAAAGTCAACTGCTTATCTGGAGCCTGGCATAGATTTCCAATAACTTGCTTTTCCTCAAGCACAAACATACGACAGCACTTGAAGAAAACCACAGAGTGAATCTTTTATAATCCAAAAATAATCTTTTTAGATTTCCATGAGAAAACAGCACTTATTTATGCAGTCTTTTTCTCTCACCCTGCAATTAAGTCAAGTGCTGACACAGATTACTGGGTCATTTATGCCCCAAGCTGTTCAACAAAGATGATGTCTTCTGGTATTGTGGATATACAAAATGAAAACTTTATGGCTTTTAATAGTAATAATAAAACCCCCAATATACAGAATTACATGCGTGGTGTATAGGTAATAGGTAGTGCTGTGTAATAGGTGGTTGCAGTAGTCACTGTTTTGCTGCACAGTGGTGTTCTCCAATCTAACCTGTGTTTCTAGTTTAAGGACATATTCTATTTGTACTATGCAGGATGATGGTGTCTGTGCCTGTGCAGCTCTGACAGGCTGATCTACAGGCTTCCATTACCTTGGTGTTCGGGTGTTGCTGTCCTACCCTAGAGAATTTGCCTTAGTTTTAACAGGGATTGTTGCTGTGACCCCTGCCTAGCGATGGCAGGAGTCTGGGGGCAACATTTCCTGTGGGTCCATAAAAGGAAGGGGGCTGCAGCAGCTTACCAGGGCTTCCAGAGAGTCTTGGGGCTATGCCTCTGTAGGCAGCAGAAAGCCGTAAGAGAAACACAGTATTGCTCTTGATGGTGAAGTCAGGAGCAGTTTATTTTCAGGTCCAAGCGCCAGCAAGTGGTGGGGGGAAGGGGAAAGGGAGAGGAAAGGGGAAAGGGGAGGGGGAGAAGGTCCAAAGCAGAAAGAGCTCTCCTGCTTCCGAGCACTCCCTTATCACAGTTTCGAAGGGCCCGCGGGCCCAAGGCTTGAACCAATGAAAAGCTCACAGGGGAGGGATCAAAGGCAGGGTTACATCTTAGGAATACACCATACATTTTGGAAGGGGGAAACAGAACAAACCATTCAAAGGGAAATACACAATCACAAGGGATGTCCATGTGGCTGGACAGGCAACCTATGGTGTTCCATCTGTCCCCACCCTACAGGTTCTTTACATCCTGCTGAAAGCTCCTTGACACTGTGTGAGGTGTTCTCCTGCATGGCACTTACTCCACAAGGCCTTTAGCACATCTGTGAAGGCTGTAAAAGTGCTGTCCCTAACTCGTCTGCTCATATATAGGCCACAATTTCTCAGCATGTTGCCCCTCACGAGCGGCTCTGCCCATCAGTGCTTATAAGTATTGACTTTAATTTTACCGAGACAAGCCTTCAGCCTGAAAGACGGGGGAACATGGGGGAAGCAGAAGCGTGCAGAGAGGACCAGGCATTCCCTACCTGCTCTCCTATTTGAGGGAACTGTTCTGTCCTATACAGTGAGCGGACAATTGGCCTCCAGCAGTGTCTGCACTGTTACTGAGCTTTGTTCATTTGTATCATGTGTACTGATTTCAGACACCAGCTGACAGCCAACGGGACACTAACTCCTCTATGTAACACCACATTCATGGCTCTGGGATAGGAGCTCTCAGGAAGCAGCAAGCATGGGCTGCCCCACAAGGGAAGGAAGCCAGGAGCTGAGGGCAATAGCAAGGCAGGTAGGGCAATAATCCCACCCAGGAGGGCACAATGCCACAGTACCTGAGCAGGTCCCACACTGGGGAGCAGGGTGAGGCAGTATTCTAGATTACAAGACATGTCTGCAGTGATGAAGCAGGTGCAAGGAGCAGGGAAGAGGCTGCAGAGCCTCTTGGTGCACTCAAAGCCCTGACAACAACATGCTTATTTCCAGATTTTCATCCAGTCCAGAAGGTATCAGTCTCTTAAAAGTAATCTTGTTAGAGACAAGGCACAGCTGTTCAGGGCTAGGATGTTTACTGCAGCCCAGGAAAGTCTGCAAAGCCATATGCTGTTTGATCCTCTGCTCCCTGGCTATTTACCAAGTCAGTGTCCAGAGGGGCAATAGGTTGAGCTGTGCCAGAATGGCTGACAAACACCAGCCCTTCTGCTGGCCCACGAGGGGCCCTGAAAGCGTCATAATTACATGTGATTGCATTCTGCAGTACTCAGTGATCCCTCGTACCCTAGTCATCATTGCAGTGGTTCATCTGCACTTTCAGGTCTGAACTGCTGAAATTTTGGTAAGCAGCCATGCACAGAGCCAACAACAGCATCATCGTACCATATATAAATGCCTCCATCCTGACAGCCACAGTGCCTCACTGATGCTGTCTTTTTGACTGACAGAATGCCACTGCGAACTATACCTTTAAGATGCCCGTGGCCTGACATACACTTAGTGATTTGCAGGAGAAAGCGTCCCAGAAGAGGACAGTCAGGTGACAAAATCAGTTAGAGCAGCCTGACAAAAATGTTAGCCTTGGTCTTTAGTGGAAATTCTCTCTCCTTGCACCACCACCTTAACTACAGTCTGTGGCTATAGGTGGTGGTATTATGCCCAAGACTTCATAATCTGTTACCATTTCCATGTAGGATATATACTTGTTTGTCTTTCCTTCATCCTGCTTCTTTCCAAGCCTCTCTCCTTCCTCTCCCCAATGAAAAAAATCTTTACTCCTGTAATTTTTCCTTCTTCTCTTTAGTCTGTGAAAGTCAATCCCTTCTCCAGTTGCCATAATAGATGACAGCCACTTGATTGCCATGAGACTTGACAGGTCAGGCCTGTTCCCCCCCAGCAGTCACCAGTGTGAAACATTTGCTGTAACCAACTATCTTTGCTCTTTATCTACAACTTAGGGAAGTGCATGACAGAAGAAGGATGAGAAGAAAGACTGAGTGCTGAGTAGTGTCCTCCTCCTTCAGATAAAACATACAATATTTTGGCTGACATGCAACAATACACGTAGTAAAGCAGGGCTGCTTCAAGAACTGGCTCTTGCTCTCTTGTGCTGTGTGCTAGTTCTGTCTGCTAGAGCTCTGTCTCACCAGGGGTGCTTGAGCAGACCAACCCTTTCAGGTATTCACAGAACATTGTGAAATAAACTCTTTGACATAGATTAAGTTGTCCCAGGTCACACAGGCCACAGTCAAACAGAACTGCATTCTAGGCAGTTTGGACAGAAAAAGTCCATGTGAATTTTGTGGACTGATTCATCTGAACAAGCATTTTTCAGAGAAAGATCTGGAGGCACAGAGCCCCTTAGAGGTTTGCGGGGGTTTAGGTCAGTCCCTGTACAGCCTTAGGTACTCCAGTGCTCATTACTTTCAGCAAGGTCATTTATTCTAAAGGTGATCGATATAGAGAATATGCTCTAAGAATGTTTTATCATGAACAGTTGGTAGAGAGGGTCTTATCTGCGGGTTTCTGACTGCCTGGCAGGCACTGTATCACCCTCTGTTTTACAGTGGAACTAATTGTTCACCTCAGTGCAGCACAGCCAACAGCAGCTACAAACTGCAAAGCTCAGACAGTGCCCTCGGTGAGCAGAGAAACACACACTAATGGGGACTTCTCCTGTACAAAAGCATGCACACGTGATAGATATACACACATCTCAGCTTGCAGATAATGAATTTGTGGGAGCAGATGCCTGAAGACCTTTAAGAGGGACAGCACCTACATTTTCTTTATATAGATGGTGTTTAGTGCCATGAGGTACAACAGCTAGCCCTGTGCTGGCATAAACTGCTGGTATAATTGCCTGGGGATTTCAATGAAGATTTAAGTAAGCAAAAGCCTCCATGTCTTAAACGACCATGAGGCAATGCATAAAGTCTGTAATTCTCATTATCTTCGCCTAGGTCATACTCCATCCCTAACTAATTGGCTCTGTGGGCATCCTATTTTGAGTTACAATGTTCACAACCTTTTCTTGATAATCTAATGTGCAGACAGGCCAGACTCCAAATACAAGGTGTTTTTATTCCCACTTCTTTTGCATAATAAGTTGTCAACTGGAACCACACTTCCACCTATCTGCTAGTGCTGTTCCATGTCAGTGACTGCTACTGTTGCAACACAGGTGTGACTTGGCCACTGACATTTTAGTGTGACTCTTCTGCTTTATGGTATTCCTCATCACTAATTCAAGAGTTTCTTTGGTACAGACATACAGTAGGTCTGTTTTAAGGCTCTTAGGTTAGTTAGTTCTCCTTGACATTATTCCTTTGGAAGCTCACATTCACCTGGAGCCTTGTTATGAAATGGGACTGTACAACCTCTGAAAATCCACTTTCCCGACTAATAATGCTCCTTCTGCTAATTTTTTCTTGTTTAATGACCACCACAAGGATTAAAAATTCCCTATTGCTATATTCATTGGTTTGAGATTGTACTGGCAGAAATCACATATGTCAGTCTCCCCTTTTTAAACTGCTCCCCCCCCCCGCCAAGTTTCTGTCAAGGCTTGTGACCAGGAAAGGTTCAAGGATATGTGTAGCATTAGACACTGTTCAGTTGAACCTGAATAATACACGTTTTGTTTCCTTCTTCTGTTAATTATCAGTTTAAAGATATATGTGCCTTCTTAAAAACAGCAGGCCACACAGGACACCATATCTACTGGTGACAAAATCTTTGTCCTAGGGTATGTAACCTATAGACACAAAGAAAATACCGTGAATGAGCAGCATAGCGTCGTAAAAATCCTGAGTGATTTGTACTCAGTATAGCAAAGAGAGGTCTTCAGGTGGATCAAAATAACCAAACAACGAACAAAAGACCTGCTCAACCAAACCAAAACTCGAAGCTTTGACTTGAAGATGCTGCATAAAAACTGAAACATCTTAAGGATAAAAATGACCCATGAAGAAAAGTCCATCTTTAATAGACAAACATAGCAGGTAGACAAGTTTCAAAACCTCAGTGCTGAAAAAAAATATTAACAGTTGGCATTGATGGGTTACAGAAGTAGCTGGACAGACTCACTAATGCAAATTGTCAGTGTTTTCTGCAGAGCAGCTGACCTCACCTGCAGGCAGAAACCCTTAGCGCCAAGGCCTTAATAAGCACTTTCTTAACTCCTGAACTGCTCATGTTCACCTTCACCTCCTGGCCATTTCTCTGAATGCTAGAACACAGACTAAACAGAGGGACAGTGCTCCCACCTCGCTCATCACTGGCACCCGAGGGCACTAGGCACTTGCAACAGCAGTAACGAAACAGTGCTATTCTGTTAAAGTATAATTCCCATTAACAAGGCAGATTTAAAAACAAACAAAACAAAACACGAAAACGTTCATATCAGTGTCCATCATTTTAGGACAAATAATTAAAGGAAAAAACCGCCAAACAACGAACTGCCAAACATGAACACAGGAACGGTCTTCCACAAAGAATCATTAATGTTGGAAAAGACCATTAACAATCAGCCCAACCATCACCGAGCACTGCTAAGTCCACCACTAAACCATGTCCCTAAGCACCACATTACAGCTTTTTTGAACGCTTGCAGGGACAGCGATTACACCACTTCCCCGGGCAGCCTGTTCCAATGCTTCCTCCTTTCTGTGAAGAAGTTTTTCCTGATATCCCTTCTAAACCTCCTGTGGCACAACGGGAGGCCATTTCTAATGGTCCTACTATTTGTTACTTGGTAAAAGTGGCCGACCCTCACCTGACTACGAACTCCTTTCATGGATTGTCGAGAGCGAGAAGGTCCCTCCTAAGCCTCCTCTTCTCCACTATAAACAGCCCCAGCTCCCACAGCTGCTCCTCATGTGACCTGCGCGGCAGACTCTCCTAAAAATCCCTCCTCACCCGCAACACCTGTTTTGAGGGCATGGAGGAGAGCCTTTTCTAGCACAACGCTACTATCAATAATGCTATTTATAGACAAAACGCGTTTAAACAAACCCTTCCCAACACTACATGGCGGCAGGCCCTGACCCACAGGAGCGGGGCCGGCGCTCCCCCGCTGCGCTGCCCTCACTCCTTCCCTTCCCAGCCATGGCGGAGGCAA
>WEIT01010367.1:30444-41237 GCA_013389985.1 Dryoscopus gambensis | reverse complement strand
CTTCCTCCCATGGGTTTCAAAAGGGCCCCTCTGTGGGGTGCTTGTTCTCTTTCCCTTCCTGGACATGTTCCAATAAACACCAGAAGAACTCATCCCAAGGAGAAAAAGCACTTTTCTTCTTTTACCTTTGTTCTTGACCATCCACCTCTCCGGGGTCCCCAAGCTAGCCACCAGACCCTCGGGGAGTGGATTGGGTCAGTCATGTAACTCCCTAAACCTCTGTTCACCTCATTCTTCAATCTAAAGTGCCACAATCCAAAGCACAAAGATAATCTTGCAGTTGGTACACCAGGAGAAGAGAAAAAGACTATTATTGTGGTGAGAAAAACTGTTGCTAACAGTTAAAATTTCATAATTATACTATAAATATGCACACAAATTTTTAAAAGGAAGGCATAACTTCCTTTTAGCTCTGTTCAGCTACTGGAAGAAAGGTAACTCTTCACATGCTGTCATAATGCATTAACCAGCATCATGTATTATATAATTCTTGTTCAAAGTATTCTAATGGTTGCACTGAAAATGTTTCATGCAGTATTTTCTTCTCTTCCTCCATGTACTAAAAATTGGTTTATTTAAGTTTATCTAATTAGGCGCAATATGAAGTTTCATAGATTCATTAATTTTTTTATTCAAAGTATTTTTCTGGATATTTCATTCTTTATAGGCTAGTGGTCCAGACTTTTGCTAGTCCACTAAGAACAAATAAGCAAACAACATACTGCTTTCCTTCTTGCCAATCTCTGTTAAAACCTTTTAATTTCTTACAGGTATGAACAATGTCAGAAAGCCTCATTGGGTAATATACTACCTACAAACTGTATGGGGCTTGTGGTCTTCTGGTGTAGTCCATTTAGCTTGTGGTCAAGTAGGAGACATGCAGGAGGGTTAGATATAGGGAGAGAACATTTTGAAGTAACAAAACACCATGAATGAGAGTACTTTAGCTTCTGTGGTATCAGTAATGTAGAGTACACAGTGTATACTTTTAAAACATTCTCTTGTTGCCATCACTTTAAAGCCTGCAAAACTGCCGTGGAGCTGTTGAGTGGTTTTCGAAGTGACTTCTCTTACATAAGCAGCCTGAAATACTTCAGAATCAAGTATTCAAAATCAAGGGGGTACTTCTCCGGAGTTCAAAAGAGAAATTGCCACTTCAGGAGAATACCTCATCTCCAAAAAGCAAACTGGAAAAGCAGACATCACCCAGGTAAACACAGTCGTTGTTCAACAGAAGCCTCAGAGCAAAGAGAACAGAGAGGTGATACACTGCTAACACAATCCAGAGCAGAGAGACAGGTACGTGAACAGTCTTCAAATCACTCTTTGTCGAAAAGCAAGTAAAATTTCTTGACTTTAAGTTCAAAGATTTGCACTTTTTTGACTGCAGTTTTGCCTTTTTTAGCACCAATTTACAAATATGTAAATCCAATTGCATCATTCATGCAGAGATATCCCACAAAGACAAAAGAATAAAAGCAAGTGAAAAGCTTTGTGATATGGTGCAAAGAAAGTAATAAAAGGGAACAGAATTCCCTCATGCCTGTTTGAGATGATTACCACTGCAGACAAGAAATTTAACTATTATGAAGTAAAATCCATTAATGTCAACTGTTAATTTTACTTTTCGTTAGTAAAACTAATTTAATTTCTGCTGTCACAGAAGACTGTTGTTGTTTTGTTAATTTAGTCTAACAACAAGACTGTTCAAATGTGAAGGCTGCTTGAAGATAAAAATACTGAAGGCATAGAAAACTGAAGTTTGCCTCCAGTGCCTCCAATGTTTCCAGAGAATATGATTTTTAGGAGGGAAGGGAGAAGACTGTAAATACTTAATCAGCTTGATTATGGAAATAATGCTTCCTTTAAAAATGAGAAAGTTGTCAAGCACATTAGTTAACAGAAAATATTTATAGTCTTTAAACAAAAATCATGAATTTTTTACTTTTTAACATAAATTTTTGACTGTTTTATTTTAAATATTTAAGTATATTTTTGTTTGTTGACATATTTTGAAATAGGGGAATATATAATTACTGAAAATATAAACTATGAAGAGAATTCAAATATGGGACTCAAAAATCAGACTTCACAGTGCAAATACAGAAGAGAAAAAGGATCAGAAAATGGTCTCACTGTACAGATAACATCACAGTATTGAGAAATGAGAGCAGTGGATAATAAGTATCAGGTTTTCAATACACCAGTGTAAAAACCTTCACATCTTTGCCATCCTGACCTTCTGAGTACTTTTACTACAGCAACCTGCAACAAGAGCTTGCCAGTAAGAGGCTGGAAACAGCAACAGCTTTCATTAGCTGATCAGCGGTAACAACTTATACTTTTGTACCTACTTCTCTCTTTTATTATCTCTGCTGTAGCCCTGCAAACTCCACTCCCTGGTCTTCTCTATGCAAAACCAAGGAGATCCTGGGTTTCAGCCAGCTGCCTGGCTTAGGGTGGAGAGCAGCTGCTTCCCAGGTGGCCAGCCAGCAACACCTGCATTGTACCCTCCCTGCTGGGGCACCTGACAGCCCATGGAGCCTCTGATCAGCTGCTGACCTTATACAGACTTAGCACCATACCAGTCATGGGCTGATGTCAGAGTGGCTGAGTGAACCACTGGCATTCATTTCCAGGGTGTATGTTGTGCTGTAATCCTTATTTGTCATTATCAAAGGAATAATTTCAAATTAAAACCTTCTGGATTTTTCACAAAATTTCCAGGCAAAATTCTCACATTGCTCATTTCGACCTAGCATGGTCAAAGAAAGAAGTAAAATAGTTTAGTTCAATTTTGCACTTTTATCCTGTATTAAATTAAGTTGCCCAAAAATAGAGTAAGTAAAATAATTGCAGCTAATAGAATCTCAGATGAGTTTCAATTCAATGTGTCCTTTACAACTTTTTTCTTGATCTCAATAATTTCTGAACTAAATTTTAGAAAATAACTCCTAGTAGCCTTTCTGGACACTACTCCTTTAAATCTGACAAATACAAAAAAGTCCAACCCTCATATACCTACTTTGGAAGAAGAGTTTTTACTGCTTTTCCTCTTCCAGCATGGAAGTTAATTTTTTTCCCCAGAGTCTTTTTTTCTCTTTTTTAAAAGAAAAGTTGTGTTTGCTTTATCAGCAACGACAGGCAGACAGGAAGCCACTTTTTTCCTGTTCTAGGTTATACTGCAGATCTTACTTCTACACTTATCAATGACAAATTATGAGAAACACAACAAATATTATGTCGTTTCAATCAACTAAATTTTAGTTACATTAACCACATTTTTATGTTTAGATAGCAGTTATTATCCTACTGGTTATGCTTGGTACCATCTTTTACAAGCAACCCAGCCAAATGTTCTCTCCATAACATAAAAAGTAGATAAATGCAGATGCAGGACTGGTTTTTCTAAAAATATGCATGGCTGTCTTGCTTACCAGGAATTGAGAATTGTAATATATCCTTCAGGAAACAAGTAAAGCTTGAAATGTCAGTACACATCTTACTTATACTGGTCTGGTCTCTATTTAAATTTTTTCTCAGAAGTTTTAAAGCTAAGCAGACATGGAGAGTTTGGAGAATACCATGACATCTTTGGTGAAGGAATAACCTAACAACATGAAATGGATATTTAAGTAATTGCTTGTCATTAGACACTGGGACCTCTTTGAGATTCTGTTTAGCCTCGATCAGTTTTAATACTTAATTTATTAGTATATGATGTTCTAGTTAATAAATATTGCATATATCTGTATTTTATATATAAAATCAAAAGTTACAATTTCTGTTGGTGATTTGAAGGATTCTTGAATTGGTGGATTAACCCATTCTATTCTTATTAATAAATCCTAAAAGTTTTTGTTTTCAGTCTTAAGTGATTAAATAAGCTGATGTCTGTAACAAACTTAGCAAAGCTAAGTTGTTGCATAAAAGCTTAAGGTGTGGTTCAGAGTATAGCTTTGCTCAGAAAAACTATAAAACCAGCATGAAAAAAATTACTTGTTTTGCCTTGATTCTGACACCACATATGCTTTCTGTAGTCATGTAGAGAGATGGGGTTTGGGTTTTTTGGGTTTTTTGTGGGTGGGTGGGCAAGTGTTTTGCTGTTTTTTTAAAAAGAAAACTGCCAGACGTACAAAACCAACCCTGGCTCCTTTAATCACCCAGCACTATTTCTTGCTCCCATCTCACTTCCTGTAACAAAAGTCCTCCCTTGCTAAACAGTATCCTCATTACAGTTGTGTAATTCCTTTTTAAAAAGTATGCCTTTGGTGACATCTGTTAAATTTGAGCTGAGGTTGCATAAGTAACCAACTGTCTCTCTTCAGTGGATGCTTATAAACAAATCTGCACAAGTAGCTATAATCCAGTTTGTGTGTGTGCTCTCCCTCACTTTATTAACTGAGCTAGTCAGAACAGTAAGCTTGCAAAATATTCAGGCATGAATCATCACAAAAGTTACTCTGGCTCTCCTTTCAAATTCTACATAAATGTTGAGCAAGATTGTCATGTCACTTTTGAGAGTTAAATCATGTGTGAAGTAGAATTGTCCAGTATATATGTGACATCTTGCTTTTATAGTGCTTTTACATTTGTTCAGCCTAGAAACAGTTGAAGACAGATTCTTCTGCTTGTGTAATCTATAGATTTCTTTACTCTCTTTCAAATGGTTTGACTTTTGCTAATATAATTCAATAAGTCTCACAGAACTGCATAGGTATTATGCATAGGTATAATTTAGGATGTCCCTTAGCAATCATGACTATTTGCAAGATTATCTTAATAATTCCTGAAAAGGCCAAACAAAGTCTCAGAAACTGCAAATAATCTTTTTTTGTTCATTCATCAAATACAGAATTCTACAATATTAAATTTAATTTTAGCTCAGAACTACACATTACACACAGAAACATAAATATTTGCTTTTTACTCCCAGCTCACAAATGCTGATCTGCCATAACCCTCAGAAAATTCAACACAAAGTACACATAAAAATAGATCTTCTACAAAAATCTAAGTAATCAAGTATGTTCAAGCTCTAAAATGCAATGTATAGTTAAGGAGTGTAATCAATTTAATTTAGTTTAATTCATTTGTATAAATGTTTAGATTATATATTCACTTTTCACTTTGGCCAATATGAATGTTACAACTAGACATTTGGAGTTTTTTGGTAGCTTCATTAATTTCATTGAAGGAAAGATCTACATATAAGAAAGATTACAGATGGATATGCTGTATTAAAATCCTATATTAAGTAAATTGCTAAATTAAAGACAAATTTAATCAGGCTATATTTTACAGGTAAGACATTGTTTAAACTGTATTTATTTTAAATTAATTCTTATGAATATTTCTGTGAACTTTTCACATTTTTTTTCTCCCTCATTGATTCCTAGTGTTCAAATTCCATTAGCTCTCGTTTCTCCCATTTGTTGCCTAAGAGATGATAACGACGGTACTTAAGAGAGACAAAAGATGCTGCCAAGGAGGAGGGGGAAGGGTGCAGTGTGCTACAGTTTCTGAGCCAGGGGACTCTCTCCTTAGAAGTGCAGAGATACTGCAAGAGTTTGGCTGAGGGACGACGAGCTGGGCATAGCTCCTTGCTCTTTCTTGCTCTCAGGACCGGAGGAGGAGATGGTGCTGTTGCTGCTGTGGGGAGAATTTGAGGCCACCACGGAGTTCTGCCCTTTACTGCTTCTTCCTTACCATGGGTGAGCTTTTGCTCGTAAGAGCGGCCGTTGAACTGGGACATTATTAACACCTGATCTCACTGGAAAGGACCTTCATCATCTACTCAGGTGCCTCAGGGGGAAACCCAGAACCTCAGCCCCTTCCCCTGCCCCCCCACTGGAGTGTCGCCCGGGTGTTTGTGGAAGCCCAGCTGCCCAGCCCAGTCCTGCTGTTTTCTGCTGCTGCTTCCGGTTTTTCGCTACACTTAAACTTGACACCCTGTGTCTGCCCGACCCCCCGCGGCTCCTGCTATGGCTGTGGAGTTTCTGCTACATTTTGTTTGCCACCC
Organism: Dryoscopus gambensis; assembly: GCA_013389985.1. Lineage (NCBI taxonomy): Eukaryota > Metazoa > Chordata > Aves > Passeriformes > Malaconotidae > Dryoscopus > Dryoscopus gambensis. The sequence continues at coordinate 35,215 of WEIT01010367.1, read as the reverse complement.
CAGGGTCTGCTCGCCTCTGCCATTCCAGTTTGCTGCTCCGAGGTTCCTGCTACAGCCCATTTCACCATCTGGAGGGGCGCTGGGACCGGCTGCCCCCATGAGTTTGTAAAGGAAGCCCATTTCCAACCTCTCCCGCTGGCTGCGCCGCCATTACCCATGTGGAGAGGTGGCTGAGCTCGCGCCACAGCGCCCCCTGCAGCCGTGGGGGAATCATCGCACCCACCCTGCCCGGCCGGGAGCCAACAGCGCCCCTGCCGGCTGTGGCCGTAACTACAGCAAAGGGGAAAGGGCCTGACAGCAGAGAGAGAGGGCTGTTACTGGGTTTCTGGGTTTGGTTTGTTGTTGTTGCTGCTGTTGTTGTTGTCTCGTTATCCATATATATATATACACTAATAAAGAACAGTTATTTCTTTTGCCATATCTTTGCCTGAAAGCCCGGTAATTTCAAAGTTATAATAATTTGGAGGGAAGGGGGTCATATTTTCCATTCCAAGGGAGGTTCCTGCCTTCCTTGGCAGACTACTGTCTTTCAAAACAAGACTCATGGATAATAATCCATAGCAATTTAAAAAAAAATCTTCCTATAAATACATTCTAAACATAAATCATATTATTCTAGTGCTTACCTTATTTCTGAAAGACTAAAAAAACCCCCAAACACAGAAACAAATCAACACACGAAAAATACTACCAAAACAGTGAAAATCTAGAACACTGAGAGCATTCTGTTTTCAATTGTTTAGGTCAATTAACTAATCTGTGTTAAAATGGAAGTTTTCTAAAAAAGATTACCTTTACTTTGTTGTCTAGATTTTTTTGGAAAACATTGGAATACAAAGTTTTTGGTTAGCTCTACCCACAGCTTTTCAACAGGCAGCCTAACTCTTTTCCTGCTGAAGATAAAATGGATTGGAACCAAATGGAAACTCATGCAGTTCTACTATTAGAGAGCACCAATCCCCATCAAAATACATATATATGTGCATAAATCATACTGTGCCTTACAGATTTTTCCAGTGCTAAAGTAAATGGGGTAAATGGAAAAACTAAATCTCACTCATTCTGCAGTACCTAGCACTACTAAAAACTTTTTAGTCTATAAAAACAGCTGTGAAATCTGCATATGCCGACAAAAAACAGCCAGGAATTTTGAATGCTTGTTTTTTTCCCAGTGCTTGGTGAACAATATATGTATGCAAAAACCTTACAGGCAAAGTCTGATAATAGTCCCTCAGTACTCCAATGATTTCTATGAAAGATTTAAAAGATTTTGTAGATATATTCTAATAATTTCTGAGTTTAAAAATTGATGAAGATCACATACAAAAGGCAATCCAAAAAAAGGCATATTTTTTGCTTCTTTTCCTCTTGAAATTTTAATAAGCATATAAATGCTGAGATTGAAAACATTTATTTAATATGTATTTATGTCTGTATCTGATGACAGAAATGTATCTTTAGTAGAAATTAAACTCTTAACAAAAGGTGGGGGAGGACAAGACTGAAAAGGCCTGGCAGAAGCTCCTGTACACACATCCAATAACTGCTTTGAAAAGCAAAACAAATGAAAAACCAAGACTTGCTCCCTACATTACAAGAGCGGTTTACACTTATTTTGCAGTGTAGACACAAAAATTTTGTTATAAGTTACTCAGAATTAAACAAAGACTCCAATAATGTATCAAGAATTTATTATAATTGAGCAAGCGGCAACGAGCAAAATAACGCGCGGGTAGGCGGGGGGGGGGGGGGNNNGTGCGAGATAACCCGAGGTTTTGGAATGTCCGTAGCTTATTCTTCTTATCTCTTCGGCATGTCTTGTCTCCTGGCTCTGCAGCTTGTTAGCTTAGACATTTATCACCGTGTGCTTATTATTTTTACATTCCACTACAAGAAGTCTTGGGGTTACAATATATTCTAATTCTACTTTCTCATATTCTATTTTAACACTACCTCGCATAACATATTGTCACCAGTGGATGTAAAATCCATATTGTCGAATGTCAGTATTTATTCTTTTATTCAGTTTTCACAAGATTTAGGTGAACAAACTGTGCATCGCCGATTACAATTTGATTTTCTACCTGTCACAAGGGAGTATTATAGCACCCTTTTTCTGGGGACGAGGGGAACAAATAATTGCTAACAATACTGGGAATCTCTAAAAGAGGATCTACTACAGTGGGGTGGGGGGGGAAGGCGGGGAAGTATATTCAATTGTGTCAGATGAATTGCTGAATGATGGTATCTGAACTGAGGAGATGGAATCTACTGGAAAGGAAGAATGAAAAGGATAGAAATAATTTCATGAGGTTGTCAGAACTTCTTAAAAAGCTCTTAAACCACTGAGTTGTCATCAGTAAACCAATCTACCAGTTAAATTAATACCTGGAAGTTATTCTTTCCACAAAGGGAAGGTGGCAGGGATGAGAGGGAAAGAGAGAGAAGAATAGGGAGGACACAGAAGGGAAAATAGAGGAATAACGTCAGGAATTAAGTCACACTATAATCCTACATGTGTACCATCACTATTACATTCTTTACCAGAAAGTGCAATAATCATTAAATAAAAGATTCATGGGAAGATTAGAAATGCTAAAGTGTGGGATGAAAAAACCAGATCCTCAGAACTGCACAAATAGAAAACATTGCAGAAGTAAACATATTTTTTGTCTCATAGAAGTTGTTACAGTGACAAAATCTCTTTAAAACTATACACGTATTATTGTAGGAAGTTGACATTGTTCAAAGTATTCCATTTAACTGATTTACAGATTCATGCTAGAAATAATTTCTTAGGTGACAATAACTCTGAAAAGAACTAGGAGTCCACCCATGGAATGCCTTAATTGAGCAAAACAGTTTTAGAGAAAGATTTCCAGAGAAAAGAGAGAGAGTAAATCAGCAAGTTCAATTATATATTATATGGGATCTATACTAACCTACTGTATAGAAAGACCACAGCGAAGAAAAAAATATTCAAAGGCAGATCCAGTGATACTTCACTCATTCATTTACTTATTTTTAGCAGAAACTCATCATTAATAGAGCAAGGTTTATACTAGCTTCAGTAATAATTTAGTCAAGGCATATTCATAAATAATTGTTCATTTTGTAACTGCAGTCATTTCATAGCAAAAGTTCAAACATAACTTTCATTTTCTGGCTTCTAACTGAAGGTTTATAATGAAACTGTATATACCCTGACTATTTAGCTATTGATTAACAATGCTGAACTCAGAACTGCTACTGTGCCATCCTGTACCACTGCCTGTTTTAACTGCACTGTATACTGCTTTTCAGTCAAGTAAACAATTGCTCTTTCAAGTGACAAAAATGCACGCCTGCTTTCCAGGAGACATGCATTTTACTGCATCATTAAGGAAAAACGTGCAGCCTATGATATCAAAAGACTAGCAGTATGAAAATATCAACACTTCATTATAGAAAAATGTACAAATGATGGGAAAAAAATTCTCTTTTAACGGCAATACATCAATAGAGAATCATCCCATACAGACTTGGGACATGCCACATTTCAGAAAATTCTACACAAACCCTCTACTCAAGAATGAATTAAAGACTCCTCCCACTAGCTAGGCCAAACCAAAACAACATGAGATGTTTTCATTATGATTCTCCACAAAGCCCAGAAAATCAGCAGGTGAGTCCTTCTGCAGGAATAAATGTCAAATAAAAATGAAGGTTTTAAGCCGGTACTTTTTTTGATCTTTTCTACAAATGGTCCATGAGAAACTTTCTACTTCACCCCCCTTCAGTGAGATCATCATGTATTACTACAGAAATTAATGTGTTGTTGAAAATAAGCATGGTGAGGCTATACTGTATGATCAGCTGAGGAAAGAGACTGTGAGAATGTAGGGTTTCTTGCACAGAAAACTATAAAACCCCAATGTAACGTGGGTGGACGCCTTTATTTAAAGTTTAAACATTTATAAAAGAGATCACCTGGGTAGGGGGCCCAAGGCAAGTCACCTCCGCTGCTGCCATTCCCACTGCCACTCCAAGACAGTGCAGGTTGATCTCTCCAGTCATCACTCAGCAGGGTGCCACACAAAGGAGATCCCACTCCTGCTATTATGCTCGCCAGGACCGCTTAGACTGTAAGTGCCAGGGTCTGGGGCTCTATGCTTTTTATGTGCTTGGGAGCTCAGGGTGACAGAGTGAACCAGGATCGGGAGGTGTGTCCTCTTCTTCTTTAACTTGGGGAGTCGCTCAGTCTCCCCTGACTTTTTTGTGGCTCGTTATTTTAATGGTTATAGTCTGTAAAAACACTCCCATGATGCAAGAGGGTAGCTCTCATTTACATGCGCCTTTCCTCTCTTCTTAGAGCGCAGGCACGCCCACACCCTCATGTCTTTTGTGCTTGAATGGCGGGCAGAGGTGCAGGGCAAGTGACACCCCTGCAGGCGGACTCGGTGAGTCCTGGCTGTCGCCTTGGCGAGGCCGCCCCGCCATCTGCCTGTATGGCAGGGCAGAATCACACCGCTTTTTTTCGGTGGATTGCCGGGCCGCCCCTCTTTCTGCCTTCATGGCGGAGCGCGGTTACATCACTGCTGCGGGAGTATGGGGGCTGTCTCTCTGTCCTGGAGCCACCCTGTCGCCGCCGCCCATGGCGGCGCGGGCAGTGGTGGCGGCCGCAGTCGCCAGGCTCGGCGCTACGGTAGCAGTGAGTGTGCCAGCTGTGCAGGGTCACTGGCTCACACAGCAGCCGCTGTGCCAGGGGGTAGGCGAAGAGCTCGGGCGCCCG
>WEIT01010367.1:1471-30143 GCA_013389985.1 Dryoscopus gambensis | reverse complement strand
CCCCGGCCATGCGGCCGGCCCCGGCCAGCGCGTCCGCGTGGCAGGGGCACAGGCCCCGCTCGGGCTGTGGCACCCGCGCCCCACCGAGAATTGGTTTCTCACAAAACATAAGAAATATGTTATACATCTACTTTAATAGATTTAAATGACTTGCATATCCCTTTTTCTTTACTTTATGCACATCCACTTGAGCTTATTTTAGTAACATGTTTGAACTCTGTCTAGGACTCTAGACATGAGGTGCATGTTTTTGAGTCTTACCACTATGCTTGTAATTTTAACAGTGCTTTTTAATTTCTATGTGGTTTCCAACATACAAAATGCTGTCTCCTCTAATTATCTCTACACTCTTAGAGGCACCCAGCACTTAATGACAGAGACATTATTAACCAAATTACTAGTGGTCTGATCCCAAGTCTATCTCACAACCGAATCTCATCAAGTTTCATGACTGTTTGTGTATAAACTGCGATATATGTAATGGTACAGTAATTTCTTTTTTTCCTGTATTTTATCCTTAGGGATTATGACAGCTGTATTTAAATTTTGGTATTACAGAAGTCTGGTCGTGTTTAGGTGCAAATGTCTGCAAACAAACCCTGCCTAGCACCCATCCACGTAATCTTCCGAAACGCTCCTAGGCCATGTGGAAGGGGTGGGAGCTGGGCATACAAATGAGCAAAGCGGCTCCCACGGGCCTGGCCACAGCTGATGCAGGCGAGTCGAGCTGCTGTTCTCCAGCGGCGGCCGCGGCCTACCGGAGCTCTCACACGGCCGTTCACTGGGGAAGGCCGCTCAATAAAAACAAGCCCTAGCTAAACCCGGGAATGAAGCACAGAGCAGACGGTGTCAGACCTACCTCTCCCCACCACAGCACTGAGTCAGCCGGGCTGCCCGATGATAACGGGGAGTGAGGCAGAAAGCGTGCACTGCAGTACGACACGCTATAGAGAACGACCCCCCCTCCCCTCTGCCTGTTGAGGAAAGGAGAAGCGGGGCGAGAGGAGAGCGCTGCTCCTTCGGACCGCCTCCTCGCCTTCCCTAAGCTGAAAGGCCGGCACCGGGCGCAGTCATCCACCCTGGCCTAGAGCTCCAGCAGCCCATCAGCCGGCGGAGAGCCGGCCAACACCATGCTAGAGGAGCGGAGCGGAGCGGAGCGGAGCGGAGCGCGGCACCGCCCACCACCGCTCACCACGGTCGTAGCAGCCGCGCCCGCGCGGGCGTACTGCCCTCTCGCCCTCTCCTCCGCGGCGCCTGCGCGCTTGGCCCCCTGGCCTGTGCGTGGGCCTGGGCAGTGTGCCGGCTGTCGGTGCCAGTGTGGGTCGAGGTTCAGCTGTCGGGCGCTCGCTCTCCCTCCCTCTGCTCAGCGCCGGCCCCTTCTTCCTTCCACAGGGCCCTGCAGGCTGTTTGAAATTTACCGCAGTTTCTCACTCGAGTTCTCGATGTGGCTGTAAGCGCCCGGCTGAAGGGGAGGAGGCAAGAGCGCGGGGCGGGGAAGAGGAGGGCGGCCTGGAGCGGAGCGGCTTGTCTGCCTACAGCTCCGGTTCCCCCAACCCCTAACAGGGAACGGGTGGGAGGGGACGGTGGAGACGGTTAGGTGAGGTAGCAGCTCCTTTACCGCGGCTCGCGGACGGTCCGTGCCTGGCGGGCACTGTGGTCACCCTGGGGCGGCTTTCGCCACTGTTCCCCTATCTCTGGCCGTACAGAGTGAGGGAAGGAAGGAGCCTGAAGTGATTCCGGGACGCACGAGCCCTCACACCCCTGGAAGCGGTGGAGGGAAGAGCGAAAAAATTCCCCCCTCCCTCCTGAGGCCGCCTCCCGGTGCGGCGGCAGGCTGGCCCGCAGGTAAGGCTCCCTGGGGCCCAGGCAGGGTACGGGCGAGGGCCGGGAGGAGGAAGGATGTCACACGCACACAAAACGCGGACGACGAAGCGGGGCGGGAACCCGGTTTTTCGGGTTTGAGGGAGCGGCTGAGCCGGAACTCCCTGGTCAGGTCGGCAAACAGAAGGGGAAGCTTGGGCTGGCAGTGTGCGGCCCCTTCCGTGTGGCCGCGGTCAGACTTGGTGCGGGCGGGCCAGGGGAAGCCGGGCCCGGCCTGACCCGAGTTCTTCCGGCGGACTGCTGCTCGCCGGGTGCGATTCTTCCTCCTGACTCGCGGGAAGCTGCCTTGCGCCCCGCAGGGGCTGAGTGGAAACGGCGGAGTGAGGGGAAAAAGGAAGATGTGCTGAAATTACAGCTGTGTGTATTTGGGTGCCTTTCTCCCACTTCCTCAGAGCACGTTACCACGTCTTTGCTGTTCCCGGAGCAGTAGGGCGTGCCCCCTCTGCAGCAAGCTGCGTTGGGAATCAGTCACGCTTGCTGATGCTGAGTCGTTTGGGTGTTGGGTTTTTTTTTTTTAATTTTTATTTTTTTGTTTTTTGAGCACCTGCTTTATCTTTAGTATACCGTGTTGCTATAATTGTAAAGAGGTTGTTGTGGATGATAAGAGAGATGAGCACATTCATGAGTTTGGAAGGAGCCTGAAAGCAGCTCCGGACTGTGATCTGGTCCACGTGTTTTAAGTGATTTCCAGTTTGAATCCTAGCATGACTCTTTGAAGGGCAGTATTATGTATATCACTGATAATATAAACATTTTGTAGATGAAGTAGTACTGTGTTGACTTTATATGATCTACTCGATGATTTTCTTATTTTAGAGAGATCTACAGACTTTTTTTCTCGAAATGAGGAAGGTCTAGGATCGATTTTCTCCCTTTAAAGTATCATTGTTAGGGTGAAACATCTTTGGAGATGTGGGGTGGGAGGTTTGTTACGAAGTGTAATCTTAAATGAGTGCTTGTCTGAGCTGTTTAAACGTTCATTGTGTCTTGATTGTGCAGTGATGTAATTAAATGTATAGCGGCCCAGAAACAGTTACATTTTAAATTTATATCTGCTTCCTTGTTTAATGTAATTGCTTACATGATGATGTAAGAATAGATAAAATAGATACTTTAGCAGTACAAAATAGTTTGATGTACATGACATCCTTTTGCTATTGTTTCCTGTTACTTGGGTTTGGAGGTGTTTAGCTTACTGTGAAATCCGTCTTACCTGAACTGAATTCTTGGCTGTAACTGGGAACTTGTGAATAGAAGATGATTGTGTGAAATATGTCAGATATAGCTTGTTGACCTAAACACCAGTATTTCTTGTGAATTGACTCCAGAGGAGCTTTTTTTAAAGTCTCATTCTCTCAGAAGATGACATAATACTTTAACACATGTGAACTTTCAGAAAGTGCTGTTTAGACTGTGTAGTGGGGATCTGTAGTGCCTATTAAGGTCTTCACATAGCACACAAGTTGGCATGTGCATATACAAAAAAACCCTAGATTGGTATCATATGTAATGGAATAGCTCTGGTATATAATGTCAGCAGAGAATTAGAAATAACTAATAGGTTTGATACTGTGTTGTTGTTTGTAAGATCCTAATGTGAAGATGTGTAGTGATAGTAGTGAGTTAGTGCAGTCCAGTAGCATTACAAAAATGATTAGAACTGCTTTCTGAGAAAGTAATTAAATTTTATTGTCTTAATATCTGGAATCTAGGTAAAGTGTAATTGTAGGTAAGGAACAGTTTGTGTTTATGCATTACATGCTTTTCAGAATAGTTCATGTAAGTAACACTGTCTGCTTGTGAAGATGATAAAGTTCACATTTCCTTGAGCTAAGCTAGCAGAGTTAGATCTACTTTAAGAGAAGAGGTGAAGGGGTACTTACCAAAGAAAGGGCAGGTGGACATAAGTGTTTCTAAGTCTATCAAGTTTGCTACCACAGCAGAGAACTAGTCAGCAGGAATGATGTCAGCTGATAGTTTCCTCCAACTGCTGTTTCTTCTAAGGGGTACCCAGGACAATTTCTTTCCCTTGCTGCAGTAGCTTTTCTTCATTGTACTGGTACTATAGCACGAGTAGGAAAGAGTGTAGGAGTGTATGAAATTGGTGAGGGAAAAATATTTTAAATAGTTGCAGCTTGTTACAGAATGTGGGTTGTTACCATGGGGCTCTCCATTTCATTAAAAAAAGTGGTGCCTCAATATGGTAGCAGTGTTTTGTTTTTTAATGAGCACTGAATCATTCTTTTGCAAAATGACAGAAAGGATACTCATTTTGAAAAAGATGACAGTATGTAAATGATGGTTGTTTCATTTTAGAATAAACACTTCTGGAAGATCCTTGTGATTTTTTTTTTTTAATTATGCATTTTCATAATTTTTTTATAGTGCTCATTTTACTACTGTCATTTCCTTATGTTTTAAAGTTCCATCTGAATTCTTAGTTTATTCCCAGATCTTCAGCATTTATACTAGCAATGATTCTAGAAAAGCCAATCTGTGTTATGCTGCTTCTCTGAAAGCTATATATGCTTTACATTGTGCCCTGAGAGACCCTCTGGTGAGTCACCATTATAAGAGCTTTCCAGTGTGTCACTGATGATAATATCGTGTATGTAGTGTACTTTGTGCAGTAATGGTATCTCCAGTTGCAGCTGTTGGCAGCTGACTGGCAGAGAACTCATACTTCATAAAACAAGTTGCCACCACTTGAAATTGCATCACATCAAGATGTTGTTTTAGAATTTTGGTAATTTGCAAAGACTGGTGAAGGTCACCAAAGATAGCTTGGTAGGTCTGGAGGTGTCTTGTAGTTCTACAGGGCTGTAGGATGCCTTAGTACATTTACTGTCTTGCACTGCTTTATGTTTGCCATCACTAGCCAGGCACTGCTGCACTTCATGGATTCATCAGGCACTTGCAGACCCTTGCAAGCTGCATAATGGCTTTTTGATTGTCTTAATTGGGGACTTTCTGTTGGCCTCTTAAATTCATAACACCAACAAACTGAGGGATTTCAACTCCCTTTAAGGAATTGTAATTCTATTGCTAAATACCATGAACTCATAAGAAATTGTATTTCTCAGATTTTAAAACGACAAGTAAACTTCAAATATACTGCATTAAGGGGGTGGATTGTGCAATTGTCTAAAGAGTAAGGTTTTTTTCGTGAAAAAGCTGACATAAGCTTGTCTACTCAGAGCAGAAACTTTGTGCTAACAGTTTTTGAAGTGGCCCATGATGAGAGATGAACAGCTCCTTAAAACAGAAACTGTTCATCAGGTGGAATAACTTTGCCTCCAATACAGTGTTAAGCACTCTAATCTTTTGGCAGATTGTAATGATATGCTTTTCTCATTTGCATTTTCCCTTTAATGTTAGGCTCTTTCACTTAAAGTACCAGCTCTTTTTTGGCAATAGTTCTTGTTTCAGTTAATATTCTGAACAAGGTTATTCTGAATGAAAATTCCAAATGAGTCCTTAAAAGTATTGCATTAAAACTCAGTCTAATTCTTTCTCAGTGCATTAAAACCTAATCTATTTCTCTCTCTTCCTACATGCCCCTTTTTTGGGTTGTGGTCACCCTCTGACCATGCAGCCCTTTTTCTTGCTCGGGTGGTTTTGGACCTATGAACAAACATATTAAGTGCAAAGAGAGTACCCTCCCTTTGTATAGGGTCTTTCTTTTGAGAAAGACTCTTGTGTCTGTTTTGCATACTTTTAAATTTTTCTCTGTCTATTTGCTTTGTCTCCTTTGAAGTTTGCTTGGACAAAGCACTGAAGATCAAGCAAACAAGATTGTGGTTTCCAACATGATTATGCTCCTTCTCAAATATGAATGCAACTGTTGCAGTATTAATGCTTTTGTATTCAGATTCTCACAGACATCAGTGCTAGAGCAGTGCCATTCTTCTCTGTTGTTGAATCAGTTATACAGAGATGGTGTCTACACAGGTGAATTTTAGTTATCTTGTAGTCTTTCTTCAAAGAGAAATGGAAAGTTTTGGTCTGTTATTTATAGCCTGTTCACACTAAGGTATCTGGATCCTGTGTAATGCCAAGTATGCTGGCATACAGCCAGGTATTTAGAACAGGTGATGCCATTGAAGGTGATGAGTGATAGGCCCTTAACTTGTAGTGTAGCTTATCTTTTTTCTCTTAAGACAAATCAGGCTTTTTTTCTAGGAAGCAAAAAAGAAACAAGGAGAACCTTTAGTCAGAAGGTAATATGAAGGCAAGTAGACAGCAAAGACTTGTGGAGGAGATAAAATGTATATATGCCTGAAGTGAAGACAAATGAGAGGCATTTGAGGAATTTTGTCACAGGTCTTCTAGTTTGTTTGGGGCCTTCAGACACTTCAGTGTTTGGGAATGAAATGCAATAGGATGTCACTTCATCAGTTGTGTAATACAACGTGTAACCATGCCTATAGAATTAGGCATGTAATAGATGTGACTCAGAAATTTTGAACTGTAAATGCAGCAGATATTATAGTGTTCTTTCCTTTTGAATTAACCTTTCTAAACTATAAAAGACAATACTATTTTGGTATTCTCTTTAGTTAATTTTTATGAAAAGTCTAATGTTACAGCATGTATTAAATTCTTTATCCCAAGCAGCAAAATAACTTTTTGTGTAATCAGAAAGTTACTGAAGTGAAACATCTCAGAAGTATTTCTGCATGCATGTGAAGTGTTGGTATCTTATATTTTCCTGAGAAGTAGCATAATGATATTTATAGTATTAGACTAATTACCATATAAAGTATGTCTAGGTTTCTGTAGTACCAGACTTTATAACAAGAAATTAAATACTCTGACATACATCAGCCTAATTAAAAGTTAAATGGAATGGAAGAAACTGTGGCAAGACGCTTGAAGAAATATTAAAACATCTAATTAAAGAAAGCTTATATTGAGGTTTAGCTTCAAAGTTGAGCAATAATAAGTATAGAATCATATATTTTCTTTTGGAAGGATTCTTTGGAGGTTATCCTTTGCCCAAAGTATTGTCAATTAGAAAAGGTTTTTCAGAGCCCTGTCTAGTTAAGTTTTTACCATCTTCAGGGATGGACATTTCACAGCCTCTCTAGGCTGGTGTTTAACTGTTCTGTTCTCCAACTCCAGGGACCCCTATTTGTACATGATTTCTGCTGGAGATTTGGACACTCTAGATTTGTGTGAACCTCTGCTGTTCTCTAATGTGTGCTGTGTCTTAATGCATGTGCCCTAATGCAGTGACAGCATACCTAACAAGCTCACATTCACACACTTAAGGTGTGTACTGACCACCTGCTAGGTGGAGCGCAGGATCTTGCATCCACTGGGAGGGATGCTGTATTGTTTAGCCTGGACAGATATTATCATGCAGTCAGTGGAGTGACTGCTGACAGCATCAAACCAGGTTTTGACTGATGCTGTTACCCCTCTAAGGTCTCTGCTACTGGTATAGACTTTCAGTTTGATTTTGGTTTTATTTTCAAGAGGACTCCTTCAAACAAATACTTCTGACTAATCTCCTAGTTTCTGTTGAATGTATCTGATGGTCCTCTTGCTCTTCAACATGACCAGTTTTGGGCCCGTACCCTGTCAGACAATTTTGGTTGATTCCCACACATAAAGATTTCCATCTTCGCGTTTGTTATTATCCAGACCATTCTGCCAAGGGTGGGGCTTGGCAAGCACCCACCAGTGTTACCTGTGTTACTGAACAGTGGCCCTACAGTTTTCTTAGTCTTTCTTGTGTTCCCGATGTCCTTAGAGTAGCCTTTCTCTTTGTCCTTATTAGCCTTTGCTAGTTTTGGTTTCAGCTGAGCTTTGACTTTCTTAATTCCTCCTTGTAGGCAAAGGCAGCATCTCTGTATACCTTCTGAGTAATCTGTCCTGCTCCCTCTTGTTTTTGTGCTCAGTCAGGAGTTCTGTGCTCGTTCTAGGTGAGAAGCATGGCAGATGGCTGGCAGGGATGCCACACTTGCCTTCCTCCACAGTGACTGAGATGAAGTGTGTTTTCCTCATGTAAAGCAACAGCATCTAATTTTTATGAAATTACTACTGTGTAAATTAGCTATGTTAAACGGAACATAGCTATACTAAAATTAGCTATATAACCCATTACATTCCCCAAATCAGTCTGCCAGCTAAGAGCATTTCACTGAGTTAACAAACCAAAAGTTTGTTGTCTATTAGAAATAGCACGTTGTTTAAAGGATGTCAGCAATTGCAGTTCAAGTCTATGGTATGTGCAGTTATTCTGCAGTTTTTACTTATGTGGTAAATACTTTTAAAAGAAATATGGCCTTTAATGTGCCAATTAAAATAATTTAATACTTAGTGACTTTTAGTAGATTGATTGGATTTCTGTTCTTACATGAACCCATTTATTGTAATAAGTAATTACTGAGTTTTTGCTAGTTAGATCCAGTAAGAAAATTAGTTCTTGTACCAGTTCAGTTTCAAAAGGATAGCCAATACTAGTTACCTTTTAGATCTCTTCTTCCTGCAAATAGAAATTTTTATTCTAACTAAGGTGTTTTCTCAAACCCTGTGTAGGATACTTACCTTGTCAAATAGCTGGACTACCACCAAATTCTAGTCTGATATTCAGGAGGACCTGGGTGTCTGGAAGTAGGATTTCTTCAGGATATTTGAAAAAAACTAACATAGTTGTGGTTTGAGGGGGAAGGGGGTGTGTGTATAACATATTTCTGATTGTGGCTATACGGGCTGTGTTTTGTTTTGTTGGTCATTTTTATATACTTGCAATTCATAAGAGGTTTCTGGAGGAAAAGTAAGAGGGTATCTTATGTATTCTGGGGATATGATGGTAGTATGTTTCTCTCTTCACTTCCCAATTTGAGAATCTTGTTAGGCAAAAGAGTGGGGGTTTTGTGTAAAGATGTCTTTATTTCTACTATAGTAAAACGTCTACTTTAGAAGACAGCAGTTGTTGCAACTGCATGAGAACAGCTGCGTTAAAATGTAAATAAGCCACATCTTCCTGCTTGGATGCTTAGTAAAGTTTGTCTGCTGAGTCTTTTCTGTTTTGGGGAGAACTCAAATGACCATGTAAATTTAATTCTTGAACACTTTGTTGTCTATAGGGATTTTTTCCACATCCATAACTTTAAAGGATATCTCTTTTTAGGAGTTGCATAAATTGACAGGCTACAGAGGTATCCTTTTTGAGCCAGGAGCAGTTTACAGTTGTGCCTGACTTTGAAGCTGCAGGTAAACTGATGGGTTCTGTTCAGTTGAAAAATGTTATATGTGCACCTTGTAGGATTCAGTGGTGTTCTGTAAAGCTGCCATAAGCCTTTGTGATGGAGTTTTACCATTACGTGCCAATTGCATGTAGGTTTCTTGAATCCTATATAGCTAAAGATTGGAAAAGTTAGGACATTGTGGAGTGTAGGTTGGTTGATTGTTTTTAATTCCAGATCTGAATTAAAGCTGAGTTTTGTCCTGTCTGTGTTTTCAAATACAGATTCAGAGAATAAAAATGGGAACTCCTGGATCAGGACGGAAGAGAACTCCAGTGAAAGACAGGTTTTCTGCAGAAGATGAAGCTCTGAGCAACATTGCCAGAGAGGTTTGCTAATTTTAAAGTGTCTTAAATTCAGAAATAGGGATGAAAGCAATCTCATTATCCAGGAAGAGTTAATTTTTTTAAGATGTGCATAAAAAAAGTGTAATTAGCCAAAAATATGACAATTAATAACTGCTAAGAGAATTATTGATCAAAAAATCACATTTACTGAAATGTTGGCATAGTGAGATATTAATTGTGTGACTAGTATAACTTCACATTCAGAATTACACTTAAGCCTAGCAGCTATTTCTACAGGTACTTACATGCTTAAAGGTAAATGAAAAATCGAGGTGCTATCTCAAGTGTAAAACTAAAAAACATACACATTTATCCTATTATAGTGTATAGTATTCTTAAGATGGTAAGTATAATGTATTAGTGTTGAATGTGTAGTAGTCATTATTAAAATATATTTGTAATAGATGCTATTTCAAATATGAGAAGTCACATTTCTTTCCAATTAAGCCTATACCAGGATTTTCACCACCTAAACAAAGAGGGCTGGAGATAACCAGCGAAAAGTGCGATTAACAAGAAGTTGATACAAAGGGGAATTTTGTCCAACTGGATATAGGAAAAAGGCAGTTGGAATTTAGAGATGTCTGTTTGTCTGTCAGAGTTTTTCTAGGTGGAAATGCTGTGACTAGGGGAAAAAAGCCTCAATACTGTTTGTATACAAATGGATCCAGGTCCTTTGGGGCTATATTATCTACAAAGCTGCTCTCCCTAGTTGACATACATGACTGCAAAATGCAGATTCAAATTGGCTTTGTAATGTAAATAGTTGTCTATATATGTGTATGTAAGACAAAGTAGGTAGGTTGATAGGTCTCTGAAGAGAAAGCTTCTTTAGGCATTTTCAAATCGATCTATCATAGACTGTAGGTAAAATATATGCTTTGTCAGTAACAGAGAAATTTAGTTGGTATCTTTTCAGAAAGTCATGTTCACAGTCATGTTCTAGTTCTAATGGAAGGTCTAACCCTATCAACCAGGTTCTGTGTGGGACTCTGGATCATGTATGATCTTACTCATCAAGTTCCATCTCTCATTTTTTGGGGAAAACAGTGAATGAAAAAGAAAGAATATGGCCTTAAATTTCTTTGAATATTTGCATGCTTCTAGTACATAACATCAGCTTGTCGTTTAATCTAGAAAGGATCTCAATAGCAAGATGTAGTACATATTATCTTCCTTAAAATTACTGTTGGGCTTTGTTCTCTTACATCACATCTTTTTAGAAGACATTACTTACTAGAATTGAATTGAGTCCTGTAATCCTCGTGTCTTCTGTGGAAAATCTTCCTAAAGGTGTTCTAGGTATTAAGAGATGGTAAACAGAATATGTGGAAACAAAAGGCTGCAGTCAGGATGATCTGTGTGGTGAAACTGCATAAAAGTGCTCTGGGATTAAGAGCAGTCACAAAATAGCACTAGGAAGTATCAGAATTTGTAATACAAAGAACTCAAGTAAAGTGACTCTAATGTAGTATGACATTTCAGGGTGGTTTTTCTCTAAAAGTGCAGATTTCAGAAAGCGCTATTCTTATTCTTTGTTACCACTTTTAATTTGACAAAATTGTGATTTCCTTGTTCTATGGCATGTGTCAAAAAAAAGCTATCTTCCTTCTAGTACCAGTAAACATTGCTTTCTAGGAAATTTGGTTTAAAGAATTCTTTGGCACTGATCCACTAAGTTTATTTCCATATAGTTATTTTCTGCACTGGTTGAATCTGATATCATTTTATATGAAAATATTTAATGGAAGACAGGAGCACTATTGTAGGATCTGAGGTGCTTGGTCAGACTGCTTCCTCTTTGACATTTCTTTCATTTTTTTCCATCTCTACTGTGCATTAGAAAACTTTTTTCTTCTGTTGGCTGTCCCCTACTCTTTATTTCTTGTACTTAACTTTTGTTATGTAGAGAGCTCCTCTATATCTTTTCCTTGGTGTGGGACTATGCATTGAGACAAGCATTTTTACAATGTCTCTGTTACACACAAATATGCTAAAACATCAACACTGGAATGAACTTCTGCCTTACTCTAAGAACTTTTGAGTTACTAAACCTCTTTCTTCAGGACCTACTTTTTATACTGTGGTGTATTATTTTTCCTAGCATTAAAGTTTTTTGCTCGCTAGAACTGAGGAAGAGTAAAGGTGATGTACATATCCAGGGACAGGGATCTATCTGTGCATCCTTTCCTGGAAGCAATGCACTCTCACTACTACACAGTGTCTTAAGTGAGATTACACACAGTGGATCAGTTTGGCCATCTTATTTCAGTACAACAGTTAACCATGGTTTTCTTCAAAAGCTGCAGGAGCAGGTGTAGATACATTGTCCATGTGTTCCCTGCAAGGAAATAAAGGAACTCTGGGTATAAAAGCACCCAACTACATTAAAATGGAGTAGTGGCGAGTGTACTCTAATTACAGCAAGGTTAATTTAAAGTCAGCTTATCTCTTAAAAGAAAAAAAAAGCCTATCTCCTGAAAATACAGCGTTCCTTTATGTGACCTTTTGGTTCTTTCTCTAACTGTTGTAATGAATTCTGAAACTGTTAGCTTTCTCAGATAAATAAAGAGTAAGTAATCTGGTGTAGAAGACAGTTTCATATGTCTTGTGTGAAGTTTGAGCTTCCCAAAGTACAGGTAATGACTGTCTAGTGTAACTTCAGGCTCCTGGTAACATTATATTTTCATTTGTTAAGCCAAAAGGATTCCCACGTAACTAGATAAATGAAATTTGAGGTTCATAGTCTCAGGGTTTTGTTCACAGTCTACATGGAATACAGCTGACATGATCTCTTTTCCTGTGGGTTTGTTGTGGGGATTCTCTGCTTCCTAAATGCTTTTGTGGAAAGAATATCTTTGGCTGAGTTGCTCATGACTGCTTCACTTGTCTTTGTAGTTTGCAGACAAATAGTGCTCATTTAAAATATTTAGGAGTAACCTGTCATCACCAGGCAAGTCTTACGATTACATGAGACCTCTATCTCCAAAACCAGTCTGATTATGCAAGAACAGAGGTTTCAGTCACTTCTGTGTTCTTGCATTGCCTGTGGTTCATGCTCAGATACAATGAGTATCATGGCAGAGAGTGAAAAGAGTCTGACGTGTCATCTCACGATTCTCAACCTGCAAAACAGCAGTTTGAAGGCACAATCAGGATTTACCTATAGCCTGTTTTCGGGTGTTTCCATCAGCAACTCCTCCACTCTTCAGGGCTGTGTTACTAGATGACAGAGAACTAGAGCTTGTGGACAATGATTGCAACAGTGTTTGCTGGATTTCTGCCTTGTAGAATTTTGTCTCTATGTTTTGGTTTGGTGTTTGTGGTTTTTTTCAGGAACTGTTCTCATGACTGTTTTCACTATATAGCAAGAGCATGGAAAACTCTTAAGGTGTTTTCTCATAGGAGAGAATAAAGATTCATTTTGATTTAAAATTTACTCCGTAGTTGCTCAACATTGAGTAGAGTGCAGTTGTTCTTACTTTGGTAAAGATGTAATGTTACTGAATTGCCACGGTAGAAAAAGCTAAGAGTTTAGTATTTTTAAATGTTTGAGGCCTATGTCATGAATTTAGAAACAGTTAACAACAGTCTTTGTCATATGAATCTATTTAAAGTTTAGTACATGTTTTTTTTCTCTTCATGTAGGTTCAGCTTCTGTTAAGAAACAAGCAAAGCCCCAAAGAATTCCATCTTCATGAATATTGTCTTTGTAGCTGCTAGGTGATTTTTAAAATTTGTTTTAGTAAGAGATCACTAAATATTTTTCAATTGGCTATTTCTACTTTAGGATTAATACCAGGTCTTGGTTGGTTTTGTTTTTAATAGTGGTTAAGGATATTTTATAGAATATAGGATAGTCTGGAGATTTTATAATATATATATGAATCTGTATGATAAATAAAAAAAGAATGAGACATCAGAAATAAAGACTCTTAAACATTTGAGTCATATTAAAATTTAAGATTTTGTTGTTTATAGTCTTTGGTTTGTAGGCAACTGGGGCAGAGACATCAGAGGTAAGTGGAAAATATATTTCTGAGGAGCCATAAGAAATACTTTTGGCACATACGTGATGATGTTGCCTTGATTTCATGAAACAG
This sequence comes from Dryoscopus gambensis, assembly GCA_013389985.1. Lineage (NCBI taxonomy): Eukaryota > Metazoa > Chordata > Aves > Passeriformes > Malaconotidae > Dryoscopus > Dryoscopus gambensis. The sequence goes on along the minus strand of WEIT01010367.1, from coordinate 16,556 downwards.
TATGGAGATAAGGGCAAAAAGCATAGAAATGAGAATACAGAAGAAATGAGCAGCAGAAGGAATCATTGAATGGTTTGGATTGGAAGGGACCTTACAGATCATCTAGTTCCCACCCTCCTGCCATGGGCACAGAATCCTTTATTTCATCTTTTCTCATTAAGAAAACAAAGTTTAAGTTGCTATATGTAGTTATCTATGAAGAATTACAGTGAATATTTTTTAAATGCTCACCCTGATGCTTAGCCAGAGCTGGCAGGGTGTCCTAGTGCCGTGCCTCGCACCCGTGGCAGACGGGGAGCAGTGCATCCCGCAGCAGGGGCAGTCGGTGCCCTCACTGCCCCCATCTGGTGGAAGAAATGCTCCTTAACCGGGCCTCCTGCGTTGGAAACTGCAGGGCTGCATATCCGTTGGCAGAGAGAGAGAAACGAGTTCTATGTTATGGGTACACATCAGCCCATGATGACAAAATAATTCTAAATTTTTCAGAGGTGAATAACATTTTTGGATAGCCTATATTTTAACCTTATGTAGCTTTTATGCTGAATGCGAGCCAATTAATGAATCACCTTCTCCAGAGTATAAAAATTAGAAATAAAATACTGTTGCTTTCTAGTGAGTTCCTTCTTTCAGGCAAGGGAAAGAAAAAGATGCTTATCTGCACTATGGAGATAGATGTTATGCTTCTCCTTGATCAAGATGAAGGGAAGCTTCTACCATATCAATTCTGTGTTAATATCATGCTGCTTACCTGGGAAAAAACATGATCATTGCTATGAAGAGACTAAGAAAAATATATCAGAAAGGAGAGACTCCAGACTCAAACTTTACAAAGGCATTCAAGTTAAAGTCTCATTTTCTTTCTTTTCTTCTTTCTTTCTTGCCAAAAATACTTTTGATTTAACTGAAGAGCTACGTTATCTTTGAAAGTTGAGATAAAAAGTTTTCAAAAGATTATGGTAGATGTATTTAAAAATAAAGATGACAAAACTGAAGAAGCAGCAATGGCTTTCTAAATAACTGTAAATAGCTTATAATAATTATTTTTTAGGTGAGAATCAGGAATCCTGGAACGAGAACATTGTGTTGCTTCCTCTATATTTACTGAACATATGCAATAAAATAAACCAAAGTGAATAGTGCTGTGAGGTACTGCTTAACTGCTTGAAAACAGCCAGAATAATCATCTTCTAGAATGAAATGCTTCTTATGCAGGTACAAGGAAACACTGCTTTTATTTTTTTGTTCATGTAATTGTTTTTGGTCCCTATTTTGAAATGAGGAATTCCAGAACTCAGTGGTGAACAGATTGCTTTGCTTTGTTACTTAGACCAGAGCCAATACCCAAAGAAATACAGGCTTGGTTTCAGAACACATAATTTGTCCCTAGAGTAGAAGGTAAATATGAGTAGTATGAGTGTGTTCATATACAAAAGGGAATTTGCAGATTTAGTTATAAATTAATCCTTTATTATTTAGTCCTTTTTGTCTTACCCAAGCAAAGTCTTGAGGGCCTCTTCCTTGTTTTTCTACCCAATTTCTTCTGTTACAAAGATCTCCTCTGTAATCTTCTATGTCCTTTTTTGATCAATTCTCTGAGTAAATTCCATGCTGAATTATTTAAGCCACTAGTCCAAGTGTACCAGGTTTAAATACCTTATCTTATTTGCAGTTAAAGTCTTAAAGAAAATTCAGCTATCCCATTTCTTTTTATCAGTTGGAAGTTCCATTAGGAAGCTTCTGAAATAGTACCAGAGTTGCTAGATCTTGGACAATACACAGTTGAATTTTTACTTCAGAAAAATAGAAACTTGGTATTTTATATCACTTTTTATTAAGCTGTACTTCAGTTAGATAATATTACAATGGATCTCTGTCATAATGTATTTGTGTCTGGTCTAAAGACCATATAGAGAATAATGACCAGTTGTCAGGGTTTGACACTGGCTACGCCAGGCACCCACGAAAAAACTATTCACTTATTTTCCACTGCTATAGCTGAGCAGAGGAGGGGGGAATTTTCATGATTTGAGATAGGGATTAGGGGAAAAACACTTTCAGGCAAAACAGGTTCCAAACTTAAACAGTATAAAGAATTGACAGAATTAAAAATAAAAGGATAATAAGAACTAAAGCAAACTTTCACAACACCTTTCTCCCCCAGTCCCTCCCTCTTTCCACCAGCTGTGCAAGGAAACAAACATGGGGGTTTGGTCAATATTTCACTTAAGAGTATTTCTTATGTTTAAGGAAAAGAGTTTCGTCTGCTGTTCCATGGGATTCTTCCCATGGGAGTGTCTTGGTTTGAAAGACGGGTGTCTACTAAGGAAGGCAGGAGCCCCCCTTGGAATGGAAAATGCAACCCCCTTCCCTGAGAATTATTATAAATTTGAAGTTGAGGGGCTTTCAGGCAAAGATATGAGGAATAGGAATAACAGTTCTTTTACTAATATATATATATATAAAACAAAGCAATAACACAGAAACATTGGTTTAACCTGACAGAGTTAGGGTACGACCTGACAGCGTGCTGGGCAGGGTGGTGGTAGCAGTCCGATTAGGTGATAGCTGCAGTTCTCTTTGAAGTGGTTCTGTTGAAGTGGTGATCCTGTAGAAAGGTCTGGTCCTCCTTGGAAGGTCCACTGGTGGTTGTGTAGCTCTTATCCTCTGGCAACCCAGTAGGTAAAGTTGCCTGTGTTGTTCCAAACCCCAGATTATATACCCATGGGAATACTTGGTTCTTCCCCCTGGCCAGAGCATCTCACAATGCGGTGATGTAATTCTATGAGTCATGTGATGGGTCCTTGATTGCCCATTGAGCAGAGATAGCTCACAGAGGGACTTACCAAGGATGAGTCATGGTAGGGAAAAACGAGCACAGCACCACCACTTTTAACAGCTTGTGGAGATGATAATAGAATACATACTTTTGGTTATATCTTATACTGTAACCTACGACAGGGAGATAGTTCTCTGTGAACTTTTCTAGCATGGTTTCAACCTTCACAAGCAATAACCTGCCTGAACCTGCTGCAATGTGAAAATCCCTCACATGGGTCATGCAGTCTTCCCACAACTGCCTAGCATGGGTCATAGTAGCTCATGGGGTTTAGTCTTTTAAGGATGAGCTGTTCTAGTTTGGAAGCAAAGGCTCTCTTCTTCAATCTCTAAAAGTAAGGCTCATCTCTCTCTGTTCAAGTTCTTTATTAGATCACAGCCTCTCAGCATCTACGCGCTCTAGCGTGAGTACTACTCTTCACTCTTCGTGGGCTGCATGTGGACCTCTGCACCCTGCCATGCACCTCATGAATTTTAGGGAAACAGTTTGTTGTATTATAGTCCTCAACACAGCTTGCTGAGAATCTAAGCTCCCGTGCTTGGAGCTCCTCCTCCCTCTCCCTTCCCCCACTGACCTCGGTGCTGCCACATTGGCCTTCCTCACATGACCTCACTTTTCCTTTTTCTCTGACTTGGAAGAAAATTGGTGTCTCTAAGTTGCAACCGAGAAGTGGATCTTGTCCGGGCTCTGCATTGAGGAAATACTCACCATGTCTCTTGCTGCTGGCTGCATGGTTATTCTGCCCGGTTCCGCGCAGGCCGTGGTGGCCTCAGGAGGGGCCCGCCGGCACTGCACAGGCCGCGCTGGCTGCATGACTGCTTGCGGTGCTGGGATGGTCCCTCCTGGCGGCACAGTCCTGGCTGCTGCACCAGGAGGGCCAGGTGGCCCTTTTCTGGGATGGGGCCTGCCACCACCCTCTCCCCCCACCACCCGTCGCTGGGGAGCAAGAAAAAGAGAACTTCTTATGGTTTCTTGTTTCTTAAATATATCATCGCAGAGGCGTTGCCAGCTTGTCTAATTGGTCTAGTAACCTGCCTGTTGTCAGAGCTTTCAGCGATTGGCTCTGTGCCGGACACACAAGTTTTGAGTTCTCCTGCCCCCACAAACGAAGTTTTGTTAAACCAGCACACCAGTGAAACTGAAATCAAGACTGTAGTGGTCAGTCTTTACTTTGCTAAGACTGGACTTTGTTTAATGCAGGCTGTAGAAAGCAATCTGTATTGACTCTCAAGCTACCATGAGCAAGGAATAGTGATGTATTTGGTATGCCCTCTCAAATCAAGTACTAATTGAATTGAAAAGTGTGATAACATGACTACCTGTACTTTTGCTGGGTTATTCAAAAAAACCCCACCAACTAGTAGTCTAGTGTTTCTGTGCTGCTTCTGTCGTTTAAACAGTTCTTTATCCAAAGCTATTGTGGCTCTACGTTTTCCTTAGCAGATGTTAAAGACTTTATTTCAGTGTAGTTGATGAAGTGTATTTGTGAAGGATTTGTTGGTGGTAATTTGCTTCACAACTTCTATGGGCTTTTTCAGTAAGACAACAGAGTGAATAGCAGCGCCCAGGAAGAAAACTATGTCCTTTTGAATTATGATTGTTTCTCTATTATTGTTAATTTTGAATTTCAATAATATAGCTATGAAGACTTATGTGAATGCTGCATCAATAGCATGAGGCCTGTGCTCTAACAGATCTGCTGCGACTAAATAATTACTGGGTATGATGGCCTTTTAAGTGGTACTGTGATTTGTCTCCTCCTCTAAAGTATGGTGAAGGAAGCCTGAGAATTGTCCTTTTAGTTAACTTGCCAAGTATTTATCTTTTTTGAGATTGTGTGCTTTTTAAAGGATCTAGTTGCTCATGTTAAAAATGAATGTAATATGAAGCTATTTCTCCCAAAAAAATTCTCCAAAAAGATAAGATTTTCTTTTTCTTCAATTTCGGGCACCCATTTTATGACAAATGTTTGTAGAATTCAGTTGTGTTTTATCAAGTGTTTAGTAAATTAGAAGAAATGGACCCTCTCTTGTACTGTAGGAATTTTAAGTTAGGTCTCTGGCTGTAGGACTAGGAGAGAGTGTTGAAATGTGAATTGATTTTTAGCATGAATCAGTAAACCAATTAACTTTCTATCTTTAATAGTAAAGCCTTGCCAGAGCCTAAAGGTCAAATGCATATATCTGCTGTTTTATAGACAAAACTAAACCCAAACATATCAGCTCTTTGAGTCCTTTTTCTTTCTGTGCTGCATACCTGTCTATGTGACAGTTTACATGTGACAGAGTGATAATGGGCTACAAATGGAAGTACTTCCTGTTGCATGGCAATTTCCATGCTTTAATTGTGTGCTGTCATCAGGTTGGAAGAAGAGTAGTGTTATGCTGCTGAAAATAGATTACATTATGGCAGTCAGGAGTGTTGACACAGCCTTGGAATTGTTTTATCTGAGTATGCAAAATACAGAAAAAACAGTCTTCATGAGTCATTTGGAGTTAAGACAAACTATTTTGAGTAATAAAGCTATAGTGAGTCTGCCTTCTGTCTTGTCATTATTTGATAAGATATTTTTGTGCCTGTAGTTTAATCATAATTTGAAGTTAAACTCCCAAGTTATATATAATACCTGTTTTGTTTTCCTGAAGCACAGTAAAATAGTTTTACAGGTTTCCAGTGTTTTACATAAACTTTTGCTGCGACAGTGGTAAAAGCAGGAAAAACCCTATCCTTAATCAAAAGCAAAAGTCCATTGGATTTTTCATTTTGAGAACTTCTACAATTGTTTTGGTTGTTAGGAGTTCTGAATTTTTGAGTGCTGCTGTTTTTCAAAAGCTTTTAATTAACATGACAGAGACAGCTGGAATCTTTGGTGGAAAACCTGTCTTCAGTGGTTTAATATTTAAAGAATTTGAGGGAATTTTTGTCAACTCATTATTCAGACATGAAAAAACTGAGCTTGTGCTTTCCTCAAACAATAGCTTTATGGCAAAATTTATTCCTTCATGTAATTAACTGATTCAATTTGAGGTAACATTTAGAGTCTGAAAGACACTTTCTCTTTTTGTTGAGGCCGGATAGAAGGTGGAGAATATTCAGTTGTATCCACTGATAACCAGGTTTCACAAGCAGTGCAGAAATAAGCTTTTTGCTACTGAAAGGGGGAAGGTCTTGCTACTGTTTGTCCTGTTTATACCTTTTGCTTGGTCTGTTCTTAAGGTCCTTCTACAAGCCAGTTAATTTCAGTAACACACAGAAAACTCAGAAAACTACTGGTTTTGCTGCTCTCAACTTTCTGCTATGGTAGTTAGTTAAATTGTCTTACAGCAGGTCCCGAGTGCTGGAGCTGTGTCCAAAGAAGGTGTTGGGAGTATAAGGGCTTGAGTGGAAAGGTAGGGGAGTCCCTTTGAGGTGATAGTGTTGAAGGTAGTTCTTGAGGAATGGTAATTTTTTTTTCCATTGTATGTTGCTCAATAATCAATTTGATTTTGATTGCTATTTGAAGTCTTCTCAATGAATGATGTTTCTTCTTTGAAATAATTCCAAATTGCAGCAAAGCTTTAAATATGGCATGAACAGTAGTGGTTTAGTATCTCCAATTCTTTCTTTTTGGTTTTAATGTCTTTTTGTAGCCAAAGATTCTTCAGTTGCATACATGTCTGTTCAAATACTATGCATAGGCAAAGTCCTTTTCAAGTCCACAAGACATCTGTTTTCAAGTTGTAGTGATAGTAATATTTCTGCACTCAGTTCAGACATGCATCCCAGGGTCCTGAGGGAGCTGGTTGATCTTGCCAAGCCACTCTCCATTATATTTCAAAAGTTATGTTGGTTGAACAAAGTCACCAGTGACTGGAAGAAGGAAAACATCACTCCTATATTTAAAGAGGGTAGAAAAGGAGACCCTTTAAAGAGGGTAGAAAAGGGAACTACAGACTGGTGAGCTTCACCTCTTTGCCTGGGACGACTGCAGAGCAGATCCTTATAGAAACAATGTTGAGGCACGTGCAAGACAAGGAGATGATCTGAGACATCCAGCACAGCTTCACCAAGAGCAAATCATTACTGAACAATCCAGTGGCCTTCTATGATGGACTCACAGCAACAGTTTGCAAGGGAAGACTGACAGATGTCATCTACCTAGACTTCTATAGGGCTTTTGACAAGGTCCTTCACAGCATCCTTATGTCCAAATTGAAGAGACATGGATTTAATGGATGGACTATTCAGTGAATAAGGAATTGGCTGGATGGATGCAGCCAGAGTTGTGATCAGTGCTCTTATGTCCAGGTGGAGGCTGGTGACGAGTTGTGTCCCTCAGGGGTCTGTCTTGGTACCAGGGCTCTTTAATACCTTTATCAATGACACTGTCAGTGGGATTGAGTGCACCCTTAGCAAGTTTGCAGATCCACGAAGCTGAGTGGTGCAGTTGGCACAACAGAAGGATGGGATGTGATCCAGGGCCACCTGGACCAACTGAGGCCCATGAGAACCTCTTTAAGTTCAACAAGTCGAAGTACAACATACTGCACGTCAGTCGGGGCAATCTCACATGTGAGTCCAAACTGGGAGAAGAACTTGGTGATGGCCACAAAGATGCTTAGAGGAGTGGAGCATTTCATCTGGGAAATGGAGAGGAGAGGGCTGGAGTTGTTTAGCCTGGAGAAGAGAAGGCTTTGGGGAGATCTCACTGTGACCTTCCAGTACCTGAAGGGAGCTTATAAAAAAGAGGGAGAGTGACTTTTTTTACAGAGGCAGATAGCGTTAGGACATAGAGGAATGTATGGTTTTAAACTAAAAGAGAGTAGGTTTCGATTAGATGTTAGGAGGAAATTCTTACTAGGGGAGTGATGAGGCACTGGAGCAGGTTGGCCAGAGAAGTTGTGGATGTCCCATCCCTGGAATTGTTCAAGGCCAAGTTGAATGGGGCGCTGAGTGACCTGAGTGACCTAGTTGATGGCACCTGATCTGGGTGTTGGAACTAGATGATCTTTCAGGTCCCTTCATACCCAAGCCATTCTATGACTTTTAAAATGAACATGTAATTCTTTTGACTAGCAATGCTGTCTTTGAAGAGTTAGGTACATATTCTTTTTGAAATTTCATTGTGAGAACTCTGATTTCTTTATTACTTCTCTATTATGATGTTCAAATCTTGTTGTGTACTTGTGAAGAGATTGAGTATTCAAACCATTATTCAAAAAAAATTTTTTTAAACTTTGTTTTCCATCTGCTCGTAGGCAGAAGCCAGACTTGCAGCAAAACGGGCAGCTCGAGCAGAAGCAAGAGATATACGTATGAGAGAGCTGGAGCGACAGCAAAAAGAGGTAGTGTAACTCATCAGGAATTATTGCAAACCTTTACAAAAAATCATAAAGTATTTTATTTCTGCATTTGCATAAGATTTTGTCTTTTAGTGTAATTCAGTTTTATGTGAGTATTTTCAGCATTAGGATTGGATTATACTGAAAGTATTCACAGTAAATACCTGTCATCAAGATCTTTAGTTTTAAAAAATTACTAAAATGGGGTAATATTTACACATACAGTTGTGTGTTGCTCCACGCATTTCTCCTAAAAAAGTTTGTATTTCTTGAGAGAAAAAATCCTAGAAACTAGGTTTTCAGGAGTCTGGTTATTGCATGGTTGTTGCATTTAATTCAGGTTTTGACATTGCATGTAAAACATTGAGAATTTATTATTTATCATGATTACACTCAAATCCATGTAATGCTGATACTTGTTTGTGGTGAGGTTTTTTTTCTGTGGTAATAAGTGAAATATGCAAAACATTTTTTGCCTCAATTTTATATGGTTCTCATTGTGCTGCAGTTTCAGTTTTTGAACTGCTAGACATACCTGCTATTATTCTGAAGATTACATGGCAATTAATGTAGATTTTTCTGAGTTTTCAGTTTAGGAATCCAGTCTTGTGTGGTGACTATAATTTATATGGTAAATGGTTTGTTTGGTTTTCCTTTTACATTCTGTAGTTTTCTCAGCATTCATATGATAGAAAATGGGCTCATATCCAGAAATGGATGGTAGGCTAAAAGCACCTGTTGTGCATGTTTTTGCCACTCAGAGAACTAACATAGGATTTTGGACGAAGTTAATTTACTAATGGTTTGCTGTGTGTCATTTCAAAGTGTCTAATTATGTATAAACTATGTATAACTATATATATATACACACAGAGACATAAACTATATATGTATGTGGTCCAACTGTATATGTATGTAGTCTAAGCCTCCCCTGACTCACTGTTCTCTTGTGTCCTGTCACTGGTCACCACAAAAGAGATCAGTCCCTGCCTCTCCACTTCCCCCTGTGAGGATGTTCAATACCACAGTGAGAACTCTACTCAGTCTCCTCCAGGCTGGGAGATGGGCCTGACCTCAGCTCCGTTCAGACTCCTCATTCAGCTTCTCCTCCAGCCCCTTCACCATCTTGGTTGCCTTTCTTCTTTAGAGAATGTTTGACATTCTCTAACAGCTTTCTATCTTTCTTATATTGTGGCACCCAAGCTGCACACAGAACTCGAGGTGAGGCCGCCCCAGTGCAGAGCAGAGCGGGACAATGCCCTCCCTTGCCTGGCTGCCAGTGCTGTGCCTGATGTCCCCAGGACACAATTGGCCCTCCTGGCTGCGCAGGCACTGCTGACTCACATTCAACTTTCTGTCAACCAGGACCCCCAGGTCCTTTTCTGTGGTGCTGCTCTCCATCGTCTTGTTCCCCCGTCTGTCTGCACATTCAGTGTTGCCCCATCCCAAGGGCAGAATCTGGCACTTGCCCTTGTTAAACTTCATATATGTTGGAGGTTAGGATTTGTTCAGTTTTTTCTTTCTCTTAGGGAATTTTTCTCCCATTTGTTGGCTAAGAGACATGCTGCCTGAATGCTTGAGGGAGACAAAGGATATGGCCATGATGGGGGGAAGGGGTGCAGCTGGCTGCAGTCTCTTAGCTGGGGGGCCTTCTCTTTGGAAGTGCAGAGATACTGTGAAATTTTGTCTGGGGGGTGAGGGGCTGGGCATGTCCCTCTCTGTCTTGCTCTCGGGATTGGAGAGGAGACAGGCTGCTGCTGCAGGGAGAATTTGCTGCCACCGTGGAGTTCTGTTGTGCACTGCTTCTCCTTACCATGGGTGAGCCTTTGGCTTGTAAGAGTGGCTGCTGAACTGGGATCTTTTCAACACCCGATCTTACTGGAAAGGACCTACACCATCTACTCAGGGGAAAAACCCGGACCCTGACCCCCTCTGGAGGGAGCATCTCCTGAGTGCTTGCAGAAGCCACTGTGCCGCTGCCCAGCCCTGCTGTTTTCTGCTGCTCTGGGTTTTTCGCTACGCTTCACCTTGACACCCTGTGTCTGCCCAACCCCCTGTGGCTCCTGCTATGGCTGTGGAGTTTCTGCTACATTTTGTTTGCCACCCCAGGGTCTGCTTGCCTCTGCCATTCCAGTTTGCTGCTCCGAGGTTCCTGCTACAGCCCATTTCACCATCTGGAGGGGCGCTGGGACCGGCTGCCCCCATGAGTTTGTAGAGGAAGCCCATTTTCAATCTCTCCCCGCTGGCTGCGCCCCCATTACCCATGTGGAGAGGTGGCTGAGCTCGCACCACAGCGCCCCCTGCAGCCGTGGGGGAATCATCGCACCCACCCTGCCCGGCCGGGAGCCAACAGCGCCCCTGCCGGCTGTGGCCATAACTACAGCAAAGGGGAAAGGGCCTGACAGCCGAGAGAGAGGGCTGTTACTGGGTTTCTGGATTAGTTTGCTGTTTGTTGTTGTTGTTTATTTGCTTTGTTTTATATATATATACATATATATACACACACACACACACACACAAGTAAAGAACATTTTGCATCCTTTTCCCATATCTTTGCCTGAAAGCCCCGTAATTTCAAAGTTAAAATAATTTGGAGGGAAGGGGGTCACATTTTCCATTCCAAGGGAGGTTTCTGCCTTCCTTGGCAGACACTTGTCTTTCAAACCAAGACAATATGGTTGGTGCTTGCCCATCTCTCTGATTTTCCAAGGTCTCACTGTGGGGCCTTCCTGCCCTCGAGCTCTTCCCATTTGGTGTCATTGGCAAACTTACTGTTACTTAGAGTTCTGCATCCAAGTCATTTATGAGGAGACTTGAGCCTAAGATGAGCCTGTGGAACCCCACCAGTGACCTGATGCCAGTATGATCTCACCCCATTCACTACAACCCTTTGTGCCTGACCTGTGAGTCAGTTGCTCATTCATCTTATAACATGGTTATCCAGCTGTGTGCAGGAAAGTGTTCACTGTGGGGATGTTTTGAATCATCAAAATTTAAGTAATACATGCTGTGACTAGCCATTATTTGAAATAGTTAAACTACAGTGCCAGTTAATCTCTGTTGAGAAATCCTAGGACTGTCATTAGAATTTTATTTGCAAAGTTGTATTGACTCTTTATTGTCTCTTTGCCTAGCTGATACTTGTGTATACATTAGTTCTCATGTTCTCAAGATCAATATAGGTTTCTATATTTCTTGGCGGAACGTACCTTTGAAGGTTCTTTTGCTTGAAATCAAGGGTTTCCAAAATGTGGAACATAGATTGTATCTGTGAAGAGTCTTACTCAGAATTAATGCCACTCAACTGAATGCCACCTTCCTTTTGCAGTCCTAAGAGGCACATGTGCTGCAGGAGATTTCTGAACAGATGTGCACTCCTTTCCTGGACTGGGAGATGTAACCTCTGTATTGGATAAAATGCCTAATTCAAGCTTGACTTTTTAGAGATCAAGCTTGATAAATACCACCAGCAGCTATCTGCAATATGTGCTATAGTACTTAATCCTTTGACCTGAATATGCTGAACTCTTAATACTGGCTTTCTGTTTTCTGATGGAATGTCAGGAAGAGACTTATTACCCACCAATTAAGAGGAATCTTACATAAGTAGCAAACTCTTTTTTTGCCTGCTGCAGATGTTACTAAGAGGTACTTGTCTATTTAGACCAGAGATACAAAGAATATTTAAAATTGGCAATGATCTAACTATATTGTGTTGAAAAGTTAGATAGCATGAACATTCGTGTTAAACCTCAAAACAGACAGTATAGAGAGAAAGACTAAAATGTCATTATGAAATAAACGTACCCTCCCCCCTGGGAAATTCTCTGGCAGAGTTTTAAACAGGCCTATTGAATAGTCATAAAATAGTTTTAAACAAATTAATGTATCCAGTGAAGATGTAGATGATAACCAAGTGACCATAAGCAATATGAAAGCTAGTTTTAGTCTTGAGATACCCATCCATGATCTGGAAGCAAAGCCTTTAATTATATAAATAACTGGCTTAGAATTTTTAGAATAGTTCAACATATTGAAAATTGTAGGAAATAAGTAAGTTAAGGAAGAATTCCTACTTTTAGAACTGTGTTGTAGCCTTCAAACCGGATAGTTTTAAAATTAAGGTTATCCTTAACATGTTTTCATACTATAACAATTCGAGATGCTTATGGCATGTGAAATATGTTTTAATTTTAAATAAGTTGTGGTTTTTCTCTTCCTTCTTCTCACATACTCCTTTGTGTGAACCAAAATGAACATTCTCTCATCTTTCAATAGAATAAAAGATATTAAGGTGCCTTAGCTAGTTGTCATCACTCAGATTTTATAAGTTAGGTTTATTATTTTCACTGTCATTGTAGAGCAGAACTAGCTGTAGAACTTAAAACTGATCAATTTGCTTAAGAAGCTTTGTTCCTCTAATAGAGAAGAAAACGTGAAATGTGTATGTGGAAAGAGAATAATACTTCTGTTAGGGCTAAAATAACTATGAAAATGACTTAAAATCTGAATATAGTAATTGTATGGTACATTTCTTACTAATGCACTTATAATTTTGTAAAGCTCTCTGTTTTTACTTTAATTTCTTGATTTAAACAATTTTTTGCTTTTTTTCTGCATTGATATACTAATTGTAAGAAGGACAACTGAACACCTATTACTAATTATATTAACCTGTCTTATTTACATCCCCTAATGTAATATCTTGGCATACTCACCAAAGTCAGGTGAAGTGAGCTCTTGTGACTTGAATGAGTTTGCTTGCTACCATGGATTATTCAAAATGACACATAGCATTAAAAGTGCTAACAGCATGTTGCTCACTTTGCCTTCCTGGTATTGTGTCAGATTGTTTTTTTCCTTCCTTATGAAATAACTCTGCATTTCTTCTTTCTCAGGAAGATGCAGAGAGGGCCAGATACTCTCACCAGTCCAGTCGACACTCACATTTGGTTTGTGTTCAAACTGTGTACTTTTTCTTTTTCATCATGGCCTTTAAAAACCAAACCAAAGGAAAGAAAGGTTTGGGTTCTGGTTTCATTTTCTAATGGAAAAGATGAAGCTTCAAGTCTCCTAAGTATCTGCAGTTTTAGTCATTATTTTAAGTCACATATAATGTTTAAGTTCATCTGGTATTTTATTTCCATCAGTGTTAAAAAGGTAGTTTATTTTTATATGTTTCAATCTTCCAGTTTTTTCTTGCACTTTGAGTATTACTGTGTTTCCATAGTATTTATGAAAGAAGAGATATCAATACCTTAAGATACAGTTTGAAGAAGAGTTTGGTATGATGCAAGGTTCTCTTTCTTTGACAAGGTGGGAATATATTATTCATTAATGGCAAAAAATTTAGCTGAATGATGTAAGGTATCCCAAAGACTGCTAACAGAAATATTTATTATATACACTTTTTTATATCATCTTTAGGCCATATACATTGCTAAAGAATGATTTTATTGAGGATATGTAAACATTTTCCTGGTCTTGGATCTGCCTAGAAATCAGCTGGTCATTGATCTGGGTATATAGGCCAGGAAAGGGACAAATTACTAAAATAAAAGGGTTGTTTTTATGTATTTTGGAAGTTGGAATGAGCTGTTTCTTTGTGTGACTTTTTAAAAAAAGCGACTGTCACTTGCTAAGAGATCTTGGCAATTAAGTGTAGTCTTTGATTAACTGAATTTTGTGTAATGTCATTCAAGTCCTAGAGTTAAGTGTTTCTGCAGTTTGCTACGCAGGTATTTTTACCAAATAATTTTGAACAGTAAATACTTTATCAAGAAAACATGTAAAATATGCTATGTGCAGCACTTCAAAGCTTGTGAGCTGGTACATATTTGCTCAGATCTGTTCTTGTCTTGGTTGACATAGCAAATACGCTAATATGGAGATTAAGTAATTGGCCATTGTCTAAACAAGAGGATTTGAATTGGGCACATAACTAAACTCATTTTTGTGGGGCTTACTTAGAATTTCTTTGACTGTCTTGGTTATTTTCTGTCATTCAGTGAAGATTAATATAATTAAATTTAAAAATCTATTTCATATCTTGATACATTTTTATAATTTCATTCTCAAGAGTTCCTCGGATGTCAGTGCACCTCACAGGAGCAGAGCAAGTACCTCCAAAAGGAGAGATCTTGTGATGTGTAGCCTGGAATGAGCGTGGTTTTTATTTAGAATGTGATGTGTTCGCGCTGTAACATTTTCTGAGTCTACTTACCAAAGCGGTAGTTTGGTGAAAGCATGCTTATAGAAAATGGTATTAATGGGACTCCTGCAATGATTGATGTAATCAAGCACTTTGTGATAGCAAATCTGAGAGCTCAGAAAAGGAAAGGGCTAAGTGAAGTTATCTTCAAGACAGAACAGTTACAGGTGTGAAGGGAATTCATCTCTTCAGTTGCTCTCTCCCAAGATCCCCAAAAGAGAAGTAAAATGAAGTGGAAAAAGGTTGTCCATCAGCCTTGATAGGTACAAATATTTTGTTGAAAGTTACAATGAAGACATTTTTCTCTTTCATGTTGTGATTTTAGAACAGCAGACAGGGCTGAAGTACAGAATTTTTTTTTTTCAGTAACGAGTATTTCTGTATATTTTTGGTATTCCTAATTTAGGTGACTTAAACATTTGTGAGTAGACTCTAAAGCTGTTAACAGTTAGTTATAAAAGGTATAAGTTAAGTGTCGGGATGATGATGATAATGATTATCTGAGTGATCTGTCTAAATTCTCTGATAGCAAGGTTGCTTATTGGAGGTAATAAAGACAGAAATTGTTTTTAAAAAAATAAATAATTAAGTTGGTTAAAACTGATACAGGGACCTATGGGTCCCATAGGTAATACTTTTAGTAACACAGAAAAGGACCATAGTCTCTAAATTACATCCATAATATTAAAATATCATTTAAGAAATTGTTAATATTGG
>WEIT01010365.1:24187-35446 GCA_013389985.1 Dryoscopus gambensis | reverse complement strand
GTCATTTATTTGTGTGAAAACTTGTCTTTTCTGCAGGGAAGGTTGGAGGAGGTTGGTTGCTTTCTGAAGAATTTCAGTTGCTTTCTGTTTTTTAAAAAAGTAAATTCATTTAAGAACAGCCTGCTACATAAATCTGTGAACTTACAGGGCCTAAGAATAGTACTCAGTTCTTGCTATTACAGTAGAAAAGCATTAAATTCTTATTTCAGAACTGCATCTCCAGACCCAGGCTTTTGGCGTAGAAAAGAGACAGGTTCAGTTATGGATGTAGCTTTCAATAACTAAGATTAAAATGTTTAAAAATAAAGTCAGTCTTGATACCAAGTTGTTTGCAGCAAAGTAACCAGATGGGACTTTGAATCATCTATTTCCGGGAAGATTTAAATTTGTTTGCTGCCTGGGTGCTTTACTTGTGGTGGGGAAGATTTTCTTTTTTGGTGTTTATAGAATTCTTTTACTGCTGGTGGTAAAACATTTTCTAAAGTGGGATATATATTCTTTTCCAACCACAGTTGCTACCAAATAGTTGGTTTATTTATCTTTGATTATTTTTTTTTTAATTCTGCAGTTGCTTTTCGCATTTATGATATGGACAAAGATGGCTATATCTCAAATGGAGAACTCTTCCAGGTGCTGAAGATGATGGTTGGGAACAATCTCAAAGACACTCAGTTACAGCAAATTGTAGATAAAACCATAATTAATGCAGATAAGGATGGTGATGGAAGAATATCCTTTGAAGAATTCTGTGCTGTAAGTAACTTCTAAAGATAACTTGTGTCATTTACAGAGAGAGAAAAAAACCCTCACAAATGCTGCTCTGGAAAAAGAGTAAAAGTTGAAAGGCACATTTTAAGAACTTAGAGGTTTACTGAACAGAATGCTTAAATGTAGCATTTAATGCTTGAAAGGGTTGATTTCAACCCATGTGGTATATTTATTTAAAAAGTTGACAGCAAGTTTTAAATTCTTTTCTCAGTAAAAGTAAATGACACACTGAATCTTGAAGCTTTGAAAATTGCAATAATGTGTTCACACATTAATTTTAAATTATATATTAAGGAAGATACACCTGATAGCATGGTTTGGGCATTGCTTTTTTCCCTAATCTTTGAATTTACAACTTCAGTTCAAACATAACTTGTTCATACTCAAAAAAAAGTGAGTTCTAAAAAACAAGTGGAGGGGAGGGAAGGGTGGTGGAAATCCATCATCCCACCAACTACTAAAGTGAAAAGCTTGTATTGTTTGCATTTGGGGGATGTATTTTTTTAAGGTTAATTATTTTTGTGACATCATGTAAAAAAAAACTTCATCTGCAAAGGAGTCAGAGCTGCAGTCTGCAAATGCCTGGATTAGTGCATTACTTGTTTATTTCTTGCACTGGGCTGTCACCTTCCAGCCATCCATCAAATGTGATGTTGCCTCTTCTTTGGTCCTTGGGCTTCTGCCTAGGCTTCCTGTTTTGTGCTGCTGATGGATTTTCCTCTTCCTTTCTCTTAATTTCTTCAGTTTTTGTTGACCTCCTGACAAGACACTTTCCAGTTCTACAACCTTATACCCTTTTTCGTGCATTTTACCCTCTCTGAATCTTGTGCTGTGCATCTACAAAAATGCTTTTTTCACTTGGTGTCTTCAGCAAATACCATTTGGCCTTTGAATTTTGTTCCTGCATTATAAAATGTTCCTTTGACATGGCACCTTTCCTTTTCCTTCTGCTCTGCTTCTTTTCCTTCCTATGCTCTGCATGGATCACACACCTGTGAACACCAGTAATCCTTTTCTGGGTGTGTGCAGTTCTGTAAGAAATACTGCTGCTGTTCCTAAGGCCCTTTCCTTCTCCTGGAAAGGTTCATAGTTTTACAAGGTGTTTTAGAAGTCACCATTTTATTTAACATGTACAAACATACTACAAGGTCATAATATGAGATGGAGAGGAATGCCAAAATGGTGTTATTAGTTTTCAGGCCCTTGAGTGTGTAAATTGTACTAATATTGAACTACCTTGGTTTGTACATAATTAATTTTCTCTCTCACAGTACTTGTAAAATTTAAATCAGTTTGGAGAGGCCAGGGAAGTACTGCCTTTATGATTGACCTTAATGCATCTATTGAATGTGTTCTTTGTACCTTGCTAACTTTCAATTCTCATCTTTCTGAACCTTATTTTTCTCCCAGGTTGTAGGAGGCCTAGATATCCACAAAAAGATGGTTGTAGATGTGTGACTCTGTAGGGCACCACCCAACACTTTTGCTTTCTTCTCCATCTCTGAAGATCTGCTCCAGACGTCCAGCAATGCTCTCTGTGTATTTAAATGGAAGTATTTTTCTCTGTGAAGCCACATTTTCCAACATGAGCCTCATGAAGCCAACTAAGTGTTATTGAACTTTTATTCTCTCAATAACTCAGTGTAGCACTTTAAAGTCTGAAGGACAGCAAAGATGGAAAGAGCATATCAGTGTGGCGGAGAAAGGGAAGGGGTTGGCTTAATTTATTTTTCTTCATCTTTTATAACAAGGAAATATCTATCTATATATATATATGTGTGTGTGTGTATTTATATATAGATATATATGTAGCTTTCTATATGTAGTAGCTAGGTGGGCTTTAATTTAATATACTTGATTCAGAAACAAAACTAGAGTACAAAGTGCCAAGCAGAATATTAACAGTTCAATATATGGATATACATCCTTACTTTTATTTCACACAGTTTTATATATATAGTAGAAGAATGTAAAATTTTAACTGGGTCTTAGGTCAACTCTTTTCCTTTTCCTGTGACTGTTCAGATGTTTCTATATATTGAATGGCTGACAAAGCATTGCTTCTTATTAAATCACCTTAATTACTTTTTTTTTTGTATCACAGGAGACTAAGTTTATTTATACCTGTTAATATATTACCAGGGACTGTGTCTCTTTGCTAAATAACTTAGTACAGTTCTACTTAATATGAAAATATAGTTTAATGCTACTGCCAAGAACTAGTCCTCGTGTGCATATAGTGACTGCAGAATGCTTTGATGGCTGTTAGATTCTGTCACCCAGGAATTGGGAGCAGTTACAGCTGTCCTGAAGCCAAGACAACTCTGCTGTTCTGGGTTCAGTTTAGATACAGCTGCTTAAGGTGGTAGACGCATTCATCATTTTCTCTTGCGCTTAGCTTAGTGAAATTAGGATCAACATAACTGTGCAGGATTCCCATCTACTTATTTTATACAGTACTTAGATTATAAAATGTTCTTGCCACTTAAATTCTCTTGTTTCAACCATGATAGTTTTCCCCCGTGCATTTAAAAAATACTACAGGTAGCTAAATAACTGGTAATATTTTATATATATATGTATATATGATTCATACAGGGGGAAATCTTGTTAACCTATGCCATAGAAGAGGAAAATTTCACACTATCTAAATTTATACCTCTTGCAGTTCTCCAGTCCTTTTCCTGGAGAATTTTTTTCTTTTCTAGATTTGTCCATATCATAATTTGTAATGGAAGGTAACTTGATATATTTGTGTGATATAAAAGTAGCGAGCCATGTTTTACAACTTTATATCATCCCTTCCCTTTTCTGCAGTGGTACTATTGGCTGGAAGAAAAACATTTGCTAGACTTTTTAGGACAGTACATCTTTCCGGTATAGTAGTTTTTCTATTTTAAAAAAATTGTTTTATAATGAGCAGTGGAAAGTGCAGGTTATCTGAACCTCTTTAGTTGAGCACCTGTCTGCCATAGCTGTTCCTTCAACTGAGTGCTGCACATCATGGGCTCTGTCTGTGAGAGAGAAATCCAGGTGCTTAGTGTCCTTGCATGACATGAAGATCGATTTTGCATGTAGATCGATTTGAAATGTTCCTCTTGTTTACATAATTTGCATAATTAAAAAGATAATGTTGCCAAACTTTGGTAAATGTTAAATGTTCAAAACAAAAATCTCCACTACATGTTAACTTTTTTCTTCCTCTGGATCAGTACGTGGTTTATAATCCCAGCCAGTGGTTGTATCTGTTCCAGTGTCAACTGCCATGTGCTCTGCTTCAAGGGGGAATTAGTCTTTTGTGAATTTTTTGTACATAAGTATTTGTTACAAACATTTTAGCAAATGCTTTCAGTTTTTCTTGCTTGTGCATATCTTGGCTGGCATTGTAGAAATTAGTGCTAATGTTATTTCCTTAGGGGGACTGGAAGGGGAGGGATGAGGTTTTTATTTTAGTTTGTGTGGGGAAAAATGATTTATGTTGAATGTTTAGTTTTTCCTCTGCATGCTACATCATATGTTGTGGGAACTATAAGAACCTTCATACTATATGAATACAAAATAAAATATTTGAACCTTGGCTGCGGTGCTTAATACCTTTCCTGTTCACCTTAAAGCAGCTCTGCACCTCGCTCTGAAGAGAACTTGTTCATATTTCTTTGTCCACTCCTCGATTATTAAGATTTACTGAAAAACACTACAGGGTGCAGTCTGCTGAACACTTCCAGGGTTCATTTCAGTGTTTCAAGACATGTTGAGGTTGTTTAAAGGCACATCTGGTTCTCTTTGCTAAATGTTCAAAGTGGATAACATACTTTGTTTGAAATCCCAGTGGAAGATGGTTTAAAAACTGAAACAAACCAACCCACCCTAACATTAATGTAGGTGGAGAATGAAAGGCAGTTCCTTTCTCAGGAAAAGGTCTGAGGCTTGTGCTGGTGACACCAGCCCTCCTTGCACAGGTATGCCCTTCACAGCAGCTCTGTGCTGTGCTCTTTGGGAGTGCAGGTGTTTGGACCTTCTGGGTGCTGCCCTCTCCTTTCTGCTGCTTTGGGTCAGTGTTGGTATGCACCTGATTTAGGATAAAGAACAATTTCGTGTGCTCTTGCCTCACTCTCCCTTATCTTTCAAGCAAATTGAAATAAATGACATAAGCAGCCAATGAACAGAAAACATAGTGACCAGGTAGGGGCACCTGGAGCTGCTCAGAATGGGCACGCTGTCCCCTGTATAGCTCTGACTGCTAAATAGTGTGTGTTTAGGTAACTCAGCAAGTCTTAAATCTGTTGACAACTGAAGGCTTTAATCAATTTTGCTGGAGTGATAATCCCATACTGTGAAGTGCTGCTCTGGAAACTTGGATATTGACCTAAATGCTTACTTAATTTCCATGTGTGTTTAATAATCTCATTTCAGGTTTTTTTTTCATTCCCAAGCCTGAACTGAATTACTTTGCAAGACACTTTGCAGAAGGTTGGCTGGCAGGTTTAGGAGGGCCCATTTTTAAATTATACTGCGACTGGTCTCTCTAATCTCTCCCCTTACTTTTGTTGCATTATGCTACTTATGTAGCATTTTAAGGAGACACAGGACCTTACAGTTGTTGGTACTCTGGTACACTGGAAAGTACTTAACCTGGTGGCTCTTGGCTTCACTGGGCTGTCCTTACAGATCACTTTTAGGAATTAAGAAATCTATATATGTGCAGATTCAGGATTCAGTTCAAGTATGTTATTTCCCTCTTCATCTTCCTCTTTTCATGTGATGCATTGTTCCAGCAGCAGCAGAGACTCAGTGTACAGCCTGCTACTGAACTCTGTATTCCAGCTGAATCTTCCATTTTTCGGGAAGATACTAAACCTTGATGTGTAGTTAAATGCTTAGCTCTGCCAGTTCCTTTGGGCTCAAAACATTAAATTCCAAGGCTTTCTAAAGAAGCAGCCTCAAGTCTGATGTTCAGAAAATCCATAATGAAGCAGGTTTTTGTTTGAGGCTGTTCAAGTAAAATCATGTACTTTTGATATAGACACAATTTAAAATACCTTTTAATGACTAGACAGAAACATTAGGCATGTTCAAATCAGACCACATGTCCAAAGGCAGTCAGACTGCACAAACAGTCCTGGTTTTCTTCTGGGCTTTCAAATCCAGCAGAAAACTGATGGCTTCTGCAGCTCTAGGCTTTTCATGTGTCCAGTAAACTGGACTTCCAGCCCCAGTCCTTGGTGGTGCAGTTCAGAACCTCTCAGATGCTCTGCTGGCCACTGCCCTAATATTGCCATAAACTTTGGATGGAGGACTTCCTGCAGAAAAAGGCACAAATCCAGTCAGCAAACGAGATAATCTGTCACAAAAATGGATGTGTTGCACTCACACCTGTGTTACAAGTGGAGAACTAAGCCAAAGGGTGAGAAGGATGGTCAAGGTCCGTCACCCTGACTGCAAGTGCAGAGTTGAGCTTCTCCTTTCAGAGTGGGTTTGTCCCCTTTGGCTTTCAAGACCCCTTAGGAAATGCTGCAGCTAAATCAAAAAGCAGAACATTTTTCTGCAATGTGGCGAGGGTTTTGGAGCCAGAAAGCAAGTCCTGGATTCTGTGCTTCTCCTCTAAATTTTTCTCTTAAGAGCAACAAGCCAACTGCCAGCAAGCTACTTGCTCCAAATGTAGGTGTGGACAGGCCAGGGAAAACAGTGAGAGCCACAAAGCACTTTCTCAAACTGCAAGATGTATATGTAGTGAAGATTACATAAGAGAACTTACCTAAAATTAGATTGCAAATTGCTGTTCGTGCCATTTTAATGTTCTGAAAAGATCCCAAAATATGAATTTTTCTGTAAAAAGCAAAGTAGCAGTAGTTAACAGAAAGTAACTTAGGACATTACACAGTTAACAGAGTTGGAGGTTAGAGATGAATGTGGACTTTTGTATCAGTGTACTGGTTTCTTTTCTACACTTGTAAACAAAACCCAACCGAAACCCACAAAACCTACAACATAAGACCTGTGCTCTTCTAAATCCTTTAAAAATAGATGTTACCATTTGCAAATTTAACAGTGTAGCAGCTTCAGGAGGAAAACGTTGCTGGTTGACAAGAAGGAATTCTTTTGCTGTGGGGAATGACTGAATTCTAGGTGTGCTGGTGACACTGTCATTCTCATAACAAAAGATCAAGTAACTTCTGTTCATTAAAATACTCTCTTAAATATTTTTTTTTTTTACTACTCTACAATAGTTTTATAAAATTCAAGTTATCTTTGTTCCTGGCAGAGGACATGGATTAGCTGAGCAGTTGTGAGTTGCCTAGGAGGAAGTCAGTCTGTACTTACGTGTCAGCAAGAACGATGCGTGTCCTGGTTACATTTTCTATGGTGAATTTGGTTTTTCCGCCTTTCCCTGCTATTCTCCCTATTGCTCTTGACAGATGATCTCCTTTCAAAGGTTTGACTGAAATGAGAATAGCATGCCTAGGGTAACAGCAGTGGTGGGTATCCCTGTTAGTGCTTCCCTTGGTCAAGTTGCTGGAAACAACTCATACCAAGTATTATGAAAGCAACTTTACTGGTCAACACAGATCCATCTGGATTCAGCTTTTTTTGTGCACACTGCATCCAGTGCTGACATAGGGTTTCTGGCACATGAGTCTCCTTCAGAACTGCAGAGGAAGGCACTGCACTTCATGTTGAGGAAATAGAATCAAAGTGCACCAAGTTAACACTGGTAGAAATGAAGTAGATCAGGTTTAGATCCTACTCTACAGGAGGCTCCAAGAAGTCCCAGTACTACATAAAATTAGATGTTTCTAGGTTCCCTGATCCTTGAGGGCAAGTGATACAAGTGGAGCAGGGGGAAAGAAAAAACAAATCTGTACTTGCAGCATGCATACATGACTTCTTGAATCCTGCAGCAGAAAATACTCACCGTCTGTAACTTCAAATGACTCTAGAAAAAGATCATCTAATCTGATGAGAGCAAGGGCATCCTAAAAGAGCAGGAGATCTGTTATCAGCAAAATTATTTTGTTCCAGTACCACACAGTTGAAAGCTGCTGTTCTCTTTATACATATAACCTATCAAATAATAGATGAAGTAAACCCCACTTTTTTCAACAGTAGTATAAATATTTTCTTCTAGAGAACCCTACACAGGCTTGGATGCCCCTGCATTCAGCCCTGCCTCCCCAGTGCTAGTGAATCCAGTACAAGTCTAGAGCAAGGAGCAGCCCCTACACCACTGCAAAAAGTGGGTTTGTTTTCTCCAACAGGCCCAGTCCTATTTAGTATCTATTGATGATCTGGATGAGGGGATTGAGTCCACCTTTAGCAAATCTGCAGATGACACCACGCTGGGTCCAAGTGTTGATCTGCTGGAGGACAGGAGGACTCTGCAGAGGGACTGGGACAGGCTGGATAGATGGGTCAAATCCAATGATACAAGGTTTAATAAGTCCCAGGGCCGGGTCCTACGCTTTGGCTGCAACAACCCCCTGCAGCACTACAGGTCAGGGACAGAATTGGCTGGACAGCAGCCAGGCAGAAAGGATCTGGGGCTGCTGGTCGACAGCCGACTGAACATGAATTAGCCATGTGCCCACGTGGCCAAGAAAGCCAAAGGCATCCTGGCCTGTATCAGGAACAGTGTGGCCAGCAGGACTAGGGAAGTCATTCTTCTGTACTTGGCACTGGTTAGGCCATACTTTGAATACTGTGTCCAGTACTGTTTTGGGAACCCCAATTTAAGAAGGACTTTCAGATGCTTGAAAGCATCCAGAGAAGGGCAACAAGGCTGATGAAGGGTCTGAAACAAAAGTCCTATGAGGAGTGGTTGAGGAGTGGAGGGGCTCAGCCTGGAGAAAGGGAGGCTCAGGGGAGACATCATCACTCACTACAGCTGCCTGAAAGGAGGGTGTAGCCAGGTGGGTGTTGGTCTCTTCTCCCAGGCAACCAGTGACAGAATATGAGGACACAGTCTTTAGCTGCACCAGGGAAAGTTTGGCCTGGATATTAAGAAGAAGTTCTTCACAGAAAGAGTGATTGGGCACTGGAATGGTCCACCGTCCCTGGAGGTGTTTAAAAAAGGACTGGATGTGGCACTCAGTGCCATGGTTTAGTTGATAAAGTCATAGGTTGGACTTGATGATCTCAAAGGTTTTTCCCAGCCTAGTTAATTCTGTGATTCTTTGAGTTTTGCATAGACTGGAGGTTATTGGCTTGAGCTTTAGCAAAATGAACAGTCTCTACCTGTGCAGAGTACACCTCAGAGAGAGGTTCCTGCTTTATGCTTGTCTCACACAACCTATGTCCTCTGTTTCAAAATTTTAATTATGTGCTGTTTGAAGGCTACTTTTTTATCTGGCATTATCTTTAAAAACTGGATGTCTACTCCAGTCACAATTTCAAACATTAATTTCTAGAAAACCACCTAAGGATTTTTCTTTATTTATTTCTTACTGTAATTTGCAGAGAGGCCAGGGACAAGTCAGCAAACTGGAGCAATCTCACAGTCTGGTTATTGGGAGACTCACCTCTACTTGAAACCCAAGTATAAAGGCTTTCACAAAATCAGCTGCTTTTGTCAGAGCACTGAGATCCTTTGTCTCTTGACAAGTCTGCAAGACAAGAAGTTATGTTTGCAAATAAGGACCAGGCAAGTTAGGAGCAGGACTTAAAAGATCAGCCTTTGCTTGGAGGGGAGAGAAGAGAGAAGCTGATGAATATCCACACCACCACTGACTGAGGAAAACCCTTTTGGTGGAGAAAATCCAAAACCAACACAAACGAAACTGCAGCAGCAAACAGCAGAAAAAAGAGAAGGATGAGGATGGCAAGAGAGTTACTCTAATGACAGAATTCTAAAGATGCCTTAGCAGGTGAATGAAACTCATTTCAAAGTTTTAGATTCATGATGGATATGGGCAAAATAAAATCAGCTTGATTAAGAAAAAAAACTACCTTGCTTTTCACCAGACATCCTTTCATATCAAAAAGCGGTTTTAAAATCCCAGGGTTTTCTCCTGCCCAGTTATTGAGTGAATCTGCAGGAGTTCCTGCTCCTCCTTACCTCTCCCCTGAAGTTATTTCTAGGAAATGTAAATAAGGGATAATTCTGTCACCTTTCCTCCAGTTCCTGCCATCAAACTTGTGATAACATTTCATGGCTAGGAAGCAAAATTCCTGTTGTCTGTATTTTCACTATTACACTGGAAGATCTCATACGTCAATGTTGCTAATACACTAAGTTGTATGCCAAAACTTTGGATATGCCCTTAAAAACTCCTAGTGTGAACATTCCTCAGGAGGAATAAGGATAAAGAATGATCATCTACAAGATTTACAGGTTTATATTGGTGTCTGTGCCCTGAGGTATTCCAGTGCAATCCACTGAAGAAAAATCACATGCTATTAAACTATGGGCCCTTATCATCTGACACACACGAAGGTATTAGAAGATTCAGTGCCCCCTTAAAAGATACGGTTCACTGTCAGGTAAATATTTGGTAGCCTTAAATAGATGGAAAACATTGAGTTGCAAAATCATATCTAGAGCATGGATGAAAATTCTTCCTTAATGCTACAGTACATAATTTTTTCCTACAAAAATTGAACACTGCCCCAGCTTCTGCTGGCTCCTTCTGGAACAGATTTGTATTTTCAGCTTTTACTTGCAGTAGCTACTTGTTCTAAGCAATAATTACCAGATTTGATCCCTGGGGAGGTGACATCACACAGTTTCCATTTTTCCAAGCATTATATAGGATTTACAACTTCTCTAGGTTTTAATCTGTGGACCAAGAACACCCATGAGGAGAAGGCCCTGCTTTTCAGGAGGTAGTAGAATCATAGAATGGTAGGGGGTTAGAGTGGACCATAGGATCATCTAGTCCCAAACCCCTGCCATGGGCAGGGACACCTCTCACTAAACTAGGCTGCTCAAGGCCTTATCCAGTCTGGCTTTGAACACTGCCGGGTTTGGGGCATCCCTGGGCAACCAGTGTCTCACCCCTCTCACAGTAAAAAATTCTTCCTAACATCCAAGCTAAACTTCTCTTTCACGTTGTACACATTACTCCTTGTCCTGCCTCTACAGTTCTTGACAAAGAGCGCCTCTCCGGTTTCCTTGGAGGCCCCTTCAGATATTGGAAGGTGCTATGAGGTCTGCACACAACCTTCTCTTCCGGTTAACGGGGAAGGCAGTAGAAGTTGCTTCCCTTACCTTGATCTCAACATTTCTCGTTTTCAAGTTGAACCTGATTTGAAGCTGCAGATGCTCCACGATGGGAGTGAATATCTTCATCCAGTTCTCCTTAAGCGGCGTGTACCTGTTGGCTGGCACAGGGATCTTCCTCAGCTCGCCTTTCCCAACCTGCCGGGGGCGAGAAGCAGGCAGGCCGTGAGGCGGGGGACGGCGGAGAACCGAGGGGACGGCATTTTCCCGGCGCCCCGCGTACCCCGAGCGCCTCAGCGGCCACGGGCGGGAACGCCGGCCGCTTGCTGGGCCGC
>WEIT01010365.1:0-15548 GCA_013389985.1 Dryoscopus gambensis | reverse complement strand
AAAAACATTGGTTTTCTGCTTCCCCCCCCCCCCCATTATTAATCCCGCATTTTCTTGCTCATGGTGCTGTTACTGTCAAGTTTTCAGTAGCATGCACTCTAAACAGAACTGGCCACTCCTCAAAAAATGTTCAGACCACAGTCTGTATGTCCAGCATGCATTTAAAACCTTTATACATGCAGAATATTTTGAAGTAGCAAACCCAAGTCCCAGTGCTTCAGGCAAGGGCAGCTCTTGACTCAGGCAGGAGCCGAGAGCTGTATCCTTTGGAGTGCAATGTGAAGCACAGCTGTGGGATTGCCTCTGGCAGTGCAACTTCAGCCCAGAGAAATGACCACATGGGATTTCTCTGGATCTGGACGATAGCTATTTGGCGACTTGGTGATGTGACCAGTTCTAGCCTTGGCTGTGAAACGTTTCCATTGCTTGCTGGCCTTTTTGGGAGGGCCTGCTTCCCGCAGCACAGCCTGCCTTTGGGATTGCACAACATTGTCCCACAGAGGACACTGGAAGTGGATTAGCGTTTTCTGATGGCTGCAAGAGTATCCAGGGTCTCAAGGGCAGTGAGTAGCTGCCCCACACTCTGGTCTGTCTCCTCCTCAGCCACCAATAAGACAATTGTCATGGAAGTTTGCAGGATCCTGCAGGAAAGGGGATCACAGCAGGGCATCTCTTCCCAATAGTATTCTTCAGTGTTACATTCTTAAATAGTTGATCTTGGCCAACTGGCCTAATACTTAGCTGGTGTGATTCAGGACTGTAGCATGAGCAGGCGCTGCTTCTAATAGACAATATGTGTGTGGCAGCCCTGCTCTGGAGACTAGCTCAATTTAACAGTATGGTCACACATTTTATCAGTCGGTCTCTGAGCCAAAGAATGAGCCCATTGCTGTTTAGCTTACTACAACTACAGCCTCGGGGACAGATTTATCTTCTTCAAAAAGTACTTTTCTCTTTTTCCAAGAGCTCTCCCCCTCTCCTGCCTGTACTCCCCTGCCTCTGCATTCTTAGTTAAATCTTCTGTCACCATCTCCATGTCTGGGGATTTGCAGAGGGAGCTGAGGTACAGAACCATGTGAAGGCACCTTTAAGTTCCCTCTTCTATTATGCCTGGCAGTAAAAATAGCCTGTGCAGAATGTATGGATTGGGGTTCCCTTCCCAGACCAATGGCTCTTTCCACTCTTGTTAGTGTGCAAGAGGCCACCCAAGGCTGACAGTCTCTACTTAACACCCTGACCTCCTTCTGGGGTAGCCATGTAAAGGAGTGTTTTGATTGTCTAGAGCTCAGTGACCGTGACAGAAAGGTTGAGTCTTCATGGGTAAAAATCAGGGGGGCAGGCCAACAAGTCAGATATCCTGGTGGGAATCTGTTAGAGATCATCCACCGAGGGTGAAGAGGCAGATGAAAGACTCTGTAAGCAGCTGGGAATTTCACAATTGCTAGTCCTTGTTCTCGTGGGGGAGTTCAACTTACCAGATGTCTGCTGGAAATACAGCCAAGAGGAAACAGTTGAGAAGACTCCTGAAGTGTGCAGCTGAACAGAGAGTGTTCCCTAGAACTCGGTGAAAAAGAGTTTATGACCTCTGGAAGAAGGGGCAGGCAACTCAGGAGGACAAGAATGTCATGAAGTTATGGAGGGAGAAAAATAGAAGGGCCAAAGCCTAGCTAGAACTTAACCTGGCTACTGCCAGACAATAAAAAAATCCTTCTTACATACATTAGCAACAAATGGAGGGCTAAGGAGAATCTCCAGCCTTTATTGGATGCCAGAGGAAACCCAGTGACAAAGGATGAAGGTAAAGGCTGAGGTGCTTATTGCCTTCTTTGCCTCAGTCTTTAGTAGAAGACCATAAGTCTTACGAGGAGCAGCTGAGGGAGCTGGGGTTGTTTAGACTGGACAAAAGAAGGCCCAAGGGAGACCTTACTGCTCTCTAAGGAGGTTGTAGCCAAATGAGGGTTGGCCTCTTCTAGGTAACAAGCAACAGGACAAGAGGAAATGGACTCAACTTGTGCCAGGGAAGGTTCAGATTGGATATTTGGAAAAATTCCTTCACTGTGGTGAAGACATGGTAGTCAAGCTTTGGAACAGGCTTCCCAGGGAAGTGGTGAAGTCACCATCCCTGGCGGTAATTAAAAGGACATGTAGATGTGGCACTTAGAGACATGGTTTAGTGGTGGGCTTGGCAGTGCTGGGTTAAATTGAGGATCTTTCCTAAGGATTCCTTTCTAAACAGTGGTATGATTATATGGTTCTTAAGCATGGCAGTGAAAATGAATTTTTTTTCTTTATGAAAAGTCTATCAGAAGCATAAATGAAACAAGCACAGGCAAGCTCTCCTAAGTTGCTTGGGATTTTAAGATTACGAAACATTGAAAACATTCTCTGAAGCCAGAGGAAGTGTGGGTTGCAGAAGAGCCGTAAAGCCCACAGAATTGCACAGCAACTGAGACCTGATGGGATCTTTTCGTGTGACAGTGGATCAGAAATAGTAGCTCAGCCTGTTTACCAGATTGCATTGTATCAGTTGTCCACTATTAGACTGACTGTTACAGCTTTGCAGCTGAAATTACTCTTTCTTTCAGGTAAATTCCTAGTTAAGTCCCTAAGTCTTAGCTACTTTGGGAGAGTCTACTTACAGCAAAACCCACCACTGGCAAAATTCAGGTACTGCAGCTAATGAAACCAGTTCAGATGCTTCCTATGCTAAACCTTTCATTTTTAGGTCATCAGTCTTCCTGCAGAGAGGACAGAAACCCTCCTTGTTTCTTTCTGGCACAGCTCAACCAGGCAGGACTTCGTGGCCTGTTCAGCAGATGTGAGGGACAGACACTCCTGCCTTGCAGAAGTGTGTGATGTCACAGGCCTGTGGCATCTTCATATCTGGCAGTGTTTTCCCTTCCTGACATTCGCATTCCCTTCCTCCCACATCCTGCTGTTGCAGAGTGAATAAGAAACATAACAGCAGCCAAAGACTTCTATCCTGCTTCTTCAGGGGGCATGTGCAGATAAGTAAATATTAAAAAACGCTTTAAAATGACAACTACAATTTGGGCCCTAAGTTTAATTTACTCTTAAAGTTGTCCTAGGCTTTTTGCTAAAACAGAGTATAAAATATATAATTCTACTGAATTTAGGCACAGAAGCTAACAAGTGAGACACGTGGAATGCTAATGCATTTAAAAATAAACCTCCATTTCTAATACAATTTACTTCTTAAAAGAGAGAGAGCTGTAAAAAAATGACAGCTTTACATACTAATTAGATGAAATGCAATCTTAGAATAGTATCAGAACAAATGCTCTACACATGATAGATTGCTTTCAATTTATTTCTACAGTTTCCATATATAAATGCATTTAACCTAATAGATACATATACATTCAGTAAATAAGGCTTTGTATGTAAAGTAACCCAGTACTTCACCACATCCTGTCATTTAATCTAGCTGGCAAGAATACAAGCTCTTTTGATCTGTACCAACTATCACTATCTCAGTGTAGATCTCATCCTCCCTAACTGTTACGTTAAAAAAGCTTTAATTAGAGGGTTTAAGCTAGTCTTATTGAATTATATTATTTTTCTCTCCTAAAACAAAGATACATCAATCTCAGTTTTCCTCTTTCCATGTACTTTTGCACCTGTATTTTGATTAGATATCTTATGTTTTCAAAAGGGAAAGGAGTCTGTTTTTAGTAGGTTCAAAGCCATTCTAATTTAATCTGAATGCAGAAAAAAAGGCATTTCCAGAGCATTTTAACTGAAAGGTGAGTCCAAGTTCACTTCGGCTTAGGCTGCCACATACACTGCCCCTAAGTTCAGCAAAGTGTAACAGAACATGGAAAATTTTGGAGGTTACATTTCTTTTCCCCTGTGCTAATGTCACTACTATAGGATTTTTAGTTGTTGAAAATATGGCTTAGCCTCAAGACTCTCTTCCCCTTCTTACCCCATCTAGCAAGTAAGAAAAACAAACCTGGCAGCCAGATAGATACCTTGGTCTCTCTTTCTGGACTTGCCATCTGCATCGTAATAAATCACTGTAAAATCTCTGTCCCTGCCCTCCCTCCCTGCATGTATCTTGTCTCAGCAGAATTCAGGCAGAGGCATAAATTCCCATAAACAGGGCATCGAGCCAGGCAACTGCCTGTCACAGTCCTTTTAGGAATGTTTGTCTTCTGATTTACCAGAGGAAACATTGGGTACTTGCCCTTCTTCCACCAAGGAGCAAGTGCACGTCGGACGATACTGGCAAGCAGATGGATGTTTGTGCTTCAGTTTATTCCTGCTACACCCTCTTCTGGTAACTTGCTGGTCTGCCCACACATGGGATTGCAGATTCATTAGATTACACTGCAAAGAAATTAGATTGCAAATTCATTAGATTACACTGCCAAGAAATGGGCCTCACAGAAATAAAATGCCTATTCCAAAAGGCCCAAAGTGCCCTTCAGACACACGTGTACTCCACACACGGACATCTCCCAAATTGGTCTGCTTGCCAGATATTTGGTCCGATTTTACAGTCTGTATTTTTATCCTGCCAATGATTTATTAGCCCTTTTGTTACAAGTAGCTTCTAGTAATCTTTGTTATATTCACACCAGATTCACCGCAGAAGAATCTACGCTATATTTTTTCATTTATCTTGTCTTCTGCATGACATCTCCCAAAGCTTTTTCAGTGGTGCTGTTTCAGGGAGATGGAGTTGCCGCAGCTGGTCTGTACGTGCTGTGATGCTTTGCATGACCCAGGCTGTATGATGATTCCAGTGAGGCCAAGACTACAAGATTTGGCCTCCACATTTGCTCCACAAAGAACATTGACTTCGCAGGAATCATTATGTAGTATGTACAGTGGATGAGATGCATCATAATACTGCAGTAATTACGTTAAAAGATGCCTGTCACTTTGACTACTTAGGCAAAAATACTCAGGATTGTTTTCTCTTGTTTCAGGAATGATAGAGAAAAATCAATAATCAGTCATAGGCCTCTCTCCTCTTGCAGTGGAGAAGCCATTAAGTACCAGATGCCAGTATAGCTTTTCATAGATAGACTTTTCTATAGATATCCATACATAAACAATATATTTTCAGAGTAGCACCAGCATAAACCATTTGAATTATATGAGCTGTATCTTAATTTTGGCTGGGATAAATGTGAATTCTTAATTCCTCACTCACTGCTCTTGAAAACCAAACAGGCAGTGCAGCCATTTTAACTAGAAAATGAATGCTTTTATATCTAATAATTTCCTGAGTGAATTGGCTCAAGAAATTCCAAGGTTTGTTGCACTCAGTGTAGGAACTCCAGTTAACTAAACAAAAGTATAAATCTGTAGTAGTCCAGAGCCAGTAGGAGCAAATCTATAACAAATGTAAACCAGCAGAAGGAGACAGAGCCACACTGTATGACCCGGGAATACGGAGCACAATCTGTACTGCATTAATACTCTACATGGTTACAATCTTCTACAGAGTTGGTTGAATCTGAACATGGATCAGCATGTATTGCATTTTCCTTTGATCTTGTAATTGAAACAAAACACTGGGTTTAAGAAATAAGACTGGCAACAATTTCTGCCTAACATTTGGTAAATCAATTAGTCTATCAATCAAATCCTCTCTCTGTATTTCCCAGTCTGTGACATGTAAATACTGAGGTAAAAATGAACTAAACATATGTTAAGTGTTCTGACCTCCTTGTAGACATTCGGCATACTACAACTGCAAAGTATTCTATTTAGGAGTGCTAGTCTTGCTAATTCTCTGCTACCCTTCAGACTGTTCAATTTCTGAATATTTTGAAAACTCTCCTAAATTCCCTTTTATTTACAGTGCTTAATTCTGTAGTTGTACTAGTAAAAATGAAGATGAGAAAATAATTAATACTGTGTTTTTTGAAAATAAGAAATTGCTAAGAAAATGCAGTGAAAAACTGTATTACACTAAAATATTAGCACACGGTAGGGATACCATTCCCTACCCCAGTGATTCTACCACCTGTATGTGTCCCACATATAGCTGAAAGGCTCTTCAATAATCCCTATGTTTGCTGCTTTTAAAATACTCTTATAAAATCCAAGTTTTTTATTCTTTTGCAGCCATTTTTGGTTGAAACTGAACAGTTAAACCTCCAAATCTCCTGTAGGAAAAGGAGACAAGATGTAAAAAAGTAACAATGACATCTGAAGATATGCTTCCAACTGGGACTAGAGAGAAAAACTCCCATTTGCATTACATACTGATTTAATGAGAATTGACATAGCATAGTGTCTTGGTTTGAAAGACAGGTGTCTACTAAAGAAGGCAGAAGCCTCCCTTGGAATGGAAAATGTAACCCCCTTCCCTCCAAATTATTATAATTTTGAAACTAAGGGGCTTTCAGGCAAAGATATGAGGAATAGGAATAACAGTTCTTTACTTTTATATATACATATTTGTATAGCAAGGCAAACAAAACACCAATAACTATGGCAGTAACAACCAACAGAACCAGAACCCAGTGACGCCTTCTCGGCTGCAGGCACTTTCCCCTTCGGTGCAGTCCCCGTCACAGCCGGCAGGGGCGCTGGCAGCTCCTGGTGAGCAGGGCGGGTGCGATGATTCCCCCGCGCCTGCAGGGGGCGCTCCAGAGTGAGCTGGGGAACACGTGGCAATGGCGGCTCGGCCGAGCTGGGAAGGGATGGAAGAAAGGCTTCACAAACTCCCTGGGCAGCTGATCCTGGTGCTTCAGCAGGACCCTTGGGAACAGCAGGCTGGAACAGCAGGGACAAACACAAAATCCCGGTGGTAGAAGAGATGTATCGAACTCCGAAGCTGCAGCGGGAACTCTGGGACTTCTCAGCAGGCAGGGCGTGCGGCGCTAACGGCACTACAGTGTAGTGAAGCCTCAAAGCAGCAGCAAAGGAACGGCGGAGGCAGGGCAGCTGCCTCCCAGCAGAGCAGAGAAAGGCTGGCTTGGGGTCCCAGGGCCCCCTTAGGCACCCAAGCAGATGGTGAAAGGGTCCCTCTTTTAGTGAGGTAGGGTGTTAAATAGGGTCCCAGTGCAAGCGGCTGCCCCAACCAGCAAGCTCCACTCATGGTAGAAGGAAGGCAGCAGAAGGCAGAACCCCGCAGCAACACCGAATTCTTCCTACCACGACTGCAGCCTCTCACTCCACTCCAAACACAGGGAGAACAAAGAGGGCTAAGCATTGTACCCAACCCCTTTTTCTCAGTTCAAATCTCGAGGCATCTCTGCCCCCACATGAGAAAAACCCCACGTAGAAGAAGACAGCTGTATCCCTCCCGCTGTGGCCAGGTCTTTCGTCTCTCTTAAGCACCCAGCAATTTGTCCCTTAGCATAGGGAAAAATTCTTTAAGAGGAAAAGAAAAGAACAACAAAAAAACTCTTGCAACCCCAATATATAGCACTTAGATGTAAACCAACTTACTAAAAGGAAGCTTACTTTTGTGGTATTTTAAGTAGCATTGAATGTGCAGGGAGGTGCACGGAAGCTAGGTAAGATCCCAAACTTCTACTCCTGTTTTCCCTAGAAATATAACTCCACTTTCCCCAGCCTTGAACTTGTCCTTCTCCAGACAGGACCCGTTTTTCTCTTCCCCCAGAAACTCTTGTTACTGAGCAAGCCAACTCAGCACATTCCCTTCAAGCAACCAGCCACAACTTAGTCAGCCACATACAGGCTCCTGATAACCTATAGCTGAGGGCAGGCTCTCTTCAACTATGATGGACTCCGAGGATCTTATCTCGATCTGCCTTGGAGGGGATAGGCTGCAGAACCTGAGATACAATAAGCTTCAGATGAGATTGTGAACAAGAGCCAAAAAAAGGTCTTTGGCAAGTAATGCCAATGTAATAAAAGGCGTATAAGTTTGTTCACATAAATCTCATGATGAATAAATGGACGATAAACGCCGGTTTTCACTAATACAGAATTAACATTCATTAGTGATAATATGTTATGTAAAATAGTAACTGAGTGAGAATAAAGTTAGAATGTATTGTAACCTCGGAATGCTTGTACTATGGTAATAAATGCCTTAAGTTAATGAACCACAGAGCCGAAGAAGCAAGGCATGTTAAAGTGATAAAGAAGATGAGCCACGACATTCCAGGAAGCGTGTTATCTCGCAAATTTACANCAGCTGTGGGTAAAGCAGAAAGTGTTTTCCCACACTGTCCAGCGCTGTTTGCCCGTTGTCGCTTGCTAAAATTATAATAAACTTCCAATCATATCATTGGAGTCTCTGGCTAAATTTATTCTAACTTATAACACCAATACTTGTGATGCAGATACTGACTTCTGCTTTACTATTTATTAGAATGTAAACCTGTAAGATATGGGTCTTATCTTTGGGAGGCACAGATGTGTTGGTATAATCTTCTGGTCAGTGAGCTCTTGCAGTGGAGAAATATTAATCCACTGCATTTTGAACCCAGATTTATTTGCTGAAATCTTATAGAATCCTGGAATGACTTGGGTTGAAAGGGACCTTAAAGATCCTCTAGTTCTAACCCCCTGCCATGGGCAGGGACACCTTCCACTAGACCAGGTTGCTCAGAGCCCCATCCAGCCTGGCCTTGAACACTTCCAGGGATGGGGCATTCACTTCTCTGGACAACTTGCTCCAGTGCCTCATCACCCTCACAATCAAGAATTTTTTTCCTAATACCTAATCTAAAACTACTCTCAGTTTGGATCCAATTCCCCCTTGTCCTGTCATCACATGCCCTTGTAAAAAGTCCCTCTCTATCTTTCTTGTGGATTCCCCTTCAGGTACTGGAGGCTGCAAATTGATCACCCCTAAGCCTCCTCTGGACTTGTGGAGAAACACAGAGGAAAACATAGCCAGTAACACAATTAGAAACCAACTCTCACTTGAGGGTGAGGCAAAGATGTGCAGTGTCAGGCAGGAACCACTGCCAACCCCCTGGGATGACTCCATGCAATCTCTGGTTTTAGGAGACCATCTCTACATACAGTTTGTGCCTCCCTTTTCCCAGGAAGCAACTGCAAGAGCTTGGGAACAGCTGGAGATACATCATGTCGGCTGTTTACCTTCTCCTCTCAGAGAAGACAGTGGCTGGAAGGTGTGTTCCTGCCTCAAAAGAGCATCTTCATCCCTACTGCAGAATCCCAGAAGATAAGGGTCCAATGTGTGTCTTGAACGCTGATAACTGGATGGCTGTGGAGCCAATGAATCAGATAAGAATCCCATCAGACAAGAATTCTTGGTAACAACAAAGGACTGTTGGTATAACATGCTGTGAGAAAGATCAAGTTGTGTCTGGAGAAAGGGGCCATGAGGAGGTAGGGCACCACTTTTCTCAGACAAACATCCTTGCTTAAGTTCTTGGAGATAGGCACAACACACCACAGTGCAAGTGCAGGAATGAGGCCAAGAAGTGGAAATGGGCTGTAGGGGGGATCAAGACCACTCAAGACTCTTGAAAGAACAGACTGTGCATGAGAACTAATTTGCATAGAAGAGAGAAACGAGTCTTCAGGGGTGGGAAACCTCTCCATAAAAAGGTATCCCTGCCCTGGACATCACATCAGCTGGATTTCTTTTTTTCTTTTCTCTTTTCTTTTCTCTCTTATTTTCTTCTTTCTTTCTCTTTCTTTCTTCCTTTCTTCCTTCTCTTTTTTCCTCTTTCTCTCTCTCTTTCTCTCTCTTCCCCCCTTTAATTCATCTCTTCCTTTCTCTTCTCCCTTTCCCCCTCCCCCTTTATGCAAAACCCCCTGCCGTGTGCTTATAGTGCATGTCGGGGACTAACTTAGACCAGTTTCTATGCCAAGTGTACGATTTCCTAATCAAAGCTTCTGGCTGTTTGCGGACCCTACTGACTGCCTCCCTTCCGACTAAGCGCATTCACGAGATTCCGAGGATCGTTTCCCCTCAAGGCTGGTTCAGCATGCCGCGCTTCCGCCTCTCTCTCCGACCCGGCTGTGACGTCACCGCCGGTGGCGGGCGCAGGTCCCGCCCCGTTGTCGCCGTGCCCAGGAGCCCCACGCGGGGCTCGGCCGCCTGGCCGCAGGTAAGAGCGGCCACCCACCGTGTGTCCCCCCGGGGGCTTCGTGTGGCTTTAGGGCTTTCCCGAGGCCTTGGGAAGCGGGGAGGTGCGCTGTCGGGAGGCAGGGCCGCTGTGCACGAGTTGTGCGCGCTGCTGGTGTTGTTAGTGAGCATAATAAACGCGGTTTATGGAGTCACGGCGTGGTTTGGGCTGGAAGGGATTTTAAAGATCATGTCGTTCCAACCCGTCTGCTATGGACAGGGACGCCTTCCACCAGGCAAGGTTGCTTAGAGCTCCATCCAGCCTGGCCTTGAATGTTTAATGTATGACATGTTTACGGCTTGCTTACGTATCAGTGAAAAAGAGAACATGGGCTTTAGGCTTTTTTGGCATTTTTTTGAGGATGAATGTTCTGTAGGCAGTAAACGGTTACATTCCTGATAAAACTTAGCAAAATAGTGTTGCAGCTTGAGAAGCCTTAAGAACTTGGCAAAGTTTTTCAAAGGGAGAGTACAGTGTGCATATACAGGCCGTGGATAAAATAGTTCGGCAGCACCTAACAGAAAGGCAGGTGGTACTTAAAGTTATGAGTACCTTGTAATGAAACTTCTGTATCTCTCATGTTGCTGCAAAGGTAAAAATACCCCCTTCCTTACGCTTTGTCATAGCTTTCTGACCACAAGCTTAGTTGTTGCCAGCAACGTGGAACGGACTTTGACTTGCAAATTAAACTTTAAATGATGCCAATTGAAAGGCCTCCTTTTTGAGGCCAAACAAAAATGGAAGAACTGGATTTTAAAATCAACACTGAAAGGCGTCTGGCGTATTTCTTGGTTTTAAAAGTATAAATGAACACTTAAAATCTAAAATACCCGGATATTGCTAATCCTATTGCAGTATGACCCTTGCTAAAGAAATGAGAAAACAACCCAAGACTTTTCTCCAGAGTGTGAGAAACTTGAAAGCAGTTGGTACAATTTTCAGGCTTCATAGCAGAAAAGCAGTGCACAAGTCACACAAACCTTTCTGATAAGTGCCTTTCTCTTTGAAGTGTCTTAAGATTTTTAGCATTGTTTTTCATCTGTGGTCTGCTTTTCCTCTAAATAAATAAACAGTACACAGGAATGGACTGGCCACCACAGCTCCAGATAGATGTTTTTTCCCCGCCATCAGTCAAATTGATGCTAAGAACACAAACATCCCACAGTTACTGCATTATATTCAACCAAAAAATGGGTAAACATGCTTCTAATAGTGAACAGCCAAATAAAAAAAATAGTTAGCACAGCCAAATAAAAACCAGCCAAAAATACTTTTGAGTTGTTGTTCAAAATGGTACAAAGATGCACTGCATGAATTGCAAATACAGAAAATTGCATTCTGGTAAAAGGAAGTGCTTTTTCATGTATTGTAGAACAGGTGGCTAAAGGAAACGAGGTCAGCAATTTAAAAGGATTGAAAAAACCTCCTGGCTTTAATTCTGGGTATGCGTGGTGCTGATACCAGTGGAGAGTGGCAGCAGGTTTTAGAAGTAGTAAACTCCATAGTTTACAGTATACAGAGGTGCAGACTGCAGGCAGATAATTTGCTATTTGCTGCAAATTTGGTAGGACAGAAGTATTCAGTATTGATTGTTGTACCCACTATGGGTAAACTGGTTTGTCCAAGGAGACAGTCTTTTGCTGCACAAGAAGTTCCTGGTAGGTTCAGTGCAAACAAAAGTATATGTTTTAAAGACCAGTTTAGAGACACACATTTAGTATCGCTTTAGAGTGAACTTGAACTGAAGTGTGGCAGCATATCTGAGTGAGGGAGCTTTTATGAAAACCTCTCATGAAGAAGTGTTCAGCGCATACCTGAAGAAAGCTGTTTTTATTTTTGTACTTATGCTGGGTGCACTGATGGATTGGAGCTGAACAAGAGCCAGGTTATGTTGGATTTGTTCAGAAGAGGAAACCACTGTGTCATCAAAGATTTGGGGTTTGGGACAGTTGATTACAGAGAGTAAAAGTGAATCATGCAGATGGAGTTGAAGGTTTACATCAGTGGATATAGATGGAGCTGTGGAGAATGAGGGTTGTTTAATCCAAGCTGAGATAACTGTTCTGTCATGTGATATTCACCACTGGCTGAAGTGTAAATAAGCCTATAATATTATTCTCTCCCTTCAAGTTTTAATCTCCTTTTAAGGCAGATGAGTATAAATTTTGCAAATCCTTTGAAGCTCAGGTGACTCAGTGGCATCAGCAAGAGACTGATGGACTGTGAGCTGTTTTGTAGGATGGCTCTGTGCAGGCTTTTATGGTGGCTGGAGCCTGGCTTTGCAGGCAGGGATTTCTTCACTGTTTCCCATTTGTAATACAGTGCAAATTATGCTGGGCTTAACTACCATGGCTTGAGCTGGGATATTTTTAAGGGGATCAAGATAAGCCTGCTGGTGTATACTTGATATTTTGTTGTAGCCTTTTTTACTTTTGCAATGGAAATCTTTCTTGCAAACAGGATTGTGAGTTGGCATTGCAAGAGTGCTCTAATTGTACTAGCTTTGCTCTCCAGCTACCCCAAGCAGGCTTTAAAGGCATTAGGAGCAAAGCAGGCCTGTGGACACAGTGATGATTAGTGGGCAAGAAATTAGTTATTATCAACAATAATGCGTGTCTGTCACAGATTAGAGCCTTTTGTGCTCAGAACTTTGCAAACATGGATTTATCTGCCCTGAAGAGGTTTGTGGCCAAAGAACTTAATCGTAATCTCTGGTAGCTTTAAATTTAGGATGCCGGTTGTTCTGTTGCCCTACAGCCACAGCAGTGAACTACTGTGTTGGAACAGACACTGCTGCACTTGCACATCAACTTCGTTCACTGCAGGTTGTGAGTCAGATCTCACAAGAGGGAGGACAGTGCCAGTTTTCAGGAGCTGACAGATGGTTTGTCGTAGTGATGTTGTTCATGTGTTTATTTTGAATTTGAGAGCAGTTTTCTGTGTCCTGACCAAAAGGTTTTGGGTTTGTTTTGGTTTTCTCTAGTTTGTTTTTTTCTCTATGCAATCTGTAAATACACATGAAAGGAAGAAATAATCTAATTACCTAATCTGATTTTTGTTAGGTGAATAATCTGAAAAAATAAAAGATCTGAGCTAAGTATGAAGAAAAGGCCTTTTAGTGCTTAAGGAATACATAAGAATTAACATGAAGTGTGAATTGCAGTATTTAGCAGAATGCTAAATTGTTTTTTGTCTTCTGTTTGCCCATTACAAAATATTTCAAATACACCATTTTATCCTGAACTTGCAGTTTTAATTCCCGTTGAAAACTATGTGCATGATGCTAACACTGAGCATTTTTCATTTCTGTCTTTAGTGGTTTCTTATTGCCATGTTGATAGATGCATGTAGCTTCCACTCACAATGTATCTTAGCAAAATCTCTCATAGAGGTACTTACGGCATAATTAGAGTTTATATCTTTCAGTATGACAGGGTTTTGCTGGGAGGGGAGGTGAACAGGAAGGGAAGTTTGATTTTGCTTTTTAAGCCAGCTGGCAATTGCTTTCTAAGGCTTGTGTTAAAGCACCTCTAGATATATTAAAAGATTATTCATAAAAGCCACCTGCAAGTTGACTGCAGTTTCTCTTTTTCCTGGGTGTGCTTTTCTTAAAAGGGGTCTGTAGTTCTTCTCTTTGTTCTCCTGGAAGATAAATATGGATAATTTTGCCAGTAGTATTGTGCACAACCATCTGTATTTTGCTTGTTTTTATTTAAAATACCTTAATACAGCATTTAACTTGGTTGTATCTTAGATCAATAGCCATGTTAACACTAAAGCAAACTGTTTTGATTATCACCTGTGTAGTTGTTTTTATAGAATCTGCAGAAAATGTCATATTTTCTCTTTCTCCTTTTCATATTGGTGTCTTTTCTGTGGTTCATTAATAATGTCTGATATTTCCCTCCATTTTTGTAGTTTGTATTACATACTCTGGTTTATAGTATATTGATATGTTGACTGCAAAGAAAACAAGGTGTTCCTTGTTTTCTAAGCAGAACTTTACATAAATGTAGTCATCGTTCTGAATAAATGAGAATTTATTCAGAATTTTTCAGAAATTTACCACCTATGGAAACTCATAAACATTTTTTAAACAGAGCTAAATGCATTGCATAAATTTTCTCATGAAAACGGTTCACTTTTGCAATCTAAAGTCCTTTTCCTCCTCAAATACATATTCTTATGTTTTTTCCCAAAAGCTACATGGCAGCTCAGGGTTAAAAGGGACGTTTGTTTCTTTTGTAAGTTGGTGTTATGAAGTCATACAACATCTTTCATCACAGTTTTTTTGCCTCAGTGTCCTTAATCAAAGTAGTCAATTTCTTTTGTATTTTATGTTTATGGGTTATGAACTTTCCTTTGCATTTTCAAAATTAAAGATCTTTTAAAGTGTTACCATTATAACACAACCACAACACAGGTTATGTGTTGTGCATCATAGGTGTCATTGCTTGATAATGAAAATTCTGTCTTATTTCCTTTAGAATTCCTCATTGTTCACATACTTACCTAGCAAAAATTTTTCATTAGTTCTCTTATCTGAGTATTTCTACTATCATTAATTTTTAAAATGAGAACTCAGTGCCAAATAAAATCTGGTTGAAAGTTAGTAAATTCTATTCAGAAAACCTGTCTAATAAACATTGTCTTCAGTGACTGACTTAAATTTTTGCTTGTTCAAAATACAAAAAGAAACACTTGAAGAACTTTGAGGAAAATTCTGTTTGTTGTTCAATAACTGAAACATAACTACTGCGGCCAGTATAGCTTTTGGATATGTTTAGAGAGTCATGGAGTTCCTCATATCCTTGGCTTTGTCATTCTGCAGGTGTGAGTACACAACCCATGTGTTGATTTTGGAAGAAACAATTTTGTGGAGTTTCTGTAGTACATGTTTTCTAATGTAGTTTGCTCTTGTTGTTAATGTTACCAAAATATTTTAGGCTGTTGACTGCTGCCTCGTTGTTGGCATGTGCCAACACTGTGACATATCCTGCTTGGAGATCAGTTATGCTGAAACAACAGTGTAATGAGAGAGGTCCCTACACAGCAGGAGTAGGAACTTGCTAGTTCCTGTTGAAGTGAACTGAAAACACAAGTTTAATAATTTCTTCCTGCTCCCCAGGCAGAAGCAGCAGACTTATCAGTGAAGGTTGTGTACACAGGCTAAAGGGCAGCCTTGTTCTGTTGAAGTTCGATTGTTGGAGGTTAAGATATTTATTTTCTTTTTTTAATTCCTCTCATGGAACTTTGTCCCATTTGTTGCTAAGAGACAATAACAACTGGTACTTATGAGAGACAAAAGAAATGGCCAAGGTGGGGGAAGGGTACAGATGGCTACTCTTTTACCTGAGAGGCTTTCTCTTGGGGAGGGCAGAGATACCTCGAGATTTTGGCTGGGGGTTGAGGTACTGGGCTTAGCCCCTAGCTCTCTCTCCCTCTCGGGATCGGAGGAGG
Organism: Dryoscopus gambensis; assembly: GCA_013389985.1. Taxonomy (NCBI): domain Eukaryota; kingdom Metazoa; phylum Chordata; class Aves; order Passeriformes; family Malaconotidae; genus Dryoscopus; species Dryoscopus gambensis. Next base: position 24 of record WEIT01010365.1, on the reverse strand, counting down.
GACAGCTGGTCTGTGGTCACTGCC
>WEIT01010363.1:0-28935 GCA_013389985.1 Dryoscopus gambensis | reverse complement strand
AGTGCTACAGGCTAGGGGCAGAGGAGAAGGACCAGGGCGTGCTGGTTGACAGCTGGCTCAACATAAGCCAGAGTGTACCCAGGTGGCCAAGAAGGCCAATGGTATCCTGGCCTGTATTACAAACAGTGTGGTTGGCAGGACTAGAGTAGTGGTCATCCCCCTGTACTCAGCACTGGTGAGGCCACACCTTGAGTGCTGTGTTCAGTTCTGGGCCCCTCACTACAAGGAAGACAGTGAGGTCCTGGGATGAGCCCAGAGAAGGTCTGTGGAGATGGTGAAGGGGCTATAGCACAAGTCCTATAGGGAGCAGCTGAGGGAGCTGGGTTTGTTTAATCTGGAGAAAAGGAGGCTTGGGGGAGATGGTTTTATCACTGTCTACAGTTACCTGAAAGGAAGCTGCAGTGAGGTGGGTGTCAATCTCTTCTTCTGGGTAACAATAGACAGGACAAGAAGAAATGGAGGTCTTGATGAGATATTAAAAAATCTTTTTCATTGAAAGTGTTGTAAAGCATTGGAATGTGCTGTCCAGGGTAGTGGGGGAGTCACCATTCCTGGAAGTGTTCCAGACCCATATGATGTGGCTCACGGTTGAAGACATGTTTTAATGGTGAACATGCTGGGAGTGCTGGGTTGATGGCTGGACTTAATAATTTTAAAGGTCTTTTCCAACCCTTAGGTTAGATTTTATGATTCTATGATCTGCTAGTGCTGCTCTTACTAACTGATGTTTGTAAGCTTTTTTCTGCAATGTCTTAACTTCTACGGTAAGTTGGAAACAGAAGCTTCACAAATACTAACTGAGATGTGAAGAAGGAGGAGCCTTTGAACAGTAGTCTAATGGACCATACACAGATTTTAAAGAAGTGATCAGGCATGTAATCACAATCCCAGTCAACATATTAATTTCAAGTTCAAAGATCCAAGGCCTGAACATCCAAAAACCAGATTTTTTCTGTATATGAGTATTCTCATGAACAAGTCAGGCCACATCAAAAAACAGAGAAATAAAAACAGCTTACAGCAATGAGGTATTGTATTACAGCAATAAGAGTAGTAGACGTTTCTCGGTCAGGTGCAAGAAACATGACACTAACTATGTGAGGTTGTGAGACTGCATGGGAGGATAAGCCCATGCAAAGATCTGACTACCTTTCATCACTCTTACAAGTTTGCAGTGTTGTCCTCTATGTGACTCTCTCTCTTTCAAGCAACTAAAGACACAAGTGAGGAAAATGAAGAGTTCAAGATAATTTTCAATAAGGCGAGAGATGTATTATTGTTTGAAATTTGTGCCTCAAACTATATGTAGAAGTCATCATCATTGTAGAAGACAGATATCCTTTATCATGAAGGAAAGTTTTAATCTACAAAATATATAGGTTAGTTTGTCCTAAATCCCCAAGAATTCATCTGCAGTCCTTATTTATCCATTGTCCTTTAGTTTCTAGTACTTCAGTCTGTATGAAATCCTTTTCTTTGAAGTCTGTTGCCAACTCATTAAATTTTCCAAACTTTCCAGTACACGGATTTATGGGCAATTAAGAATTTCTCAGACTCAGTAGTCAGGAAATATAGCTCATTATCTGTTGCAAAGGCATTTGGCCAATTTAAGGAGATTCTGCAATAGAAAAATTGTTTCCTAACAGTGTTGCCTAGTCTCTTCCTTTTCAGATATTTTGTCCCAAAGATTTCTTTTCCTAGCTACAATGGCTCTAATATGAACAGCTCTTTCATTGAAAGAAATTGCTATATTTTACCCAGTTGTTTTCAAACGGTAAATTTACTGAACTCATCTAATGGCTCTGATATAATAGATGAAAAAACTCTTATTGTTTGAGCATAGGTCTTGAGACATATTTTCAGACAAATGTTTTATTTTATTGGCTTTTTCTCCTTATTCCTGGTCATATGTACACAGTATGTTTGTGTGAATGTATTTTCTCCAAAATCCAAGGTCCTGCGGTTCTTTCTGCCAACTCTGCCATTTGTTCAAAATCTTTATTCTTAAATGGCAATTTTCATTTTAGACCTATAGGAAATGTATCTGAGTGTGTCACTTTATAAAGGTAGATTTTCTGAGCCTTTCATCTTCTACTCCTTGGATAATTTTCCTACTTGTGTTAAAGCAACGTCATTTCTATCAAAAGACTGCTCTTTTGAAATTTGTCACCGGGTGGTTCTCTAAACTTTATTAGCAGTTTCTAACAGTACCTTTTATTTACTGGACAATTCTTCAGTGCTTTAAGTAGCTGATGCTGTAGCAAAAGCAATCACACAAGCAGTTTTGAAAGACTTATTGTCTGGGTGCAATTTTTTGTGAATGGACTTGCTGCTCAGACTGTGTTCAATGGAGTTTGTAAAAGCATCACAAAAAAAAGGGGCCTCTGAATTAAGGGGCCTCCATGAAACCACTTTGAGTAATTCTGGGTTCCATGCAGGGTCAGCTCTTAGCACCCAGATACAAGCAAAAGATCAAGTCATGGTGCAAAGCAAATCATGTATACTTAGTCAAGCACAAATCTCGGTAATGTCATTCAAGTACGTAATTGTTTGCAGTTTCAAATCCCATTCTTGGTGAAAGTATTTTCCATGCTCATCTACATTTCTAAGTAAAAATATCAGAGATCTTTAGGAAGAAAAGCAAAAAACCCCTAACTTCTCTTTGGGTTAAAACAAATCACCATTAACCTATTTATGAAACTATTTCCTTTGGTGTTTTCTGAACAAAATTTCTGGTTCTCTGTAACCTTTAACTACTGCCTGAATCTTCCTTAGAAACCTGGTGAAAAATGTCTTTGTATGTATTTCCAGAATGTGTTTTAAACTATTGACTAGTACCTACACTTCAGCTTCTTCCAAGACTCTGCAAGACCACCTTAGGTTTCCCCAGAGCTGCTGGTATCTGTATGCAAGATGTAGCTATAATCTCTTAATAAAAGCAATCAAATTTTTAATTTCATCAGCGTTGCTTTGTGCACAGGCAACTAATCATTACTGAATTAATAAATAAATACAAAGAGAGAGGAAAAGAGAATATGTAATTTCATAGACAGATTACATGACCATAAGAAAAAAAAAGACTACTCCATTTTGAAGTACATTTTCAAAGACAATAAGGATTTCACAGTTTGTTTTTCTTCTCTATATGTGACAAAGAGCCTTCTCTCCATCAGAAACAGCTTCTACCTCTGAAAGCTGTTGATAGGCAGTGCTAACAGCATCTTACTACTCTTACTGATGGTGCTGTCATATATATATACATATATGTATATATCACGTATACATACTTACATATCATCGATATATATATGTGTATAGATGAATATGTGTATATGAAACATGTATATACACATCTTCATATATGTGCACATATATACAGAAATTCAGGAACCTCACAGGATCATGAGTGCTTTTTCAGTCCTCTGCAGTATGCATGGTATAGAGTACAACCACCAGCTTTTAAGTATTCCAATTCTAGAGAAAATAACAATCTGTATATAAAATATTCTCCTTCAAGGTAGATTTTCTTAACAGCCCTTTTCACTCAAAACTGCTTGCCTCGCAGTAAGATCTTTCAGTTTCCATTCAGTTTCAGTTCAGATTAAAGAAATGAACCAGTGAAAGAAGAAACAAAATGCATCTTTACACAGCCCAACTCTTCATGTAAAACATATACAACACACAAACACTGTCAACAGCCTGGCATCCTGTCCCACACATTTCTATCACGCCACATGCATTAATAAAAAGCCCCTGTATCCAATGACAGCGCCTTGTTAAAGTTCCAACATCAATCATGGTTTTAAACAAATTTTGTTTTGTGTGTCCCTAATTGAATCCTTTGAAAATACGCCAGAAAGGTGAGATACTTTTTTCCTTCTTTTCTCTTCTGTCTCTTTATTACCCTTCCTTGAAATGAACAGGCATCGAGTAATACACTGTTACGGGAAAGTTTCAACAGAAAACTCAAACCTCTCATTACTGAGATTTTTATGGGACAACATTTTTAGTTAAAGTATCCGGGATAGACAGAGCTTTGGAGAGTGAAAAGGTAAAACCTCTGGCAGAGCAGCTGCTTGTTTGATATCAGGTGCAAACTCAAGACACACAAATGGCCCTGCCTGCAGAGGAAAATGTGCTCTGACAAGTGGAGATCAACTAAAACATTTCCTTTTCTCAACGCACTGTTGGGCCTCTCCTTTTACAATTTTCTCTCCTACCATGATAGTTTTAATTGTGACACTTTTGATGCACGTGAAGAAAAAACTGCTCAGATTGGCTCTAACTGCTGTACTCCAAAGGGGTCACTGGAATCTGATTTTTGCAGAGAAGGTTTCAGCCTTTGCTGCACAAAGCAAAATTTAGTTAAGAAATTTAGGGCTTTGATTTCAGTTAAGCAGGAGTGCAGCACTCTGAAAATCATGTTCACTGCAATATAAGCACATAAGTTACATAATTATGTCAATGCTTTCCAAATAATTTTATGCATCACTCTGTCACTGTATTCTGTACCATTCAGTGATCTGCCTAACTTTTGGCTTTATCTCATTTGCCTGCTAAGCCCTCTTGGATAATTACACAGTACAGCTATTTTAAATAAAATAGATTTGTCACAATTCTCTCACTTTCTTTTCTGTTGCCTAACAATGGCAGGAATGCAAAGGCAAGAAACTGCTACAAACCCTACTTTGCTTTCACACAGAACACATGGAACGAAAATTGAGAGACGGAGCCAGATGCTGCAAAGGTAACATCCTCTTTCCTTTATCATCTCATCTCATTCCTCAAGGCAGCCAATCTCCTATCCCCTCCGTGCCAGTGACAGTAATCCTATGCGAAGCAGTGTCACCATATAACCATTAAAGAGAAGCAGCAGTAGCAATAATACTCAAGGTGCCTTTCCTATCTCACCTTTTAAAAAGATCAAACGTTGGTACATTTCTGCGAAATAAGAACGGTTAGATCCGCTCTGTGAAATTGTACCTTCCTTGAAAAAGAAAACAGGCAGAGACAGAGCTACTGGCAACTGTCTGATTTTTAAAAAATCATGCCGACAATATTACAGAGAAAGATTACAAATAGTTATGTACATGTGTACTATCACACAAATAGATAATTGAGAAACCAGAACTACACTGGCTTTTTTTGAGAAAGTACCATATGAAAAGATAATGAGTGAAAACTTCAGACAAGTAGTCCCTATAAACCTCCACACCTGGTAAGCTGCAGCTCCCATCTGCCATCCTCCTTGCTTTTCTCAGCACAGTTCTCTTTGTACAGAAATAGTGTATATTTGTGTCATCATCAGATCCAAGCACACTGTTGGGATTTAAATAATAATGCAACTGATCCCTCTTCGGGCTGTGTCAGTGTGAGCATGAGGCACACTGATGTGCGGACATGTGCAGAGAAAACTCAAAGTCAGAGCAGGGCCAAAATGTGTGCCTGAACACCAGCCTCCCTCAACCTGAGCCTTCCATGGGCTCATATAAATAGCCATATCCTGACAAATAATACACACAGCTTTCCACTGCCATGTGTGGAACTGCCATGGGTATAAATGCTTTAAGTGCTGTGTGAAGGAGTGTACCGCCAACTCCCACCTCAACTCACCAGACAGTGATTCACAGACTTTGCAGGTCCCACTTGCAACACAAGTACAAGTTTTAAACTCACCACCTAACTTCCAGAAACAGAGCACAGTGCCCCAACACTCATCCACAGTCTGGAACAGGGCACTGCTGCCCCTGTTCCGTCTGCATCAGGCTGCTCCTTCTTTGCTCCTACAGCCACCTTCAGGACCTCCAGCATCCTTTCCTCCAGCTTCCTTTTTTCCCTCCTCCTAAAAACATTTACTGCTCCATATTGGTCCTTACAGCCTGCTAAGGTGAGCCTAACTAGCTTCTTCCCATATTTTCCCTCTTCTCCTGGAGACATCTGCAGGCCTTATGTTAAGCAGTGCCCCATAAAGAAACAATACTGAGGCCACTAGTCATCAAGATCAGTCTCTGTGTTGACAGTCTTTTAAAATCTATTTGGATTTGCTCCAGTGGTAAATTTTGACCCTTGGGACAACTTACAAATTTCACCTTTCCCTAAATAAAACACTAGGATTCAATATAGGTCTCTATAAATATAAACCTCAGCTGCTCATGTATCTGCTTTAACAAGAATGATTATTAAGGTGATAAGAATTTAAAGCTTAAACAACCAGAGGGCAGCTTATCTGAACATGCTAAAAAACATATTTCCTGTTAAATATTTTCCACCCCTGTGGAATAAAGCTAAGAAAATCCCAATTCATATGAAAATATTGGTGTACATTTTTGTTTCCACTAAACCTTTTCCCCAGAAAGATTCATCAGTTCTGGGCCCCTCAGTTCAAGAGGGAGAAAACCACAAAACCCAGAGCTCCATGAACATGGCAGCTGCAATAGCCATGCCAAGGCCAGCGCCGCACTGCCCCAACATTGTTCCCTCCACACTTTTGTCCTCTGCCCCAGACTCTACTGCCATACGGCTTTTACTGCTCTGCCTATGGTTAGCGTTACGCTTAGGGTTAGGGTCTTGGGTTGGGGCTAGGGTTAGGATAATGTTTAGCGTTATGGTTAGGATTATTGTTAGGGCTAGAGTTAGGGTTAGGGTTTATGGTTAGGGTTAGGGTAAGTGTTAGGGTTAGGGTTAGCATTTAGGGTTAGGGTACTGTTAGGATTATGGGTTAGGGTTAGGGTTAGGGTTAGGGTTAGGGTTAGGGTTAGGGTTAGGGTTAGGGTAAGGGTCAATGTTAGGGTCAGGGTTAGGGTCAGTGTGAGGGTTCAGGCTTAGGGTTAGGTTTAGGGTTCAGGATTAAGCTTTTGTTGAAGTTGTTTTAGGGTTAGGGGTTAGGGTGAGCGTTATATTGAAAATCAGTTTGAAAATCAGAAAGCTCAGAGCTCCAGGGACAAACTTCAGCTGCAATAGCCATGCCAAGGCCAGCACTGTTCGGCCCCAACATTTTTCCCTCCACTGTTTTCTGCTTTGCCCCAGACTCTACTGCCATGCTGCTTTTACTGCTCTGCCTATGGTTGGCGTTACGCTTAGGGTTAAGGTTAGGGTTTTGGGTTAACGCTAGGTTAGGGTTAAGTTTAGGGTTAGGGTTAGGGTTAGGGTTTGGGATTAGGGTTAAAGTTTGGGGTTAGGGTTAGGGCAAGGGTCAGGTTTTGGGTTTCTGGTTTGGGGTTACGGCTAGGGTAGGGTTTGATTTGGGGTTAGGGTTTTTGGGCTGGAGTTATGGTTAGGGTTTGGGTTAGGGTTTAAGGGAAGTGCTAGGCTTACGGTTAGGGTTTGGGTTAAATATAGGGTTAGGGTTAGTTTTGGGGTTAGATTTAGTGCTAGGTTCTGCGCTCGGGTTAGGGTCATGGTTAGGTTTAGTGTTGAGTTATGGTTAGAGTTAGTTTTTGGGTTCTGATTAGGTTTAGGTGTAAGTTTGGGGTATCTCTTAGCTTTTGGCTTAAGTTTAGGGTTAGTATTAAGTTTTGGTTTAGGCTGAGGTTTAAGAAAACTACCAAGGCCATATATCCACAGACCCTGCTGCTGCAAAGGCATGCAAATCTAGCACTGTACTGCCCCAACATTGGTCCCACCACACTTTTTTCCTTGGCACCAGCCTCACCCCTAGATTGCTTTTTCTGTTCCGCTTAGGGTTAGCGTTACACTTTGGTTTAAGGTTATGGTTTTAGGGTTAGGGTTATGTCAGTTTTGCGGGGTGTTCTGGTGGGGCGCTGTGACCTTTCGAAACCGACTCTAGTAGAAAGTCGCTCAGCAGCCACTGCACACACACACACGCACACACACATGCACTCCAGACAGCTTCTTCAACAGATCAACGGCAAAGAGGCAGGAAGGGCCCTTGTGTGGAATTTTCATGGCAGAGGTTTACTCCAACCCACACACGAATGGAGCCAGGGACAAAAGACATCAAGGGATGGAGCGGCCAAGGTTATATACAGGGGCGGGGAAAGCATCAGGGACCAATGTTCTGAGGGCATGGGGGCAGTACACAGGCGGGATTAGGGTATAGGAGCCAATGGGAAAATCTGAGGGAGTGGCGAGGAACAGGGTCCAATGGGAGAGCGGGGAAGGGAGAATTTTCTAGGGAAAGAACAGATAAAGTATAAGGGGGCACAGAGGCCAACTGGGGAAGCAGATCTGGGACATATTTGCATAATGAAACAGCATCCTGGGAAAGGTCTTTTTAGTTCACCCTAACCTGGAGAGAATTCCATCCCTAGGGATGGTCCCACCAATGGACTCCCTTTGTCCCTTGTGTTATGGGCCCACTGGCTTTCACAGGGTTAGTTTAGAGTTAGGGTTAGTCTTAGGGTTATGCTTAATGTTTGGCTTGAGAAAACCACAAAGCTCAGAGCTCCAGGGACAAGCTTCAGCTGCAAAAGACATGCCAAGGCCAGTGCCGCTCTGCCCCAACATTTCTGTGTCCACACTTTTCTTCTTGGCACCAGCCTCACTCCCATGTGGCTTTTGCTGCTCCATCTAGGATTAGGGTTATGCTTAGGGTTAGGTTTGATAAAACCACAATGCTTTTCATTTTTTGGGCAATCTGTGCTAGAGCTAGGTCCCCCTCACAGTAAGACCATGCTTCCCAATTTCAGACAGCATCTCCTCTGTTTCAGTTTGTGCCTGTTTGTGTTTCTGTCGTTCTGTCACTGGGTACCATTGATAAGAGCCTGCTTTTGACCTGTTTGCACCCTCCCTCCAGGTGTTTATATATGTTAATAATATGCCCCATAGTCTTCTCTTCTCTGCACTAAACAGTTCCAGCTCTCCTAGCCTTTTTTCATATGTGAGATGCTCCAGTTCCTTAATCATCTTTGTAGTCCTTCACTGGACTCTCTGGAAGAACTTCATATTTCTTTTATTCTAAGGAGCCTAGAATGGTTCCAGGAATGGCCTCATCAGTGCTGAGGGGAAGAATCACTATTGTGATATCTGATACAGCCCTAGCTTTATCATTTTAAAACTCTTATTTTAAAATTCTGGAATTATTCCCACATTCCCACCAGCTTAATTAATAACTTCCTGTCACATACTGCAGTGCAGTTCAGATAAGAACACAAGAGAATGAGGATGATCATACTGATGAGACTAAAGGTCTATCTGTCAATAGCCCACATTTATGAAAGAGAATAGTAATGGGCTGAGTATGCAGCTTTACTTCCCTCAAAAAACCTCCTCACCTCCATGGCTCACAGACTTCCTAATCAAGATATTTAATAGCCTCAAGGGACTTTTCTTCAATTATTTTTTTCTGATTGCTATATTAATTTATGTAAACTTAAAGCATCAACATCCTGTATCAAGGAATCCTTCAGGTGATGTGTGGTAGATTAGATCAGCTGTGTTTTCTGTGTCTGAAAAGTGCCTTTGCCAGGAATAGATAGCAGACTGGTCTGGCCAAATTTCTTTTCAGAAAACCTTTTACCTTCCACTTACCTCCATGTCTTCCGTTTTTCCTTCCTTGAACTCAGACAATAGTGCCTGTCTCTGTTAGCTCACTTTTTGTGTTTGGTTAAATGTAAGTGCTATTCTTCAAACCCCTTATACAATCATACCCTGCTTAAAAATCTCTTACAGGCTGGATCATGAACAATCCCACTTCTGACTGTGCATCATCTCTTTCAGGACACTGAGTGAATTCAGCTCTTTGAGTTTTCCTCCCACTACACATATAGTAACTTCAATTTCATCCTTATTGATAACTAGCTCTAGCAGCAGAACTAGTGAATTTTGGTCTTCTATTGCTTTGTGAAGCCCAGTGTTAAGATACCCTCGTCATTTTGTGATGTCTAATAGGTGCTGAACTCATATTGCAGATTTGGAGCAGTGATAGGGCTCTTCCATTTTATTCAGCCATTATCTTTGAGTGTTCTATTCTGCTTCCAAATGTGACTGAAATCAGCTGACTGATTTGAAAGCTGTCTCATGGAGTGCTGGAGTGAGGCACAGAAGAATGCAATATTTAGGTTGGTTTTTCTTTTTTTAATGCAGAATTGAGTTTTGACTGTTATCACGAGGAACCCCTTCCACTGTTACAAGATTGTTTATTATCAGATTGCAGATAAACTAATTGTGTTTTATTAGCATTAGTACTGAAATGGCGGACTTGTGGCAAAGATTGAAGTTTATACACCCTAGCATTATACCCTAGAAGTGTTAGTCATAAAAAGTTGCTAATTAAAGAAAATAAAATCATGATTATCATAGAATAGAATCACAGAATGGCTTGGGTTGGAAGGGACCTTAAAGATCATCTACTTCCAACTTTCCTGCCATAGGCAATGACACCTTTTACTAGACGTGGTTGTTCAGAGCTCCATCCAAACTGCCCTTAAACATTCCCAGGGGTGAGGCATCCACAGCTTCTCTGGGCAACCTGTTCCAGTGCCTCACCACTCTCACAGTAAAGAACTTCTTCCTAATATCTACTCTAAACGTACTCTCAGTTTTAAGCCACATCTCCTTGTCCTGTCACTACGTGCTCTTTTAAATAGACTCCATCTTTCTTGGAGGCCCCTTCAGGTACTGGAAGGCCACAATTAGATCACCCCGAAGCCTTCTCTTTTCCAGGCTGAACAATCCAAATTCTTTCAGCCTTTCTCAGCCAAGCCCCATGCAGCCACTCACTCACTCCCGCACTGCCAGGATCAGGGAGAGAACTGGAAGTGTAAAAGTTAGAAAACTTGTGTGTTGAGATAAAGTCAGTTCAGCAGGAAAACCTAAAGCCACCCACACAATCAAAGCAAAACAAGGAATTAAATCACTGCTTCCCAAAGACAGGCAGATGTTCAGCCATCTCCAGTAGAGCAGGGCCCCATCACATGTAATGGTGACTTGGGAAGACAAACATCATCACTACAAACATCCCCACACCCCCCCTTCCTCCTTTTTCCTCATCCACTTTGTATATTGAGCATGATATTGTATGGTCTGGAATATTCCTCTGGTCAGTCTGGATCACCTGTCCTGGCTGTGTCTCCTCTCAGCTTCCCATGCACCCTAGCAGATGACAGTTCCAAGGTTTCAGTCTGCATTTGGTTATTAAAATTATGTTTTACTCCTTGATGACTGACAAAGGCATTGTTTGTGAGTTTTGAGTCATTATTTGTGCATTACTGAAAGTTAATCTTTCACCTAGTGCTATATTAGCCTAAATTGATAAAAGCTTGTGATTATTTCTTCATTTATTCCTTGATATTTTTTAAAAGTCAAATTATTTTCAAATCTTTATGGAAAATTCCTCTATAGCTGTGGGTGGAAGGAATGAAGGTCTTTAAGTAATTCTGCATTCATTTTAGAAAACGTCTCTTTTGCTACATAGAAGCATATTTATGTTTTTAATTAAAAAATAAAGAGGCTATAAATTGCTGGTCAATTTTACAATGTTCTGTCACCTTGCATTAATGCAAATATGGAAGATCTATTTCATAAAATAAATATGTGGAGCAAGGATTCATGTGGCATTCTGATAGTCTCTCTTTTTACAGTACCTAGCACAACATATCTGTAAGCTAGCTGATGTCTCTCAGCTCTACAGCACTATAAATGTTAATAAATTCTGTCTGCTAAAACTTGATGTTCAGAGAAGGATTACTAAACAGGTACTTACGTAAGCATTATCAGAGGGTTGTACCTATTTTATATAAATGATCAGTCATTAAGCACAATAGGGAAAAGAACAATACACAGGGGACTTGCATGCCATTTGGCTTTTTTATATGTAGACTAGCAACTCGGGTAGTATTCAGAAGAGACACAAAAAGATTATAATAATCAAATTTGCTTTTTCAGTGCTGTCACCGTTACTGGGTTAGCTGCACATCAGATCCCTCCTTGGTCTCTCCCTGTCTCACGTGGGCCTTCCTGAATGGCAGATGAGCTGCTCCATTGCCCCTGAGGTTAAATCCTGCAGATCTCTGACTCACAGCCTTGTCCCCAGCTGCAGAGGACTACCCAGCCAGCTGTGCCTCCACAGCAAACTGTACTGAATTTAGTGCTTGAATGGGACTCTTTTTTGGTTCAACTTTCATTAGTAGATGCAATGACTCAGAACAGCTTTTTCAACACAAAAGTGCAGTGCTAAGACCATATGACAATAAAAAATGTCCTGAAACTAGAAGCAAATGAGTAAAGGTTTTGTGGCCTAAAACTTACGTAGGTCTAACTCATGTCAGACACCATCCCTAGAGAATGGAAAGTTTAACTCTATTCCTCTTCTCTCATTTCCCTTTCAGAGCTCAAGATTTTTCAGATGTGTAAAACCCCTCAGAGCAACTGAGTTCCTAGTTATTTCTCAGCAAGATACTAAAGCAGGGGACACATGAAAACCATTGAAAAATATTATTTTGTCTACATTCTTTCCATCTTAAAATCTGTTTAAATCTGAAAAATTTGCTACATGGTCACTCTACCAATGCCCAGAAACATCAATCTGAGTCAGCTCAAAAACCTGAAAAAAATAGAATTTAAAAAAACCTTCAAAACAAGATGAGACATAGCCTTTTAATCAGCAGGTTTAAAAAAAAAAATGCCCTCATCTTAGCATGATCAAAAGTCAAGAGGATAAAAGGTTTTTTTAGGTTCAGACACATGGCCATTGTTTCAAATAGAAATTATGATGGAATATTAACTCACATTTCTTCAGTTACAAGATTTCTGTTTGGTCATGCACAATGCATGGAGGTAAACCCACAAAACACAGAATTCAGTGTCTGGGAGCACCACCTAATTCTGCATGATTTCGAAAAGTGAGGAATGTAGCCTTCTGCAAAGGTGATAGAAATGAACTGAGGCTGGCAAAGATGGGAACAAGACACACATCTTTGAGTTATTCTTCAGGGTTCTAAACAGCATAATGCCAGAATGATTGTTTCAGGTTCTCTATTGTTAGAGGAAGGGAACCCTGATGTATCATTTATGCAATAGCCATGAGGCCCCCTTCACCTTACCACTCCCTGAAAAGTACAAGAAAAACACAACGGATCATAATTTATTTAATAGTGGACCACACTGACTTTTAAACTATTAGACTACTCAAAGAACATTTATAAGAGAAGGCAGCAAACCCATTATTCATATCTGCATGTCATGGTTTGGTACATCCAGTATCCTTTTTGGAAAAGGTGACTAGCATATAAAAATTGTGAATTGCTGCCCAAAAGGCAGATTCTTCCATAATTGATCATTAATGTGCTTCTTGTACCTTCTTCTGAACAGCCAGTATTGGCTGCTGTCAGGGACAGAATAATCTATCAGGCAAATTCATACCGATCCAGAGTAATGTGGTGATTCCTAAATGTTGTTTTTGCTAAACTGAAGACAGAATATTAAGTATTTACTTAAAGATAAAGGAAAGCAGCTTTTAATGATATCCTATAGAGTTCACAGATGAACATGTTTGCTATTATTGCTATTGTTCCTTTGTGGATGCTCCTGATGCTGATTGTAAGATCTGGTAATTTTTCATCCCCTGCCCTTGGCTGTACCTCTTGTGTTATTTCAAACAAAAAACACAATGCAGTGACCCTCCAGAAACAGAATGTCATTTGGGATGACAAATTCTGTCATCATATGGTTGTAAACACACAGTTTGAAAGAGTTAAAATAGATAGGCAAATTGCAATGATAGTATTCCTAAACGTGCCTGCAGGAACATCAAGTAGGCACAATCAAGGAAGAAAAATGTTGCTGTTTTAGGGACAGCACCTTGAATTTAAAGACAGGGCTGCAGTTGAAGGCTGCAGAATGTAAATTCACTTGTTAAACTGCTCATTTATATATATTTAAAAGCAGAGACTATAATTCAGAAAAGCACCATACATATTCTTAAGTACCTATTTACTGGAAAATAGGGAAGGCTTTTCACCACATACCTTCCATGATTGACGATGGCCAGTGAGAAGAGTCTGCTGCAGTGAGAAAAGTGTACTGGCAGAGCTGAAGTATTTGACTGAAGCAGCTATGCTGACAGTTACTCCCAGTATTGACATACATCCTTTCCACTGATATAACTAATTTCTTTTAGAAGATGTGGCTTTGCTAATTGTAAAGATCACATGCATCCAAATCTCACTGAAATTGTACAGATACACCAGCAGCTTTGTCCTAACAAAGAGCTGTAAGAAGCCTTTTCTCAAACAGTTTGCTAGGTAAGGACATTTTCCAGAACTAGAAACAAAGAAATAAAAGCAGAGAAATATAAATATGCTGTTATTTAATGCCAGCTGAATTCCAAGGATAAAGGAGAAAAAAATATACAGCAGGCTGCATTTCACTGGGGAAAATCTTTCAGTTGCCGGATGGAGTTTTCCTACAGAACAATAAAATACATATCTATTAAAAGATGAATGGCCAAATTTGGGTGATTTACCAATGCCAGGATTCACAAACTCATTTTTAACTGCCTGTTTCTCAAGTCAGTCCAGCTATAGAGAAGTGGGCTCGATGCCAGCCCAGTCACATGCCTCAGTGCCCTGGCACATGTCAGTCACACACCAGCCTGCACCCACCAGCAGACACGCTTCCCCCTGTGGCACGGAAAAACAGGCAATGTGCTCCTGGGAGAAGACTGTTTGGAAACAAGCCTATAAAATTACCATTGTGTCCTGGCCTTATTCCCAGTTTTCACTTGAGGTCCCTTTAGTGAAATGTAGTAATGGAGCAGCTTGGGACAGTGGACAAGCAGTACTTGCTGGTGTGTCACACAGATGCAAAATTTCATCTGTGACATTGCAGGACTTGTGTAATGCAGATCTTATTGTTTCCTTCTGGCTTCAAACCTCCATAAGGACCTGTGATGCACAGAAAATATAGACTTTATTTAGAAAATAGCTCCCACTTTAGGAGTAACAATGACTTAGATGAAATCAGCCATAAATGCACATATGTCACTATATTCTACAAGTGGCTTCATATGAAGCATTAAAAAAAAATCACTTTAAAAATTCTTTGTAGTGTCAACAATTTCAATACATTCAATTTACATGAGTGCTTTTGTCAAAGGCAATGAATGTAATCTATTTTATTTTTCTGTTAACTGGGTCTTTATGAGACTATTTTTTGTATAATAAATATAATATAGTTTGAATAAAATGTTTTAGGTTAATAATTTTCTGCATAGTCAGCCAGTCTTGCAAGTTGTGATGGAAACATTGTCAGGTTTTAGTCTTTTTTAATACTTCAGAAAGGTTTACAACTTTTTCTGACAAAATCCCTGAGATTAGTTCAGTTGGTTATAGCCTGGTGCTGAAAACACCAAGGTTGGGGGTTCAATCCCTGTGCGTGCCATTCACTTAAGAGCTGGACTTGATGATCTTTGTGGGGCCCTTCCAACTCAGAATATTCTGTGATTCTGTGAAATATTAGTTTAACATCTTGAAGAGTAATAAACAATGGAAAGAACTCATGGGCAAGAAAGACACAGTTTCCAAGGAATGTATGTACCTATAGAAGTAAAGGAAGCTGTAAAAGAACAGATTTTATAAACTGAAGTAATGTTCCCAACAGTAGAGTTAATGGCACACATACTCACAGATTCACGGAATCCTTAGGGTTGGGAGGGACCTCTGGAGATCATTCAGCCCAAGTCCCTGCCAAGGCAGGGTCACCTGGCGCAGGTGACACAGGAACGCATCCAGGTGTGTTCTGAATGTCTGCTGAGAGGGACACTCCACCTGGGCAGCACACGTACCTCCCTGGGCGGCTCTGCCACCCTCAATGTAAAGAGGTTCTTCCTCATGTTGACTAATGGAACTTCTTGTGTTTTATTCTATGGCCATTACTACTTCTGTCTGTACATGTAATGTCTGAACAGACAGACAAACTTGGTATTGCCTTTCCATTTCTATTCATACAAAGGCAATAGAACCTTGCAGACAAATTGGATGGTTAGATAGTGCCACCAAAAGACCTTCTTGAAACTGAGCTCTCTGGATTTTGACAAAGCCTGAATATTCTGAGATTGGGAAATAAGGACAAAAAGGCAATGTTTTGTAAAAAATAGTATTCAAAGAAGGTTCTTCATAAAAGATAAGAATATTTGCTTCTGCTTTACTATTTCAATTTCCATATAATAAATTATATCAAACACAGAATGCACTGACCTTTTAAAACCAAGCAGTTTAATAGCTTCCTGTGAGACTGGATTAGAGATTACTTTCACAAATATCCCTTATGAAACCTTCCAACTTTGTTGACTTAGCACTGCCTCTCAGAAGATGTTTTCTGAAAGAATTTCTTAATTAGCTGTAGCCCCACATATCACCTAGACCTTAATGGTGAAAAAGGGAAATGGCAGCATTCCCCCTGCTTTGGCAGGTGTATACCATGCAGGTGGACAAGCAAGTGGGCAATCAAACATAGTTTCATGCTTTTCCTTCACTTGATTATAACAAATAGTGATGAGTCCAAGTTACTCCCCAAATAGAGTGTCTCAATGCCTGTTTAACCCCTAACAAAGGCAACCCAAGTACTAAAATCTGTTTTGTTTCTAGTTTTCTTTGTTGAAGTCATAATGACATCTGAGCCACCAGAACATCACTTTATTTTTTTTTCCTTTATGCAGCAACAGAAGGTGTCATTCTCAGGGATATCGGACACCTGAAGGCCTGTACAGAAGTAAATACTGGGACAGAGAACTTAGTCTTTGGAAAGGACTTAGTGTACTGGAAAAGCTTGTCATATCATCAGACCCTTGAGGGAGAAGTAAGAGTGGCAGAAAACTGGTAATGAGGAAGAGCTTTAGGAAGGAGGGCAATGCATAATCTATCTTCTCCCTCACACTTGGGATTACATGAAAGAGTGTGTATGAGATTTAATATAAAGATTTAAAAAGAGTGTAGGTAGGTCAGATACCACAGGTCTTCACTATAGTGGGATTAAATTACCACAGAGCAATGACCTCAACAGTTCCTCTATTAAAACAAAACAAAAAAGGCAAAAGCAAACAAAGAACAAACAAGTAAATTTATTTCCCCTGATCTGGTGGATGCATGGCTGATTTTACTGTAATTTCTCTGGGCTCTGTATGCCATTGGGAGACTTGAGAAAGACACAGAAGGTGTTTAAAAGAGTGTAACAATGTAAAAAGGACATAAATTATCTGGCTTCTCCACAGCACATCATCAAACAACAGCTGTTCGGTGGTGGGGTCACTCACTGACATTCTGAGGAGCTCAAATATGCTTTCTCCCCAGTTTTGAGCATGTCAAACCTTTAAATTATATTAGATGCTACTATATTTGATTAAATATTCTATGAAAAAAGAGGGTAGTGGATTTTACAGTACCTCTGGGAAAGTCATTCACAGAAGTTTTAAATTCAAGTTCCCCAAGTTTCACAGCCATGAAAGCCATTGCAAAGTGAATCCCCATCTTCTGCTGTTGCTTTCTCCCTCAGAAAGTACAGAAAGATCACAGTTGCCGTAGCACTGCATCTTTATGGGAGAGGGTGGTATAAATGGCCTCGGCATGACACTCTGGCTGAAAATACCATCAAAAATGCGGAAACACCCCTACAAAATTCAAAGCACGTCATTACCATTTTTATCAGTGAATTTTGAATGAAACACATGGTCTCAGCCCAGACATGCAACATCTAGAGTTTCTGTCTCTTTCTGGAGACCTAGATCTCATTTAGCAGAGACGAACGCATAACACAGACTTTCGTTTTTATGCTCTCATGCTGTATTCACTCAGTTGTAAGAATCTGACAATAACAATGTAGAAAAGCCATAAAGCATCTGGCTTCTCTGCAGTCTATCAGCAAACTATAAATGTCATAAGAATTGCTTAATACTAGGAAAGGATGGATGCACAAAGTTCCCATTTTAGTAGCCTTTACCATCTTGAGGAAGTAATACTGGTAGGAGAGAAAAGTGAATATCAGCCTTCACCCAAATATGAAAGCAAGATTGTTTCAGCAAAATGCTCTCTTTAAAATATTTGGAGATTTTAGTCTAAAAGTTTCTTTTATTTTATCTTAAATACCAGTTTACAATATAAACCTAGACACAGAGATGTCTTAAGGGGTTTTTTTTGGTAGCAGAAATTTTAGGATTTGGTCATACAGGAACCTTTCCCGGTGCCAGTGTAGTTAATCATACTGATACTGTTAACTGTTAGTTCTTCTGGCCTAACTCTCTTGTGTCGGCAGAGTTTCCTGAAATATGAGTATTTTAAATCTTTTCAGATAGCTTGAAAATGGCTTCCCAAGTGGCAAACTGAAGGAATTGGAGGCAGGCCTGTGCCCATAGAATAAACTAATTTTAAACTTGTCCTATTTATATGACTTTCTCATGTAGAAAAGCCCCTGGGACAAAAGTGCTTTATAATCTATTCCATAATACTTACTCCAGTAAAATTATTCTTAAATGTTGAGAGTGTCCACATGAGAATTTTGTGGTTTGACCCTGGCTGGATTCCAGGCACCCACAAAAGCCTGTTGCTCACTCCTCTGCAGCTGGACAGAGAACAGAAAATATAATGAAGAGTTCATGAAATGAGATAATGACCTGGAGAGAGATCACTCATTAAATACCATCATGGGCAAAACAGGCTCAACGTAGAGATACTAAATGAATTTATTGCTAACAAAATCAGAGGAGGATAATGAGAAGTAAAATAAACCCTTAAAAACACCTTCCCGCCCCGCCAAACCGCTCTCTCCTTCCCACCAACAGTGCAGGGAGACAGGGCATGGGGGTTTGTGGTCAGTTCGTCACCTCTGGTTTCTCCCACGGGTCAGGGAGAGGAGTTGTTCCCCTGCTGCACCATGGGGTCCCTCCCACAGGAGACACTTCTCTGACACACAACTTCTCCATCTCACAGCCAGCAGTCCTCCCAAAACTGTTGCAGTGTCAGTCCCTCCCACGGGCAGGCAGTCCTCCCCAAACTTCTGCAGCGTGGGTCACTCTTCCATGGGGTGCAGTCCTTCAAGGACAGGCTGCTCTAGCCTGGGAGCAGGGCTCCTCTCTCCGCGGGTCTCCCATTGGATCACAGCCTCCTCCAGGCATCCACCTGCTCCGGCACGGCCACCTCCCCCACGGCCTGGAGGTGGATCTCTGCGTCCCCATGGATCTCCGTGGGCTGCAGGGGGACAACCTGGCTCACCTTGGTCTGCACCACGGCCTGCAGAGGAATCTGAGCTCCGGTGCCTGGAGCACCTCCTGCCCCTCTGTCTCCACTGACCTTGGTGACTGCAGAGTTGTTCTGCTCACATGTTCTCACCTACTCCTCTTCTCTGGCAGGAATGAAAACTGTGCCACAAACTTTGTTTTTATTTCTTCTTAAATATGGTATCACAAAGGTGTTCTCATCATCTATAATTGGTCCAGCCTTGGCCAGAGGCACATCCATCCTCCAAGCCATCAGGGACTGGCTCTTCTGGACACAGTGTAAGCTTCTGGAAGCTTCTCACAAATGGCACCTCTCTGCCCCTCCCCCCCCTCCACTACCAAGAACCAGGCCATGCAAAACCAACACACCCAGAACAGCAATTTCAGTCAATATGCAAGTGCTTACATATGTGGACATTTGTAGATACTTTACCCTTTCACATATAATGAAGGTAGGGAGGTATTGTGGACTGTGGTTCCAAGGAGGGGACACTGTGCAAACAATAAGGGCAAACCCTGATGAATGATGTGATGAAATGAATTAGGCTGCCTAAAACATCTTCACAGATCCAAGTTTTGGATGTATCAGCAAGGGACTGAATGAAGTAATGTAGTTTCTTTTCTAGTACTGGGAATGTCAAGCCTTTGATACGCCCCTCACAGACACCAAGAAGAAAATTCTAGTCATTGGGCAAGAGGCAAAGAATTGCTCTGGATTAGACGCTGGCAAAGTAACAAAACAAATAGTCAATTTTCACCTTGGCAAAGCCTCTGTGCTAAATCAGTGTTGGCAATATTCATCAATAAATCAGGAATTAAAGAACAGCAAGATGTAATCGCTCTTGTAATACAAATAGCAATTAACAACAATATTTGAATTTGACACAAAGCTCTGAGGATAATAAAGACTGGAAGTGCCTGTAAAGAATCCCACCAGTAGACAAATGGGAAGCACAGTGACAGATAAAATCTGATCCCAAAACTATCATGATGCCTCAAGGGATTAACTGCATCAAATGTTATTTATAGCTGTCTCAAGGAGGGGAATCACAGCACTCTTCACTGCCATCCACAGCCTGGCTCTCATCCGTGAGTCCTGCAGGGGCCCAGATGCCACCTCATCTCTGGTATATGGGATTCCCATGAAAGGGCACAAGGAGCACAAGCCTGGAGGGAGCACGAGGGCCTTTCCCTTCTGCAGAGCAAGTGCATGGGCCACACCTTTGTGTCCCTTAGCTACAGAGGAATATGGGTGTCACTACTTCAGGCTTCCTGATGGGAGTTAAGAAGAAATTTTCTTTTCGAATACATTATTCTATCAGGTGACTTTGATACCTTCTCCTGTATTAACTAGCATCAGCCACTGCTCTGACTCAGAGGGAAAAGCTATGCCATTAATGCCACATTCCTCCGATTAGGAGGATGATATGGAAATGTCCCAAGTCCTCAGGGACCAGCAAATTGCTGCCAGAAGTCGTTCTCATTCCAGCTAGTAGCAGCAATCCCAGACTTGTGCCATTTAGATTGAGAGACATAAAAGGGAAATAGTCAAAATCTCACAGGCTGGAAAAGGCTAAGGTGCATTTTCTCCTAATGAAAAACTGAGACAAATTAATAGTCTATTTTTCTTTTGGTGATACTTTGATTTGAGACACCTGAAGAGGGTTATAGTTATAGAAGGGGAGTGCTCAGCACCTTTGAAAATCCAGTCCCTGTATCCCCTGAGGTGGGAAAGCTCCATCCCTCCATTACCTGCCACATTCCTACCTATATATTAAAATGTGAATCAACACCCTGGAAAGAGAAAAATGTTAAAGGGCTGACAGTATTAATAAATACCTTGAGCTTACAGTGAATAAAATAGTCAAAACATAAGTACCCCCACTTTTGGGGATTTTATCAGCATTTGACCTGGCTACCATATGAACATCTGCATATGAATTGCAAAAGTTTTTAAAAAGACACAGATATTCATTTATTGTCAAAATAACAATTTAAAAAGCCCCCCAAAAGCTTATAAATATTCTGAAAGCATATACCATCTATCAGAGAGCAAAGTACCCCCTCACTCTCCACTGCACTTCCTAATGCTTCTATCTCTTCCCTGGCCTGAGAAAGTACAGGTTTCCCAGTGCTGCCACTGCCCAAGCTGCCCATGAGAGCATCGCTCCCACATCCCACTGACACTGCCCTGGGCAAAGCCACCGCAGGCGGCTCTGGCTGGCTGGCAGCGATCCCGGTGCTGCATGGCAGTGAGCAGTGACAACACAGCACAACGCTGCTGGGTGAGGTGGGCAGGGTGGAACAGCTCAGGACAGCTGAGAGGTAGGAATTACAAACTTTGCTGTGTTAGATTGTACTGGTCTCCTCCACAGGCCTTATATGAGAGAGAGCAGCAGGGTTTGGCCTAAGATGGGAGACATTGAACATAGGACAAGTTGGATTTTAAGGACCGCATGTTGAGAGGATTCAAAAGTATGAGAGAAACACTAGCAGCATGATTAGAAAAGATCAGGGATCTGGAATGGGACAGAGCGGGGTGAAGCAGCTCAGGGCTAATGGGGAAGAGGGAGGAAGAGAGTACAGAGGGAATAAGAGAGGATGAAAAAAGCTTTTGTCGTGGTCCAAATACCATGGTCAGAATAATAGTGCTCTGAAGGGAGACTGAGGTTTTTTTACACAGCATTAAAATGAAGCATTAGATAAAGTTCGAAGAAAAATGCCAAAAAAAGCCATGAATTAAATGATACCCATCTGTTTCTTCAAAGAATGCAGAAGAGGATAGATCCTTGACCAGTAATCATCATATATAAGATGATGGTGTTTAACTGAGTTCAGATTTCAGAAAAGCATATATATTTGACTTGTGATAAAGGCAGGGAGGACTTACCTCTTAGCTATATTTTTAAAGCTATGTCTTAGGAGAACCTTTAACAGAGATCTCTGTGACCAAGCATTAGCTGATGTATAAATATTGACTATAGTTTAAGTGTTTTGAGTTCAGGAACTAAAAGCAGTTCTGTGTGTTAGTAGTCCAAATTTTGTTAATTAATTTAGTAATTTCCCCATCTTTATATGCCAGAAAAAGATCTAATGTAAATACGAGGTGAAAAAATACCCTTTTCTTGCAGAAAATGGTTTTCAGCATGGGGGAAAGAAAGGTTTCCACAGAAGAACTCTGATGGTTCCTGTGGTTATGCCCCCAGCTGTGTGTTTCACCTTTTGCAGAGGTTATCTCTCTGGCAGCAGAACAAGCAGGAAAGGCGGACATGAGTGCCTCGGCCAGCCCAGCTTGCATAGGGAGAGACAGGGAATTTCAGCTCCCACACCAGACTTTCCCCGCAGCAGCTGAAGCGTTGACACGCGATCTCTTCTGCCAGCTCTGTTATGACGATGTGATTGCCAGCAGGGAGAAAATTAAGGATAGTTGGGGACTGAGCCATAAAAACCAGTTCTGCAGTTCATGGACATTTGTTCTTAGCACTTGTTCATTCATTCATATGTAGGTATTTTTTAATTTTAGGTGTTTGGGGTTTTTTCTTATTAATAAAAAAGCCATTTACATTCTTGTCTATATAGGCAAGAAATTCCTCTGCATGAGTCTTTTCTATAAATATATTTTGTTAACAGAAAATATTTTATAAATTAAAGTTAACCTCTGCCTTGCCAAGATAAAAGATGTTTTTAATGCTTTACCATCTCAATAGTAATGAGGTACTCTTCATTTGGACTCAGTTCATCCAGTTAAGTAATTGTAAGTGAAGAATCTAACACCAGGCAATTGATTGATATTAAATTATTATTTGTGTGTCTACAAAAGAATAGCAACATGGTTAAAACCACACCTTTTCCCAGGGGACACTGTAGTAGTGTTCAGAAAGTAAATTGAATTATGGCAGCTAATGAGTTACAACACTTCAGCTCCACTAACTCTTTCTCTGCAGATTCTCCTGCAGGGAAGGACACATGTCTCTCCTCAACCCCGGTGTCTCTCCTCAGTCCTTGGTAAAACCCCTGCACAGCTGGGCTAGGAGAAGGCAGACAGACCAGGAGGGACACTGCCAGATAGGCACTGAGAGGCTGAGCTCTGACTCCTCAGCACCTTGCTGAACCACGAAAAAACCAGCACAATTACAAGCCTGGTAATCTAGACTGTTTGGACTACATTCCTTGGGTAGACCCATAAGTCCAATTTCTACTGAAATGGTTATGCCAATTAGATTAAACTGGTTTACACATGGTTTACAGAGACTTAATGGAAAACTTTAGGAGATGAGGGAGAAGCATTTTCTACCACTCTCGGCATAACAAGAGTGCCTAAAGGCAAACTGGGTAATGCCAGAATGGAAATGTGACTCCCCCAGCAACAGTGAAAATAAACAAGGGATATACTGGATCTATTTTCTGCTTGAAAATTCTGAAAAGCTCTCTTCCTCAAAAGGATGCTCTAGTTTTAGCCTGGGTATGGGAATTTTTGGCTGAAGAGTTATGGTGTATGGAAAACTGGAGGACCCAATGATTTCTCTACCGTTAAAAACTGATACTTGTTCATAACTGAATAAGGAAAAAAAAAGTTATCATTAATTAATTTAAATATGCCCCCAAAATCATATTATTATTAACAAATTATTATTTGTTTAACTAAATATATATGCACCAATATGCTTACATATTTTTATGAAAAAATTCAGATACAGAAGAAATAACATTTATCATGTACCTTACCACAGTATTTTGTTCATTATATCACCTCCACCATGATCCTGTCCACACTACAAATCCATATAAGTAATATATGCCATAATATGTGGTGGCAGAACATAGTTTTATACATCAGTCTTAAAGCTTTTAGCAATGTAGCCACAGGAGAGGTATAGAAATGCTTGTCACATCCAGGACAGGAGCCTGGAGACAGGTGATGCCAGCACCTTTGCTCCTCCCCAGCTGGAGTTCCGTTAGGAGACTCACTGTTTAAACAAATTCAGGCAAATCCTTCCAAAAGGCACTGAAGAGCTGAAGCAGCCCCGAAGAGAAGAGGAAAACTGCAGCTCCTTCCCCATCATCCTGCAGAGCAGGGGCTGGGATGACACACTTGGTCCCCACTGCCTCCCTCTTCCAGCAGCGCCAGAAGAAGGTGCAAGAGGGCATCTCGCAGCCTCGGAGGTGCCCGATGTCAGCAGCTTTCTGCTCTGATAAAGGTCAGGAGAGCTCACTCTCGGCCCGGCGCTGCGCCGCCGAGGTTCGCTACCCAGACTCTGCTCCAGGGAAAGGCAAGAGGCACTGCAGGGCACATATGCTTTTGTTTATTGAACTCTGCCTGCCCGTGACCCACTTGCTGCTGCCACTCAGACATGCTCTCTCATCCCAAAATACCAGCACGGTATTTTTCCTCTACCAGCCTCAATTTTTCCAAGTGCATGCAATATTTAAAATTAATACATAAAATCAATGCATAAGATTCAGTTACATTTAGATCTGCAAACGTCAATAATTTTTTTTTTTCCTGTGGCTTTGCAGCTTTTTGGGGATAGGAATTAGGTGGGTTTTTTCCAGTTTATATTATTTTTCCACAACTTCCAGTTTGGCTGTAGACTCAGGCAATCACACACCCCAGCACAACATTGACTAGAGACAATCAGAATTTCATCCTCTGATTAGAAAAAGGGCTGAAAAACACTACTTAAGCTTAACAATGGAAATTCAAATTTCTCTGATACAGTGGAAATAAACAGGTAGAGACAGAGAAAGTGAGAGAAGAAAGGTGGGGAGAAAAAAGGCTTCCCCCTCCAAGCCCCTGAAATGAATATTTGGATATACTAGCCCTTATCATTTTTATATGTGATATAAAATTCATAACTCTTTTTATCACAGTAATCCTGTTTATTTGAACCATTTTCATATTATTTTCAACCCTACTGTATGGGAGAATGGTTGAAAGAAAAAAGGTCCGTTAAACTATTCAAGACCAGCCCCCTGACACTATTGTAACCTGCTGATAACTGCTTTGACATGTTTTGTAGACCCTCAGTAAAAAAGGAAGAAGAACGTGCCTCAAGAACCTGTGGTACTGATTTTAAAATTCTGTCTGCAAACTACCAATTTACAGTGAGAAGGGAAAACCCCCAAAACTAAATGATAAAAATCTGTGAAATTATTATTAGTAGTAGTATTAGTATTAGTATTAGTATCCTTCCAGCCTAAATCCTCAAATCATCTTTGTGGAACAGCAAAGACCTATCATTTAATCCTAACTCTTTTAGTTGGTCTAGGTATAGTATTTAATTTCCGATAATATTGGACATCACATATGATAAACATGAGATATAACAGGGTAAGTATATGAATAGTGGTTAAACACACATGAGCTGATATTAAAGGCAGTTTAGGTCGATTTAGCATTAAGCTAAGTTATAGGATTAGAAAATGTCAGAGGTGCAAGACAGAGATGAAGTGGGATTTTGGGTAAAAAAGAAGCAGTTTGGTTGGCAAGTAACCAACAAAGAGATTTTTTTTTTGTCGTTCCTCATCTGAGAGAGCATGGATTGATTATATCCAACTAATTTGTATAGATTGAAAAGTTCTGTTTATTGACCAAGATAACTGAAAAGGGTATCAGCATTCCATGTTCTACCTTTCCTTGAAATTTTCTTTCTGAACACAAGTTAGATGAAGATTCAAATGAGCAATTCCTTTCTTACTTTTTTTGAAATAATCTTAATTTTGATCTTCAGTATCTCCCTCTGTTTTTAATTTTTTCTTCTCTTTTATTTTTGCATTATCATTATTGGTATTTACTGTTTTAGCACTGTTGCATATTAACTCTTGATATCAAACCCTTATTGCATTACTCTTTATTTATCTACTGTGTTACACGGTTTAGTTGCTAAATAAAACTCCTTTCAATTGCTGTTATGAAAGCCTCTTTTGGTTTCTTGAACTCGTCTCATTTCCCACATAGTGTCTCAGGGTCAACAGGAGAGGGAAGCAGAGACGACTGAAGTTGTTGCATTTTTGCTATCTTTGCATTCACATGGACGCACTAAACTGTCCTTACTGCAAAAGGAAATTCCTCAGCATGACAGTCAGTCTCTGCTGCTCTCCAGCGACTTCTGTTTTGGGGAAGAGTAGGATGTGCTTGAGCAGGGCATGAGCAGAAGGGGATAGAAAATCCTCTTCAGGAACAGACACCACTTGTACCACTCCCAGCATTTTTAGCTCTAAGTGCAAAGCAACAGTGAGAACTAAACCCAAGTATTTAAAAGAGCAACTATTTTGCAAAGTGCTGCATTAAAAAAGGAACTATAATCTAGCCCCTATATGGCATCTCCTAAGTGAGATTCACTATAATTTTCAAATAGCTGAATTAAGCAAGAAGAGTCGTGTAATACTGGCAAAATTTCTCACACACGGACATATGCTTCAGCTAAAAGAAAGAAAAAAAAGCCCAAACAAAACAACAAGAAATCCACAAACACCTCAAAACAGTGAATAGCTTTGAATTCAGTTATTATATCTGCTATCACCACCTGAATATGCTATTTCTTCCCTCCTCTGCAGTTGCCCGTTGTCACTGCTGGCACGGAATGGAAAAAGCTGGAGGAAGCAGAACTAAGACAGATAAAAGGGTCAGTTTGCTGAGACAAAAGATGATATCACGTCGAGACAAATTACAGAGGTGCTGTGTCTAAATGTGTTGAAGCAATAACTGCTATACAACAGCCATATCAGCAGGGCTGCTCTGAGCCTGCTGCTCACGCACGCTGCATGCAAAGCAGGGCCCGCAGCCAGCGCTGCCATTCAGGTCACACACAGCGGCAGCTCCCCGGCAGCTCGGAGACAGCTACCAGGCCACCTGCAGGCCATGCTGCTCCGGCACGGAAACAGCAGCACAAGAAGTCATTGGAAGTGACAGGTAGCCCGGCGCTGGCGGCTGGAGCGCCAGCCCGGCGCTGCGCAGCCGGATCTGCATCCCCTGTGCATCGCCAATGCATCGCCGGCGCATCCCCAGTGCATTCCCAGCTCAGCCCCAGTGCATCCCTCAGCACGTCCCCAGAGCATCCCTGGCATCCCTGGGGCATCCCCGGCGCATCGCCAGTGCATTCCCAGCTCATCCCCAGTGCATCCCGCAGCACGTCCCCAGAGCATCCCTGGGGCATCCCCAGCGCATTCCCAGCACATCCCCAGCACATCCTCAGCACATCCCCAGCACGTCCTCCAGTGCATTCCATCCCCACCTGCTCCCCGGCTGCCTCTCTAATCCATACACCCTGCCCATGTGAGAGTCGAGGGGAAGAGAAATAATTTATTTATTTGTTTATTTATTTAAAAATTTTTGTTTTGTTTTGTTTTGTTTTGTTTTGTTTTGTTTTGTTTTTTTAATTTAAAACCAGCTAGGGAAAATACAGGGGCTCTCAAGCATGCAGCGACTTCAGAAGGTCTCACAAAATTGCTGATCAGCTGAGCAACTTGAGAGGTAAAGGGTAGTTAGCACCTGTGAAAGATCAAAAACTGCTCACAGGCAGGCTGTTAACCCTGATGGAGAGAAAACTGGATAGTTAGCACTCCTAGAAGAGAAAGGTGCCGTGGCTGCCTGGAGCATAATGGTCACAGAGGGGGAAAAACTACATATAGATAAATCAATAATGTATGGATACGTGGATAGATCTATCTGTTTCACAGCACACTGTCATTTGACATGTCAACAGCACATGGTTATATATCTCTTGCTAGGGCAAGGGGAGATTGTATTTTTACAACCTCCCCTTGTAATTATATTTACAATTACTTGCTGGAAAAGGGAGATCAACCTCATCCACAGGCAGAGCTAGGACACCTGCCTTGACATCGCTTTTGCTCCAAGACACAAAGCTGCCTTGGCTCTGGCGCCAAGCTCAAGCAGATCTGAATTCCCATTGCTGTGCCAAGTCAAACGCTGATGGCACAACCTCCTGAAAAGAGACCAGAGCTTTATGAACTAGTTCAGAGAGTACCTGTGATTTTTAGCAGCTGACATTACCAAACCAGCCTGAATTGCCTTCAGTACTAAAGTTGCTAGGGCTAGAGTAAATTAATCTACAAGACTCTGGCACAAAATTGCAAAAGCAGCCCCAGACTATCAGAATATTGCTCATGGGACATGGTTCTGCTCAACAAAGAGTATCTAGAGCTGAAATGTTCACCCAATTCAGTTATCTTGTTACAATCTCACCCCTGTGGGAAAGATCAGCACCCCATTTTCTGTGCCACGCTGTGCTGCCAGTGTAATGGGCAAAATAACTGTGCAGCAACAAGCACTGGGATGTATTCAGCACCTCCAATCTAGGAGGGAGCTTTTCCAGTTTTAAAATGATTGAAGACTGTAAGTGCTGGGAAGGTTTCGGGTCCTAGCAAAGGAGGTTTTTTAGATGCATGTAATCTAAAAGATGTGGAAAATTTTTTTCTTTATCTGAAGACACCTAATCCATCTAGAATTACCTACACCTCCAGATGGATACCGCAAGTCCAAAAGATGGACAGCAATTGTTTGTTTAGTTCTCAAAAGAAACTGATTTGTGGACATATAAAAGAATTTTACAGAGTGAAGGAAAGAACATTTTATACTTCTTCTCAATGACCCTGACATACAGATTGTATTCTCTCAAGGCCATGAAAATAGATAAAGTGCTTGATCCTCTAAAAGGAAGGTGAGTTAATTGCCAAAATAGGCACGATGCTTTGAGGCCCAGAGAACTCCTAATTGTCCTTGGAACACTGTTGCTGTGGTCAGGGGG